>JAWDGP010003068.1:0-115000 GCA_033675545.1 Elysia crispata | reverse complement strand
TGTCATAATTATTTGTGTTCAGTGTTTACTGAATGGCCACCAGCAGACTGCTGGACTTGGCGCCGCCCCCCACGTTCCTCCCGGACTCCCAAACTTCGGTACTGCCGGGTCGCCACACTTCAAGATCCTGAATGGCACGGGTTGTAGAACGCTCTTTATCCATCCCCGGCCGCTGGCTTTACTCATCTCTCTCTTTCCTTTCTCTTCCTCTCTCCTCCTTTTCTTCGTTCTCGATATCTCTTTTTTCTCTTATGTACTCTCTATTTCTATCTTCTCTGCTTCTCCCGAAAACACTACCTTCAAAATCTCTCTCTTTCCTTGTAGTTCCAATTCCCATGTCTCCGTCCTTCCTTTGCGCCCCCGCCCCTCCCCCCCCCTTTTTTTTATCTCTTCTGTTGTTCCCTTTCACCCGCTCTGACTCCCTCTGTTCGTTTCATCTGCATCAAAGAACGTACCAATCCATCTCTCTTTTCCTCTCTCTCCTGACCTCTTTTCTGAAGCACACGTCAACCGCTTCCCCTAATGTACGCTTGCAGGGCCAGAGGATCGATGACAGTCGGGTGTTGAGAGGAGGGGATCGGGAGGTTCGGGGCGGAGACAAATTGGGGTCATATCCTCATGACGGTGCCTGACACCCGTGCATGAGAACTAGAGGAAGGTCTCTAGTGGGGTATGAGCGTAACGCTTCATTGGTTGCAATGAATGCAGCCGGCTCACTCCAGCGCGTGCCATGAGGATCTTAGAGATTAATTTGCCATTTGACTCTGAGATTATTGGAAAATGGCTCCTGGGGAATGCAACAGTCTTGCTTCCATGGCCTAAATACGGTAAACATATTGTTACATCCAGATAGCTATCCCAAACGTTAAGCGCATAAGAAGTTAGGTAATTTTGTAAACCAATTGATAGGTCCTTTTCAACGCCTCTCTTCATTTTGGTAAAAACCATTCCCGCAAGACAGTCCAATGAGGCGAGACGTTCACTGTAATTTCTCCAGTGCACCTCCAAACACTAAATCGCATATATACCTGAATATTGAGAAAGTGTAGATTTCATTGTTTTTCAGTCTCGACTTATCATTTGACTGCTTATCTGCACATCTAAAAATCTTCTCTGTATATTAACCTCATAATACTAGATTGTGGGGTACAGACTTGTCCGCTCGGTCTCTCTTAACCTCACAGCATGGCCTCTATGCTTACCGTCCATACAAATAATGTGGACATCAAAAGGATATCTGGTCATATATATCTGACCGAATTTTTGTTGGGGGGGGGGGGGGAGATAGAGAGAGAGAGAGAGAGAGAGAGAGAGAGAGAAAGAGAAAGAAAGAGAGAGAGAGTGTGTGTGTGTGTGTGCACAAGACACATGAAAGATATCTCCTGTGGCATCCAAGACTTGCCAGCGACGTTCTTATCATTAGAAATGTTTTGATACTCTGCAGATTGGTTGGGTTTTCTGACAGACTGAGATTTCATCATGCAATTTTTATTCTTTACTTACATAAAAAATGTAATTATTTTAAGAAGATAGTTTTTCACGATATTTGTTTCTATCTTTTCTTCAGATTATTGGTTTGCTAAATGCATTCACACCACAGAAATCTTTAGAGAGCTTTCAAGATGTGTGAGTATCAGTAAAGAAACCCAGTGGCTTGTTTCTTCTCATTCTTTATCTTTTCCTCTTCCTTCTCTTTCTCTGTATGTGAAATTCTCTCATTATTTTTCACAAATTGTTTTAATCATAAACAACCTTTCTCATTTCTCTCTCTCTCTCTCTCTCTCTCTCTCTCTCTCTCTCTCTCTCTCTCTCTCTCTCTCTCTCTCTCTCTCTCTCTCTCTCTCTCTCTCACACTATCTCTCTATCTCTGTGTTAACTTCTGCCATCGTGTTTTTTATTTTTATATTTTGTCCCTCAGGGTTTTTCTCATCACTCCCCCCCCCCCTTTCTCTCTCTCTCTCTCTCTCTCTCTCTCTCTCTCTCTCTCTCTCTCTCTCTCTCTCTCTCTCTCTCTCTCTCTCTCTCTCTCTCTCTCTCTCTTTCTGAATCGCTGAATCTGTCTATCTCTCTGTATATTAACTTCTGTCATCATGTCTTTTTTTTTATTTTTTTTTTAAATATTTTATCCCTCAGAGATTTTCTCATCAATCCTCTCTCTCTCTATCTATCTGTTTCTTTCTACTGTTTTTGTTTTTTTCCCTCTATCCTTAAACCATAATATCTTTTTCTTTCTGTGTTACTCGTCTCTCTGTATCTCAATTTTTCTCTCTCCCTCTAGCTCATCTTATGATTGCTTTTGTCTGTTAATAATCTCTCACCTCCTTTTTCTTATTCCTATCTCTGCCTCTTGACTCTAATTATCTCTTCTCCATCTCTGACGCTCTCCCATTAAGTCTTGTACACACCATATGGACTTGAGTCTCTATTTGTTTAGAGAAGATGGAGATACACCTAGGCATTTTTCTAGCATATTTACTATTAAATCGATAGACATAAAGAGTGACAAAACAAGTCCATATCTCCCACGGGTCTTATTCCTCATCATTAAATTGTTTCCTCTGGATCATGTTTGAGTCTCTCTTGATTTCCCAGCTATTTGGTTATGGAACTGATGGATGCAAACCTTAGCCAGGTGATACAGATGGACCTGGACCATGAGCGAATGTCCTACCTCCTCTACCAGATGTTGTGTGGCATCAAGCACCTGCACTCAGCAGGCATTATACACAGGGTATGTGTTACTTAAATTAATGAGGAGTTGTATTACTAATCTTGGTATTTGCAAATACATTGACTCCATCTGGTTTTTTCCAGTGGAATAAATTTTCATTTTTTATACAGTACATTCATTATTTATTCAAATTAGAGAAACTTAACCATGTATACTTTTAGTATTGAGAAGTGCTTCAAGGTTGAGGAAAAAGTTACAGGGACATAAGAATATGAAGGAATATCAAGTCATCAGCATTTGGTTTTATAACAGCTCAAGTGAATGTTTTAAGTAGTGCCTTCAGGTTATATTGTGTAAGCTTCAAGATTATCAACACTAGGGGATAATTCATGTCATTTTGTGTGATTTTTTTTTTGCTGGGGGGGGCAAGGTTACAAGGCATGCATTTACCTCATTTTGTGTAAATTAACTATTCGTAGAATAGTTTTTTTTTAATTATCTTGAAATATAAGGTCTTGTTAACTGACATTAGACAATTTGCATTTGATAGTTCTTTAAAAAGTTATTAACAAGTCATGAACAAGAAATGAAAGCTGACCTCAGTTTTTTTTTTGTTGTTCAACTTCTGATGTATGTTGACAGGATCTAAAGCCAAGCAATATTGTTGTGAAGTCAGACTGCAGTTTGAAAATACTTGACTTTGGGCTGGCAAGGACAGCAGGCACAGGCTTCATGATGACTCCATATGTGGTCACCCGCTACTATCGTGCACCGGAGGTCATCCTAGGCATGGGCTACAAGGCTAATGGTGAGTCGGATACATGTGAAATGGTAAGACATCCGAGCAGACAAAACCATCATGAAAAAATAATGCTCAAGGCTTTTTTTGTTTCAGATCCTGCACAATTTTAAATGACTGATTTTTTCAGGACGCAACTTGTGTGCACCCTTGGTATTTTCATCTGTTTATTGCCATGAGGCAGGACTAGGTGCAATGTAATAGCAACATGTACTACCACAGGGCTGATTAGATGAGATCCAGCCTCACCACGAGATAATCCTGCCAAAATTTGGACGATTGTCAGCCTTACCTCCATAGCTACCTACCTTTTCTATACAGTTAGCATGCCAGAGTTTCCTTTTAAGTTGAACATTATAATTTTCAACTTTATGTAGAAGTATGAGTTGTATTAATGATGATTTTATACTTCTTCCAAATTTTGTCAACTTATGTGTTATGCTCTTACCCTCCTCAGTGGATATTTGGTCAGTGGGTTGTATTATGGCAGAACTTATACGAGCGTCTGTCATGTTCCCTGGCACAGATCGTATCCTTTTTTAATGATGACGTTTTACAGGCAGAGGTTTTCCTCGCCACGCTCGCAAATTTTGCCTTAAATTCATTTTTAAAAAATTAAACGATTTACCTTAGCATAAATAAAAATCTCGTTTTTTATGTGAAATATAAAAATGAATGGGCAAAATATTAAATATCAAGTTCTGACTAAAATAGCACCAGACTCAATATTGATTTCTGTGGACAGCCTTAATGGTAACTTTAAGATCAATTTGACAACTCTAACTTAGATAACACTCCCCTTCAATATTTATCTCTCAGATCAACAAAACCCTTCCACATTCAGGACTTACCTCTGATCATCATGAACCTTTATTTTCAATACTGACCTTAACTTCACACAATCATGCACCTTCAAAACTTACCTTAGTCCCATACAACCCAAAATGTCAGTACTGACCTCTCTGGTCCATAGAGTTTTTTATATGTATTTTGTAATGCACACCTTTGAATCATATGATCCTTTGCCTTCATCATAAACCTCTCAGAACCACACAACCATTATCCCTCAGCTCTTTCCTCCACCTGAAATACTGGTTTCATTTCTGTACAATCCACAATAGTCAATATTGAACTCTGGGACTTAAAATCACCAAAACCCCACCAACCTGCATTACCCTAAAAGCAAAGGAAAGAAAGCAAAAGTAATAATGAACCTTAAAAAATGAGGATGTTTCAATTGCCACATCTGATTCAGACATCATTACCTCAAAAGATAAATTTGCCTTCACTTTTGGCCAAGATATTGATCAGTGGAACAAAATTATTGAGCACTTAGGCACGCCAAAGAGAGAGTTTATGGCTCGACTACAGACAACTGTCAGAAATTATGTAGAAAATCGACCCAGATATGTTGGTGTTAATTTTGAGAGACTGTTTCCAGATGATCTCTTCCCTCCAGATAGCACAGGTAGGAACTTCTCTAGATTTTTTTCACTTTGCTGTAAATAAACATCTTCTATAAACCAAATCATTAGAAAGAGAATAATTTTGTCTTCCCACAAAACAAAACATAATTTAGCCTTTTAAAAATAATATACAGTATACTTATATATATATATATATATATATATATATATATATAGGCTAGACTTGTTAAGCTTACAGAGAAGTGATTCCAGTAAAATGTTGAGCCCAATATATTCAGGTCATCAACTCAGCGAGTTACCAAATTAGTATCACAGATCAGGTTGACTGATCACGGTATGCTTGTCATGTGAACTGAGAGAGTATTTGGATGGACCTGTTAAAAAATAATTTTAACAGTTTATCACAAAACTGTTAAATTTTATATGATTCAAGTGAAAACAAACCATAAACTTAGACATTTTGCTTTTCCTGGTCCAAAGTAGTTGATGTAAAATCTATAATGTAAGATATCTTTCTGACATATTACATCTCTTACCATTGTAAAGATTCTTTTTATGTGCACTTTGAAATAAATGTTTTTGAAAAGGAAAAAAGAAATAAAATATTATATATATATATATGCTCTGCATGAGCTTTAAAGCATGATAACTTAAGATTGAATATATATATTTTTGTATTACCTCAAAATGGGACTTTTCTCACTGCATTACCAATTTGATATTACTGGCTGTATAGTGTTTTTATTGGGAAGCCTAACATTAAGTAAGTTGAAATTTCACCCCTTACATTTTAATTATCTTGGTAAAGAATCAAACACCAGAAAAGGCAACTTTTCCTTATAGACCTTTTTGAAAACAGCATCTATAACTTCAAAACATGTAGAGGAAAAGTTTTGTCAAAACAAAATGGCCCTGATTCAAGAAAAAGATACAGCCCTGTTTCTTTATTAAAATGGAATACAGAATATACCCTATATCACCACTTTACTTGCAGAGCACGGAGGACTGCGGGCATCTGTGGCTAGAGATCTCCTCTCCAAGATGCTTGTGATAGATCCAGACCGTAGGATCTCAGTGGACGAGGCCCTTAATCACCCCTACATTCATGTCTGGTATGACGAGGCAGAAGTGAATGGGGTAAGAACTGGTGTCCTGGATGCTCTGTCATAGTACAAGTTCTGGATTGTGGTTGTCATGAAATTGCAGTTATACGTTTCGGATTAGTAATGGCACTTATCTCACATTGTGTTGTCATAGCTGGCAGTTATGTATGAAGATCAGCAAAGACTTCAAGTCCCCAATTTAGGTATTCACCAATGATCTCGAAACAGGCATCCCCATTTCATACTCTTAAAAAAGAATGACTAGTGATATAAAATTGTCAAAAAGAAAAGTCGCCGTCTTTTGGTTAAGATGAAGTAAATTTCTCCACTGGTGTAAAATTGTGAAACCTTTCATTGCTTAAGACTCATGAAGGAACAGTTAGCTGAAAAGGGGTGGGGGGTGGGGGTGGGAAGGTGATGTTTTTGACAAATAATAAGAAAGAATGGTAATAATAACCAAACCGAAATTGGAATGTATTTATGTTTGAATTTGTTTGGGATTCTTTTTTTTAATCAATATTGGTGAACTAACGGGTGTGACTTAATCCAGGTTTTTCTCTTTATTTAAGACAACACAAATATTTATTAGAATGGTACCTAGTTTTAGCATCAACCTGGTAAGGATTTATTTAAAAATTAAAGTGAAAAAATCAAATGAACACTTTCTTCTCCTGCTTAGTGCATCTGTAGAGATAATTTCTTTATCTTTGCCCTCGTGTTCATCTATTCCAGCCAGCTCCGGGCCCCTATGATCATGCTGTAGATGAGAGAGAGCATTCAGTAGAGGAATGGAAAAGTGAGTTTTCTGTTATTTTTTTCTGTGAGGGGAAGAGGAATTAGAGACATCAAATCAGATTCTTTTGACATGTTTTGCTGTTTTAAAATGTATAGCTTGCTGTAGGCTTGGATCCATCTGAAATGAGGCAGCATCTGATTTTTTCCATACAATTCTGTTAATTCTTATAAACTTGACCTCAGACCTGCCAACTATCCTGCGAGGCGCAGGAAATTCCCTCCCCCCATATGCTGTTCCAGCAATCTGGCATTGACATAATTTTTCCCACTTGTCGGATGCGAAATGGGGAGTTAAATACTTGGCCTAACAAATTAACCAAAAAACTCAGAGTCTTATGTTTGAAGACAGAAATGGACTGCTAATCGCATAAATTTTATGCCCGATAATCCTAGGCCCTCTCTTAGTATTTCTCTCAATCACGCAACCAGCATTAGAGAAGAATAAGTAAGTTTAAATGAGTGCGTATACACAAAGAGCAATATATATTTTATCAATACGCGATATATTACCTTTGTTTTTATACTTGTTAATATGCTATCGAGATTGGGTTAGTTAGACCATGTCAAAGATATCGATCCCGACATGTTGTTTTCTTTATCGCTTAGGCCTAGGTCTATTCTTCTGAATAACAGCGATCTCTCCATCTTCACATCCAGTCCTCGGCCCTCGCTGTCGTTTCCAACTGATGATTTCAACTGTTTGATTAGTCTAAATCTTACTTGATGGCATCGATGCTTGAACAGTTCTTTTGCGAATCATGAGCTCTAGATTTAATTTGTTTTTACAAACAGGCAATGTAGATTCAGTTCACTCTAGAATCTGAATCTTGATATAGAAGTCTAGAATCTAAATCTTGTTCTAGATCTAGATATGTAATTTATTTTAGGAGCAAAGTGTATCCAAACGATGGGCAAATTCAAGATCTAGGATCTAGATTAACTCTGTTAGGAGAAAAACGCAGCAGATAGAGCACAGCTCGAACCTCGAACTTCCGAATAAAACTGTATGCTTAACCCTTTGACACCCCCCCTCCCTTTCTTTTCTTTGTTACGATGAAGCCTGAATAGGAGTTCATATGTATTTTTATCAATCCGGATTTGGTTCTGTTCTGTCTGGATTCTGCGCTTGTGTGAGATTTTCTAAACAAAATTAACTTGTGTAACTTTATTTCCACAAGAGAATAGGTCTACATTTTCAGTAGATTTTTTTAGATTAGATCTATTTATAAATATAAAGCTAGGAGAAGCTGAGATAGTGATAATGGAGAGATTTCTTCACAATTGGCCAAAGCCATCTGATGCTGAAAGTGAATCTTGTTCTCCTTCTCTGAATTCATCATTGTTGTCAAATGCCATGTTAGTGGCCAAAGCCAGGACCAAGCCTCTGAACATGACAGAGCATTTCTTGAAGAAGTGCAAGACTGCAACAAGGGACAGCTTACAGTCTGTCTCTCTCACAGAGTAGGGAGCTCTACAAACCTTGTAAATGGTGTAAATAGTTGTTTTTTTATGGTGAGAAAACCTTTTCTTATCATTAATCTATTTTTTTGTATCTTGTGTGTCAGCAAGTGCATATTGTCAGTCTGGAAAAACGTCATTCGTCATTTTCCCACTTTAAATATTTAAATATTTCAAAAGTTGGCAGGTCTGTTACTTGATTTCTGTACGTAGAAATCATCATAAACTAGTGCATGGAGTTGGACCCTCAACATATTTAAGAGCATAAAGTGAAACAACAAGCTTATAACTGCCATATTGATTCACCCCCGGCCCCACTCTCCCTCACTCTCTCTCTATCTCTCTATCTCTCTCTCTCTCTCATGTGTGTGTGTATGTGTGTGTAAATCTTACAATGAGCCATGATTTAAGGAAGAAGAACAATAATCATGGTACATATGATTTCTAGTTTTGAACAGGTGATGGCTTTATTTAACATGTTTAATTTGTTTCTGTTCCAGCATTAATATATAACGAAGTGATGGAATATGAAAACCGTGACAAAGTAAAAGAAAAAGCAAGTGCTATGCAAAACCACAATGGATCAAACAATCTCGGTAATATGCCAGCATTGCTCTTTGTTCATCTCTTAATCTTGCTCTATATGAACAGCTTGTCTATTGATTCATAAGACTTCTTTTTAAGACTGCAATTGATTCTCTTTTTCTCTTTAAAAGCTCAAACTTGAGACAATTATAGTTAAAATTGAAAATTTGAATGTAAGTCTTTCCACTTAGGTGCATTTCTTTCATTATTGTGGGTCTATGTTTGGATGACAGGGAAAAAGAGGAAAGGCACATACATAAAAAGATAAATAATGCCCTAATGCTCACTGTCTCATACTTTCTGTTTTTCAGCAGAGGGAGCCAATAGTATGGACAGCAGGCAATAGCAGTGGCAAGCTAAGGGACTAGACTGTATGTCAATCTGAAGCAGTTGTGACCACCTGACCACCAGACCCACCCTCTTAGAAAGCCCTCAGCCCCTCCAGGTGTCTGTACTGAGCCTTTCACCATCTCAACAATTCTGGCTTCCAGGGGTGTGTGGTGTCTGTGGCTCATCATCTTCCATGTGGCTGTTATGTGTTAGAGCCACAGCAGGACGTGTTGGGTGTGAGTTGAGAGTTAGTCTGTTCACTAGCGGCACAAGTCGTTTAGCCGCTGTGTGTCTAGTCTGAAATTTTTCCTCTGCCAGTGACTGGTGAACCATTTCTGTAGCTCCCGCACATTTTTTTTTTTTTTAAAGATTTTCTGACCATTTTTCTTTTTCTTGACTCTGGACCATACCATAGAGATTCTTTGTCCTCAGACCGATCGTTTGCTCAGTAAATAAATAAAATATCTCTTGCTGGCATCACTTATCCTCTTGGAGGAGAGTCACCTGTCTCTAGTTTGCATGTGAATATGTTAGGAGGAGGGTATGGGGGTATATATATATATATATATATTATTATATTTATACTTCTCTGTTTGTCTCACTTTCTCACAAATGAAAATGATCGAATCAAGCTTGTAGGTTAGGTGAACTTTGTAATCACCATGACTTGTGGAAAAAAAACAAGTTGAGTAACTTGGCCTGAAAGGAAAGTTTGGACTAGAACAGTGGAGCCTCCATCCGCACTGATCATATTTGCTTTGATAGTTTTGAACTCCATGGGCTACTTTTGCTAGGAATAATGGCTGTGATTTTCTGTTTCTAAAACTAAACAAAAAGCCAAATTGTTAGATTTGTTGATATTTTTACACTGATTTTATGCAGCTCTAAAGAACTGATTGATTGAAGACAAATTTTGTATATCTGCACTTGAAAACTTTAGGAGTCTTGCAATCCTTTTTTTATTAAAATTTTTAAATTCAACGCTGTCCTGAAACCTGTTTTTAAGACAGTGAGAGCAGAATGCACACACAAATTTTTTTTTTTATGTCGATTGTTTTGCCTCATACTATGCTTGTAATTTTGAGTGTGTGGGAGATGTGTCTAATAAATGGGAAGATTGACCAGCACAAGCTAGACGAGTGTTGTACAGCCATAGGCAGCAACTCAATCGTCTCAGGTGTGCATTGTATCTCAGGGTTTTTTCACTCAAAGTAATTGCAAGAATCAGTCATTTAATTAATACACTTTAAAGTTTAAAAAGCTCTGAGCATTTAATAAGAATAGACTTTGGCTTTTGCAAACCTTTTACTCATATCTTTTTTGTGACAGCTCGTGTATGGAGAAAGATGTATTTTTTCAGTTTTTGCAGCCATGGTTGTCTTTACACAGTATGGCTTTGTTATCTCTGTGCAGTAGGAGGTAACTTTTATTTTTCGTTTTTGATCATGTGAGTGACACATTAGACACATACACACACACTCAAACACTGGGGCAATCCATGGGACTTGAAGTTTCCGTTAAGTTTAAGGTTGTGTTTTTTCTTGTACATATTTCATGTAGTTTCTTTTTTTATATAAAATTTCACAGATACAAAATGTGTGTGTGTGTATTTATTACAGTTCTAAATAATTTGCTTTTTTTTTTAATTTGTGCTTACTCAGCCTGTAAGTTTTTGTGTGTTTTGTTTATTTTCTCTAGTGATAGGGATGACAAGAAACTCAATTGTGGATATATTTACTCACAAATGTCCAATCATGATTTATAAATTCAGCAAGCTTAAGCATAGATGAAGTAACAAAGATCAAAATTTAAATCAGGTGACTGAGCTTATACCTGTCCATCATAAAGTTTGTTGATAGCCTTGTGAAATGGGTCATGAAGTTAGATGCTATGCGTCTTGAAATTTCAGTTAATTTTTTACTTTGTCTTTTAGTTTTGTATTAATTAATCCTGGGAAGATTCAATGGAAAATCAAAAGTGAGGTAAGTTTATTGTCGTCTTTCAACAGATCACGATAGAAGCTTCATGCTATTAACTAAGAAAAAAATTGAGAAATGTAATTAATAATATTGTAAAGTCTCAGGAAATTTTGGACCATGGCTCTCTTCTCAGTTTGAACAGAATGGATTATGTAGTTCACTTTATTTACAGTTGTATAAGGATTCTTTACTAAATAATGAGTATTATTATTACTTTGGGTAAGCTGGAAAACATCAAAACATCATGTAGAAGATGTGACCATATACATATATATATATATATATATATAAAACCAAGTTATTTGCAAAATATGTACAGTAAGATGAGATCTCACTAAGTTCTGTTACACCAAAATCCTTCAAATGGTCTAGTTGGATTTGTTTCTGAAGGGCAGCAAAAAGCTTACCTTCTTGTTCTTAACTTTTTGCAGACATTTTGCTTGCTGCCCATGTAACATCTCTTCAAATCTATACCTGAATCTCTAAATCATCTATGAATTGATCAACGATTCTGAATTTTTTTAATTTGGGAAATGTAAAACAGTGTTTTGTTTGTAAGAATCTATTCTCTGTGGATTTTGGTCTTGGGGAATGGTTCAATTCACTTGTTTTGTTCTGAAACTTTCAATTTAATAACAGTTTTACTAATAATTCTGGATGCATGTGTTTTGAGGACAGGTGTTAGCCTCTTCATCCATGGTCACCATCTCGGTTGTTAAAGTATTGGGCTGATAAAAATAGAGATCTAAGGCTAAATTCCAAGCATGGCTATATTGATGTAGGCTGGGATCCATCTAAAGAGCCCAATCTAGAAAGTTGCCATGTCTGTAGGTGATTCTTTTGAAAACGGGATAAAAATGCTTCTTTAATCAGTCCAAATGAGTTCAGTATTGAAAAATGGACATTAAAAAAAAGAAAAAAACAACAGAGAAGCATATGAATGTATTGTATTCCCTGTTTTTCTCACTACTGAAGTATATTGAAATACACCTAAAATCTTTAGGAAGATTTTTATTTTTACACAAATTTTTTACATTTAAGAGGTGAGTTCAGCCAACTTACATTGTTCAAATGTCAACATGACTGAATGAGCAAGTATGTTATCTACACACATTTCTTTCCCTAGTGAATGTTTGAACTATTGTAACAGATTTTGATCTGGCTTTACTATAATTTTTTGCTCTTTTTAAAAGAAAATATGTTCATGGAGACAGCATCCTGGTCACAGATTGAATATAGGGCTTAATTTTGCATTATATAAATATATACTTTTATAAAAATTTCTATTGATTTGATATTAGAAGTCAAACAAAGGTTGAAAGTTTAGAAATTGTTGAAAAAGATAGATGGAAAGTTAAATGTGCAAAAGTTATGAGAATTGTATAGAATATTCAATTATTGTGACCTGGAGCAGTTATAAATGCTTCTTTGAGCTATTTACTATACCTTGCAGCAATGAGAGCATTGCTTTTATAAATATTCATGTAGTTGCCACAATCAGCTTTGGTAGAAGAAAAGTAAAGGATATTTAAAAAAAAAATTATCTGAGTTCTCACAGGGCCAAAAAAGAGTATAGTAGTGAACAACATTATCCCCATGATAAACCTGCCTTTCCTCTCAAACACGCACAGAAATTATGTGAGTGACAGGCCTTGTCAACTCAAGAGATTTCAATGAAGTGGAAAATATCTTAGGTTAGTACCTCAACTTTGAGGGTCGAAGATTGGACTCTTAACCATGTTTCATGACAGCCTCTCGCTCTTCTGAGTCGAACACAGAGCATCTGGTGAGAACAGGCAGGGACCTGTTATGGAGTGGAAAGAGAACTTGATATAAACAGTGCAATATGTTTCTAACTATTCTTTGCCAATGCTGGTCGGCATAACATCTTTTCCCTGAGGATCATTGAGGCAACAAATCTGTAGTGATTTGGATCATGATTATAAGCTCAGCTTTGACTTCGGAGTGGAATGTGCAAAGATGTAAAGGTTTAGATTACTGAGTCAATAAATCTGTGTTCTAACTTAAGTCAGTGAGTCAATTACTCTGATGTGACTTGGGTTATAGGGACAACTGATCTGTTGTAAGGTTCCAGGTCATATGTGAAGTTCTGACTCACAAATCTCCTGTAACTTGGGTTATTATCTTAACAGATCTTTTGTTGGCTTAGATCATCATATTTCTAAATCACCTGTGATGTTGGGTGTTTCATCACCAGCAATCCTATATTCCGACAACCATATCAAAGATGGATTCACATATTTAAGTACCGGTATTTTTTTTTAAATTTTTTTTTTTATTCGATGTACAAAAATCATAATATTTTTTTTCTGATTTTGATTTAATGTATGAAAAATTACAAATATATGTTTATATATATTTTATGTATGTTGATTTTTAACCTTTTGTGCTGTTCAATGTAGAAATACATTGCAAAATTGTCATGAGCAAGGAAACACTCGCACAGCTCAAATGAATTTTATCAAGTCTCTATATAGGTATAAAGATAACCAAAATGGGCTCAGTCTGAAAGAATGGTGTACAGACATTTGTCAAATCAGTTTTAGGAAGTTGCAGTGGTGTGTTCTTGTCTGAGTGTTCAGTTTATATGATCTTACAAAAGAAGGAGAAAGATTGCCCTGGTCTATAGATCTGAATGTGTAAACTATACTAGACTATATATATATATACTTAACTTATTGCTTCATGATATTTGATATATCATGTATTTTTAAAAAAAACTAATTTAGACTTTGAAGAAAAAAGAACTGTTTCCCTATTGATTGCCTGACTTCATGGTTTGATACATGTGTACATGTATGTGGTTTACTTAGGATCAGAATGGATCCTTGTACATGTGTCATTCAAATTAGGATTCAATCAGTCCTTCACTGTGTAGGTATGTGAGTGGTTATGCTTGATTTACATGAGTATTTGTGTGCTCCATTATTGTGGATATTTGCAGATTTACTTGCATACTGGATTGGTCCTCTATAGTGGGTTTGTGTACAAGTATAATATACATGATGGTTAATTGATCCTGTATTGAATTTTGGGGTGTTTGAATTTCATGGGAATTTAAGTGTTTTTTGTTCTTGTTCTTTTTTTTTTACCCATGATGTACATACATGTGTTGTTAGGTTAAGCTCTTTGTCAACTGATACATTTGTTGTTATGGAAGTTTTACTGAAGTCTATACCATTGTCTTGTGTGAGACTTGCTCTTCTGTTGCAAAGAAAGATTACGTAGGGTAAGATGTGTAGATGTGCTTGTAAGATATTAAGAGAGAATATTATATACAGACTGAGAGAGAAAAATTGTCTGAACAAGTGAGCAAAGACATAGACAGCAAGTATAAGAGGATGTCTATGTGTGCAGATAGCGTTATTTGAACCAGTGATAATGTGGAAGAATCTTTGATATACGTGCTCTCTGTGTTCATAGGATTATGGCTTGTATTAAGAAGTCAGCTAGAAGAATTAAACCAAGTATGGAGTTTTCATCTCTCAACTTGCTTTAACTGTTTGGTGTTGCAGTTGTTTCTAATGTCTCAAAAGTGGGTGGGGTCCTGTGTTTACATGTATCTAGTAAACTCATTCATGGTGCAAATCATTTTTTCATTTTTTTTTAAATTGTTGATATGGTAAGACAATGACATTCTTGAGCAGGCGTCATAAAAATAATAATTGTCTAGAACAGACTTGATGTTAACCTGTACTTCTTTCTCTAAATCTAGTATACCCAGCAAGTTTTTTTCATCACAAACACACTTTTACAGCCCAGTCTTACAGACTGGTTCAAAGTCTTGCGCTGTCCTTGAAATTTAACTAGGCACAGGATTTTTTACTGTAATATGCCTATTCCATCTCCTTTAATACTTGACATCAATCTTGAATTATCTCATAACAATGAAGGATTGTCTTCCCTTGTAAATCTCCATTCTTGTTGAAGAATGCATAATATCTATAGCTTTATCTAGGTTGAGATTTGATCGGATTAGACTGCTTTACTCTGACCCCACAGAAAAAATGCAGTCAGTGCATAGTTGGATGTTTCCCGTAAAGAGTCCCAAAAATATTCGATTTTGCTGTTCTGCTTCGTAATTGAGTATTTGGAGATGTTAATTTTGTTGGAAATAGATTAAATCCTTGAGAAGTAGCCCCTTCTAATTTAAAAACATATAAAAAAAATATTTGAAAGTTAATTGGTACTCATTATTACTTCTTTTTTAACCTTTTCTATTTTGTTTTTTTTTTTGTCTTGGTTAATATTGATAAGTGTTCGAGCGGATATCTTTCCCAGAGTTTTTTCTCCTTTAAAAAAGGGATCATGTTTAATTTTAGTTCTTTTAGACCTGAATGTCTTCCGACAATTGTCGGAAATCCGACAATCGCTCTGAGACCAAATGTCATATACTGTAGTTGATAGAGGGTTTAAGTAATCCTTAAAATTATCTTTAATTCTGTGCGCACCGCGCTTCCGGAAATTTTCAGACAATTTTGGGTTGGACCACATTCAGGTCTATTCTTTACATGTACTTAATTAGAGCACGTGTTGGGCTTTTATTGTTTCTTATTTTTTTTTTTGCCTGAAAAGGGTTTAATGATAAATTTTTGTAAGTTGTCACAAATAATACCCTTACCGTGTCAACTGACACCTATCACCTGTATCCTTAATCTGTCTGTAAGTTAAGGCAACAATAATAAGCATTTTTTTTTTCATAATCTGATCTAGAAATATAATGCTGAAAAATTACCTTCATAACATTTTAGTCCTTATATTTAAATTTGATTTATAAAATTCACTATTAATGTCAAGAGATGTGGTCGTTTTATGCCATTTTATGAATTAATTTTGATTGTTTTTAATTCTTCACGGTTTCTCTGTGATCAATGCAGACATTCCACCAGGCTCATTTCAAAGACTTCAAAGTCATCAAATGGTTACCTAAGATAATGAGATCTTTCAAATTTCTCTGGCAGCAAAACATGAGAAAACATTTTAAAAAATCAGCAGACACATTCCTCGTGAGTTTGATTCCAATACGATCGGTGGATAAGTTTGGAACCTCATCTTTTGTTTTGCTCTGCTCGAGGTTTTGGTTGTGTAGATATGGCCCGAGATCACCTGGTCGTGAATGGGCTCTATCAAGCAAGCCAAGGAGAAAGTATAAAAGTCGAAAAAACAATTTAAACGTTTCTCCAAAACTCACAATGAAATCAATGGTTACCTATTGACAAATTTAAAATCTGTGATCTTTTTAATCTATTATTTTTTTAATCAATCTGTTTGGTTAAAAAACTAAGCAAATAGTACTTAAGCATCTATCGGTTTGTATGGTTAAGAAAGTAAAAAAGAAAAACAAACAAAAAACGATCTGAAGTGCTTGCAACAGATATATAAAACTAAAAATGAATTTTATTTCCCTACAGCTCTACAGGAGCAAAATAAATCCATAATTGTATCAATGGACTATTGATTTCACAAAGGAAACGGGATAAAATATGGAATAACGTTTTAGATTTTAAAAAGTGCATAAAGTAGGTATACTAAACAGGCCGAATTCTTTAAGTTTTGATAGAAATTTAGTTTAACTCCAGATTATGATATCGCCCTAAATATTAGTCGGCAACTAATATAGTCAGAATATTATTTCAAATGAAATGTTTTTAACTGATTTTGAACAATGTCTTGAGGAGCTAGCAGGTAAAGTGTCTTAAAAGACAATCTATTGGGATAACAATAATTTATTGCTTGTGTGATACATGTAGGTATTTAGTTTTGAAAGTCTTCTCATATTTAATTACCATATAGTGAAATGTTTTCCGCCGGGTCAACTTAGTTTATCCTTTTTGTAACAATATTTCTTCTCTGTGGATAACAGGCACGAACCCTTGTAATAAATTGCATCAGCACGAGACAATCAATACATCAAATAAATTAAATAATATGTTTTTGTGGATATTAATCCCTGAGGAAAAGCTTTTAGGCCGTACCAAAACTATCTCAAAAACTTACGCAATTCTCATAAAACACAAAAGTAGGAAAATTCACTGAATGAATCGATTTAATCATTATCCTTTTACAAGAATGAGTATTTACATTAACAGTATCTTGTTTGTGTTGTTTTTCCTTTTTTCAATGTAACATTATACCTACAATATGCTCTTGGACGAGACTTGTGTAAAATTTTGTTGACAGCCCTCCCTTCAAAAACAAACCGGAAAAAAAAAAACTAACACTGCAGCAAAAATTAAGTTGTGAAAAATAGAGCGGCTAGAATGGTCCTCAAAAATCTTAAAAGCAATATAGTCATACCCTTGTTGGAGGCCTTGTATTGACAAATTAATGGGTCATATTGTGTAAAATAGCAACTGTGGGCGACAAAAAATGAAAAATAGAAATACTCTTTCATTCTTTAAAAATGTGATGCGATTTGTACGAGCCATGGAGTCGGTTTAGATCTTTCATCGATTTCAAATCTTCTTGTACCGTCAAAATGTCACTTCAAAATGTTTGGTGAGTGATCACCTTTTATTAGACACAAAGACATGAAGTTTCACTGCAATAAGTCTGTGAGAAACGCCGTCCTAAGCGTCTTTTAAAGACTTTCTTTTAACAAATTATTAGAATTCTTTATTTACTTTAACTGATGATGATTACGTACATAATCATCGCAAGAAACTGATGATTCTTTTCATTCAAAATGCTACTTGAAGATCAACGTTGTACGCATCAGATCACTTGTAGATTTGTGTACATACTCACATTAGTAGTTTTAATATTTTTACTTGCATACTTTAATGCTTAGATTAGAACAGGTTATCAAGTCACACGTATGTACTGTAATATGTAAAGCCATTCTATGATTATACGATATATCTATTGATTTGCGTTCTTAATGCAAAAAATGTAATACTGATAGAAAGGAAAATACCTAGAGTTAAAAAGCGATGCAGTTTAAAATGTTAACTAGCCAAAGTTATCTATGTAATTTGCAGGAAGAAAAAAAAAAGGAAAAGAAAAGGAATGTAAAGCTGTTTTCCTAAATGACACACACAAGTAAATAAATAAACAAGAGGGCTAATAATTCAAGAGTTCCTGGAAGTTAAATATTTAGATTTGTATATTGATTTTTTTTCCTTGAGAATATCGATGTTTTTTAATGGGCGGGGGGGGGGGGGGTTTTGTGTTTTTCTTTTCTTTTTTTTGTGTGTGTGTTTTTTTTTAAACTTTTTTGATGATAATGTCTGTGAATAATTAACGACGAAAATTACAGTTCTTTGATGGGGCAGGATCGATAGTAAATAACTCATGATCATGCATCTCAATCCTCGTTTATGCAACTAATTAACCTTCTTTATCTTACAAAAAACATAAATAAATAAAAACTCCAACTACTTTCAATGTTATGTTTCGTACCAAATTACATCATAAAATCTAGTGTTCCCGTAGCATCTGGGTGATAATCTGCGTTATCTCCAAATCAATTCATTTCCTTTAGCTTCTTGACAGAAAAAGTAATATCACAAGGTTTGGGTTAGGGACAAGCCTGCCCTTTTCTCTTTGTCTCCACACAAGATTTCTGAGAAAATTCTCAAAGAACAAAAATTTTTTGAATGAAGAGGGTTAACTGTCATTAAAGCAACTTTCGAATAAAGTTATAAAAAGTATTTTGATAGGGAGGATTAAATTTATTGAAAGTATGTTTCGAATACAAGCGCTTACGATTGCTCTTTTAAATGAACAAGTAATTTACTGCATGTAACTATATGCACTTTGCACATGTTAAGATATAAGCATCGAAGAAGATAATTGCGAACCTGGGTGCCAAGTATCGCCATGTGTCGGAGAGAATGTAAATTCAAGAGCGAAAATTCCAAAACAATCAGGTGAAGCTCAGTGAAGGTAAATGAAACTCATGAACTTATTACACAAAACTCGTTATGATGTTGATACTTCACTTTTGACTACTCAATTTTTATCAAACATCTGAAAGGTGAGTAATGGATTGTTTTATTTTCCGATATGAGATTTATCGTATGATTGGAATTTGGATTTATCAAGAAATATGTATGACAGGATATTGATTATTTGCATTGATCTCTCTGATATAGGAGATAATCATAATTGATATGAATTAACTAGCCGATTGGTTGTGGAATGGAATTTCTAAATGATGAATTTTGCAGTGGCCTTTCTGCCGCCATCTTTAATTTTGCTGTTTACAGGTTTTTTTTTTAAGATCCTGGTGTATTTGATCCTAAATCACAAGCGACAGTGGACTCTGCTGGTACTATTTTAAATTTTCTCCCGAGGAAGACTTCCTACTCAATTTATCGACAACTTTCAAAGTTTTGAAGTAGTTTACATAAACTGTTTCAACTATTTTGCACGTTTATAATAACGTGCAGCATATTGGTCACCTTGTAATTATGAAAAGCAGATACTGTTTTTTATTTTATTACGGCATCGTTTGTAAAGAAACTTTTACAATATAGGGTAAAGCTACAGTTCTTTGTATGTTTGCAATATTGATATAACGTAAAGCCACATTTCTTTACATTTTTGCATTTACAATATAGTGTAAAGCTACATTTCTTTGTATGTTTGCGATATAGTGTAATGCTGCGTTTCTTCGTTGGCCTAATGTTTCAAATAATTATAGTGTAAAGATATATTTCTCTGCAAGGACAAGCGATAGGTGTCAACGCGATCTTAAGCCAATGCTTGAATTCTAAGATGTGGTATGTGTTTTATGACGACATTAACCCACATTCTATTTCTAATTAGCAGACAAAAACATTTTATGCCTAGTTAAGCTGACCAACATGATGGTTTTGCATTAGCAAAGGATCTAATCAACAATTCGTTGCGCAGACAATTTTTCGTATGCAGTCATGCTGAAAAAAAAATTAATTATAAACACGTGTATATGGGGCATTCTGAACATAGAATGTACATAACAAAAGTCGGTTGCATCTCCACATAGAACCTCATGCGCTGCCAAGTAACTGCAAAAATAAAATTGGCAGGTTTTTAATGGCATTAGAAAATTATTTCCTCACCTTGATGGTTTCGCGAATGTGAAAGCTGAGATAAATGAGTTTATGATGTGCTTTTGCGACCGAGCAACGCGTCCTGTTTTATCTCGCCTTTCTCTTTTATTACAGTCATAATGAAATAAATATAACAAATAGTCAGTCGTCAGTTCTCTAGATATCCTGCATTCAAGATTGAAAACACTCACTCTAGGGGGGGGGGGGGGGTTGTGCATGTACCGGTACCGGGGTCTTTTATGAATTAGATGGTTTAATTGCTGTCGGGCGAAGAGGAATGCTGAGTGGAGAGAGATAGAGAGAGAGAGAGAGAGAGAGAGAGAGAGAGAGAGAGAGAGAGAGAGAGAGAGAGAGAGAGAGAGAGAGAGAGAAAGATAAATGAACTGAAACAATGGTTAAGGTTGGAGAGGAAGACCCTGCAATACCAAGGATCTTATTATATTACAATTTTTATCTTTATATTATTATTGTTGTTTTTTTTAAACAGGGTTTGCTTAACTAGCTCTTACAGATCTCGGCCCTTGGGATTATAGCTCTTTTTTTTAAACCAGCAACATACACGCTCAAGCGAGCAGGGAGACACGGAGCTTACAATCTATATTGAAAGTCAGTCAAGAGTGATGTACCTTTGTCTACCCGGAATGACTCTCTTTCAAGCGCAAACGGTAGACTAGTGGGTTCTCCCAGGCAGAACTCACCGTTTTCTGTCACAGTATATATCTGGTAGTCAGAAACACTTTCTTTCTGTTTCTTTTTTTTTACTTTTCCCCGTGGATTTATACCCATGACTGTTAGCGTTAACAGGAAGTGCTTGTTAGCCCAGTTTTCTCTGAAATGCCTGCGACGATAACCTGATGTGACAATATTCAGGCAAAAATTTCATCAAAACCGTGCCTGTACTCTACTTCGAGTGTTTTTCGGCTGACTGTCCAATTGTGGTTGCAATATCAAACCAGGGCCAGATAATGCAGAGATCCATTGCCCATATCTATATCTCGTAGCGCTCTGCAGAGCGAATTTCTTAACTACCGTTAATCAAAAGTGCGTGTAATTGTATTCATTACTGGCGAGATAAACACTCTACAATTAAAACGAAAACTCAGGGCTTTAATATCATTTGATTCAAACAATTTTCTGTCCCTTTTCCTCTCTTTCTTATAAGAGAAGCCAAAGGGAGCTCAGGTCAAGTGTGAGGTCAACCAATATTGCACAATCCTGGTCTATTCAAGCTGTCATTTTCCTCCCACACATCAGGACAAACAATGGACACACCAGGTAAGGTTTTAGGTACCTAAGACATGCTTGTTTTTCGTTTCCTTTTGCTTTTTTATTTAATTTTTTCCCACGTCCGTCTGTCTTACTGTCTTATTCTCGAGGTAAATCCTAGTGTTTCTCTGATGGGAAAGTTTTGTTCCCCAAAGACCTGTAGGATATTATAAGCATAAACAATGATCACGTATGTAAACATAACATCAAACTATGAATAAAACCTCACAGTCGATCACTAGATGGATTTGAAAAATTTACTGCTGCAATATTTTTCCACAATGCATCACCTTTTAGCTACGCTATGCATATAGTTAGATCTAGGAAGGCACAATGTAATTATGTATAGGTCCAAAAGCAAAGTCAGGAAACTACGGTTTATATCTTTATCATTTGGTAAGGTCTATCCAACTCAGCGATACAAGTAGACTATAAAGGAGGAAACTAATTGTCAAGTTCTGACTTCAAAGTGGTCTGGAAAGGTTCGTATCACATTTTCCTTGTGTTCCGAAACAGCCTATCTCAAAGACGAGGAATATTACAGAAAAGTCCATGGTTCTCAAAATATAAGTTTAATTTACCTGTGAAAAAAAACTAGATGGAAATATTGGGTTTGCAAACTCATGTGAGGTTATACACAAAATAAGCTACAAGCCCATTTCGAATGTTGGCAAGTAAGTTTAAGATCTATTCCTATTGCTAGAAAAACCACTTTTAAAAATAGCATATAGATCTTTTTCTAATATTTTTCTAAACACCTATCTTACAGTCTCATTAAATTTTTCAGCGACTTTTTGGATTGTGGAATCGTAGCAGCATAAACGACCCGTTCTGAAAGAATGTCAAGCTTAATATTTATGCTTACTCAAGTTTTCTGATCCCGTTTTTCTTTCTGTTGCTGAGGTAGAAGGCGCATGCAGAGGATGGTTTACAAAGTCATATACTGGTATATCTTTCAATCTAAGTAGGAGCCAATGTTGAGATGACTTCATTTGTTGGTGAGAGAGAGAGAGAGAGAGAGAGAGAGAGAGAGAGAGAGAGAGAGAGAGAGAGAGAGAGAGAGAGAGAGAGAGAGAGAGAGAGAGAGAGAGAGAGAGAGAGAGAGAGAGAGAGAGAGAGAGAGAGAGAGAGAGAGAGAGAGAGAGAGAGAGAGAGAGAGAGAGAGAGAGAGGGAGGGAGAACTTTTCTAGCCTTCTCGCTTTTAATGTCCCCACGACTGAGTTGTCACTATGGTGCTGTGAATAGTTTTGTATTCTGATTTAAAATTTCATCATTACATATATAGCGATGGGATCATTTTTTAGCAACTTTTAATATGTACGGCCAAATTTATACGAAGTGAAACATTTTAATATACTTAATCCAATCCGTTACGCAAACTTGTCAAAGAAATAATTATGTGCCTCTAGATCTGTATAGACCTCTCACACTCACTAAAGAAACAATGGTTTACCTTTTCTTTACTGTACAAGATACGAATATAATTGCATTATATGACGTTTTAAGTTTTCAAAAAGTCTGCCAACAACAAAAAAAAAAAGAATCTTATGTCCATCGTAGCAAAGTCCGTTTAAAAAATAATATTCAAAGTTGTTCCGGTCATGGCCATGCATTAGAAGAGTGAATGTATGTCACGTATATCAATCAGAAAACCACCGAAAGTCTTTTTAAAATTATCAAGAATGTAAAATAGAATGTTAATGATAAAAGAACACACCATCATCTCAACCAAAGCTTAGTACCCCCAATATATTGTCGAAACTGACAGTAACGGCCAAGTCAACCATTGATGGTGACTGAATGATTTGCAAGGGGTTAGCCTTGAGTTTAACTGCCCAATGTTTAGCTCGCTTTGAACAATTTGCTTCCATAAATCTTATCAAGCTTTGAGCATAACCGCGGAAAGTTTACCAGGTTTTGAGTATCATTACCCAAATTTCGAAAATATTAATACCAAATATCAGATTCAAGAAAAAGTCGTTCATGAAGCCGTAAACCAATTTCATTTAAACCTAAGATCAGGCAATAGGTTGCATGCCTATAGCGCAAATTTAATGTCTAATGTTTTTTTATTATTATTATTATTATTATTATTATTATTATTATTATTATTATTATTATTATTATTAACTTAGCTTAATTTTGAGATATCTAAACATGGCCGCAATTACAATGATGTACTTTGAAATGGTCTGAGTTTTGTATCCAAGAGTGTACTGCTATTCCGGCCATGGAAGATCATCCTGTTTAAGACCTAACTGTGAAAAGAAAAGTTGAGATGTATCCTTGATGTAATGCACCATCAGACCAATATTGTTTTTTTTTTAATGTGACTTGCAAATTTATATTCATCCCCAATGAATGAGTTGTGGGCCCTTCAGCTTTATATAATATTGATGTAGTTTTAGTTTTAAGTAAGACCTAAGAGTTCACTGTAATGGACGGGTTGCACAAAAGAAAGCACTCAATCGAACAATTGTAGTCTGAAAGATAACAAAAAAAAAAAAAGTATTATGCCAGCATTGCTGAAGTTTTTCAGCTCAAAACATCAGTTCTCTCGCTAAACCGGGAAAATTTCTGTTAATATGATAATAAATGCTGCTGGTTTGTCCACACCAGCACATCCGTGAAATTGCCAAAGTAGTTTTGTGGAATAGTATGGTATTAAAGTAATGATAGTTTCTTCGTACAAGTTCACTCGTGAAAATGTAAATTCGGTATTGCATCGCGTTAAGCACTGATGGATTGACCCCCACCTTTTCACGTGTGCAAACCATCAAACTAGCCATTATGCTGTTGTATATTATTGATGTTTTGTCCCCACTAATACACTCGTGCATCTTTGAAACTAGTCTTGAGTGAGAATATTTATCTATACTACTGGTTTCTCCCAGACAGTTTGCTTGTGGAACTATTTAAGCAAAGAAAAATCGCCAACTGTATATTCATCCAGAGAATGGTAAAACTCTGGACGACGCGTTGTCTCATGTTGGAGATTGGGGACTCTACCAGAAGCGGATGGTGCTGCTTAGCTTCTTGGCCTGCGCAGGGGAAGGGATGCACTTGATCACCACGATATTCACCATGGGATCTCGAGACTTTAGGTAGGTAGAGTGGAGTGACAAGAAGTGGAGCGCCCCTAGTCCAACAGAGGACGAATGAGGCTTAAAAGAGGTAATCAGTGATAGACTATTGAAAAGATGCAGATGTTAGTTATATATCCAATGCTCTAAATTTTCCACGATTAGTTTTTGAAGGAGGTGTGGAGTGGTGAGGTAGAGGTCCTTTTGTTGAAGATTTCATGAGGATAGTGAGGGATACTGTGCAGTCGTAGATGGATGGTGTGGATTTAAACGGAGCTGGAGACAGGTAGTCGATCATTGATGACTAAGTTGAAGAGACGTTATTATTTTTTTATTATTTTTTTTTGTCGTAATTGACTTTAGGTAGACGAGAGCTGAAATGGTTGCATGGTTAAAATAGGGAAAAAGTTAGGCAATCACATTAGAAACGTGAAATGGATGAATTTATAAGATTGATATGTAATATTGTGGAGAGGTGTGTAGTCAATGGTAGAGTTGTCGCGATGAAAGTTCTTTGCTTCAGCTGTCTAGTGGTAGCGATTTAGAATGGTGCAGCATTGAGATTTACAGAGAACTCAGAGAATGTGTTCTGTGTCGTGACGATTAAGAATTGATGTGATAGTTTGTGTTACCTTCAAGCCACTGAACTGCTGATCAAAGCAGCATGGTTCGCAATATAAATGACATTGTGTTGAAGATTGGTGAGTGTCAAGAACTTAATTCAAAGAATGTGGCCTTCACCAGATGCGCGGTACCAGGTTTACTGAACGACACGTACGACATCCAAAACGAGGCTCACGCCCGCTTGATCAACGCCAGTATTCCCTGGGACTCCGACAAGGACGGTTACTCTCAGTGTTCCCGCTATAAAAACAGTGTGAACGAGTCAGCATGGGAGACAACAAACATGACGTCAGTGCCGACTGTGTCCTGCTCTCGCTGGGTGTACAGCTCAGACGTGTTTGCCTCGTCCATTATTTCAGAGGTTTGTCATGCCAACAGTACGAAAGGTTTGGATAGCATCTGTATAAGGCTGTGATGTCAAGAATTATATACGTATTTTTGCTGCTGAGTAGCCTTGACGTGTGTGAGATACAAAGTAGGAAGACAAAGATTTAGAAAGAGAGAAAGCAAGATGGAGAAAGACAGAATTCTGTTGAGGAAAATATTTAAGTTCTGAGCCCCCAGTCTTTATAGGATGGCAAATGCTATTGTAAGACTTAATTAGGTTAAAAAGTGTTTCTCTCCACAGCTGACTGTTTTCACTTGTCAGACATAGTTCAGATCTTATTGCAAATATTATTTCGTATTCATCTACATCTCATTGACTGGTCTTAAACAGTTACAAACCTTTACTAATTCACAACTGAATATGGCTTAGAGGAGTAATGTTCAGCGTGTGACAAATAAAAGAATTGAACATATCCCACTGTCTCACATTCTTTATCTTTTCACAGCAGGGAATGGTATGCAACAGAAAAACTACACATATTCATCTGTCATACAAACTTTATCCTTCGACAGCTGTAAATAACCAACTGTCACACAATCATTGTCTCTGTGTAGCTGAAACTAATGTGCGATAGAAAACCGTAGGCTACATATCTATCTGTCAGACAATCTTAATCTTTTCACAGTTAGAAATGTGTGCAACAGAAAACTTTGCAAATACATTTGTCAGACAATCTTTATCTCTCCACAGCTAGAAATGATATGCAACAGAAACCTTTGCACATACATTTGTCAGACAATCTTTATCTCTCCATAGCTAGAAATGTATGCAACAGAAAACTTTGCATATCCAATTGTCAGACAATCTTGATCTCTCCACAGCTGGAAATGGTATGCGATAGAAAACTGTACATCTCCCATGCTAACATGATGAGTATGGCAGGACTGATGGTCGGCTCGATAACATCTGGTGCTCTCTCTGATCTGTGAGCATCTTCCTCACTGCCATTATTATATTCATCTTCAACACTTTCATCATCATTAGTAGCTGGAGCGAAATGCTAATTGTCTTCATAAGCACCTCTATTGTTAGAACGTCGATACATCATCATCATCATCACCATCGTCATCTTTATTATTATTATTATTATTATTATTATTATTATTATTATTATTATTATTATTATTATTATTATTATTATTATCATCATCATCATCATCATTATTATTATTATTATTATTATTATTATTATTATTATTATTATTATTATTATTATTATTATTATTGTTGTTGTTGTTGTTGTTGTTGCTGTTGTTGTTGTTGTTGCTGTTGCTGTTTTTGTTCATTTCATTATACTTGGAGTAAAGCTTAAAGACTAAACGCTTACTCACTAGAAGCATTATTCACTAAGCTTCACTTATATTTGAAAGTTATCATGACATCCATTTCTAAATGTTATTTTCTCGCAGAATCTTTGATGGGAGTTCAATGACACAGGCTTTTCTACGTTATTGAACAGTGAAAAAAAAATGGACAAACTTCAAGTAGCTTAAAGATGTAAAAATGAGGACATTGTAAACAACAGTTTTTGTTTTCATGATTTTTAGTTTTGTTTTTTTTTTAATTTTACTTTGCTTTTTCGGTTTGTTTATTAGTTCTCTGTTTCATTTTTTAATAAATGACAAAACCATTGAGCGCAATTTTTCAAAAGCAGAAAAAAATGGCAAAAATTATTTTTTTTCATTACAAGTATTTGGATTTTGTTAGCCTTTAATTAAATTTATTATCAATATGATCTCAGCTAATATTTTGATAAAAATCTAAAGAAAAAAATTAACTGTTGTACTCCTAAATAAAACCATTTTTAAAAATGGATCTAATGATTTTTTTATTGGGCATGAAATTGTTTGTATTGTAACCACACCTATAGGTTGAGAGAAGACTTGAGAAAAATGTTTCCATGCCTGTGCATCTGATATGCCAAAGGTATTAAGAGACAAGCACTCTACATTTGATATATTTATAGCTTACCTTTTTTCTCATTCTGCCCTCAGATTAGGAAGGAAAAAATCGTTTCTTTTCTTCTACTGGTTCCACATGGTGCTCGCCTTCTGCTCTGTGCTGGCTACAACAATCCCAACTTTCCTGATTGTCCGATTTCTTGTGGCCGCTACTGGCATAGCATTTTACATGTCCATATTTGTGCTATGTAGGTACCAGTTAACTGTGCAGTATGGGTATCACTAAAATGAGATCACCATTCACCACGATTATCATCGATATCGTGATGTTGTTGCTGTTGTTGTTCGTCCTTCGGAGTCAAAGATGTCGTGTAACGTCAAGATCATCATCATTGCTACAATGTAATCCTCTTCCTCACTATAATCGTCTGGGCTCCAACACAAATTTATTGCAAAGTATTGCTTGCTTAACGCAATGTTTTAAATGTCCTAAAACCGTAGATCAGGACATGAATGGTTCGACCCCTTTTTATGCATCCAGTCAACAACAACATCTAAAACAATTAACGTATTATCTGCAAATGTCAATTCTCCTCCTCCTCCTCATCATCATCATTATCATCGTTATCAACATCACCATCATCAACAACAACAACGTCACCATCATTATCATCATCATCTTAATCGTTATCATCATTAACACCATAACCATCCCCATACTTATTTAAATAACGTACTTGTCATTACTTACGTAATCACCATTACCATCATCCCCTTGCCCTCATTATCATAACAACAGTAGCAAATTAACAACGATTATTCATTAAAAAAAAGGGAAACATTGCAACTACAGTGATGAACACTGCTGTATCAAGGATAGAAAAAATGGTAAAATTACCGTTAACAAAGGTGCTAAGATGATGATGGTGATGATCATGATGATAACAATGATAATTATGATAATGTAAATAATAATAATAATAATAATAATAATAATAATAATAATAATAATAATAATAATAATAATAATAATAATAATAATAATAATAAAAAGAAGAAGAAGAAGAAGAAGAAGAAGAAGAAGAAGAAGAAGAAGAAGAAGAAGAAGAAGAAGAAGAAGAAGAAGAACAACAACAACAACAACAACAACAACAACAACAACAACAACAACAACAACAACAACAACAACAACAACAACAACAACAACAACAACAACAACAAGTTAACTTTTTAGAAATATTTCCAAATATAGAAACAATATCAACAGTAATGTCAAAGTCATGTTATGACCAAAACACTAAATAGGAGGATATCAGAACACAAGGTCAATCACACTGTCCTGTCTCACCAGGTACAGAGATCGTGTTGCCCAAGCGGCGAGTTCCGGCCGCGCTCGGCACCAACTGTGGCTGGGTGGCTGGAATGATGGTCCTGCTGCTAATGGCTTATCTGTTTAGATACTGGAAGACGCTACAGGTGGCTCTCGCTATTCCGCTGATCCCTGGAGCTATCGGATTTTTCTGGTTGGTAAACAAATGCTACTCTTGATAAGTTTAAATACTTTGTCTCAGAAAACGTAGTTCGTCTTTAACAGTTCTTATAGCTTAGCGTGTTCGACAGAATGATGATAATTGCATAAAGTTATGATCTGTGACACACACACACACACACACACACACACATATATGATGACTTGCAATGAACACTTAAAGATGCTCCAACAAATGAAATTCTTTCGATGACTTGTTCAAGATCGGAGTATTTTTTTTAAAAGAAAGATAAATGTTTAACCGTCTATCCCTCATTTCTCTTTAAATCAATTCCTCCAATAGCCCACTCTATCCCTTTGTATCTCTAAAGATATTTATTTTTTCCTACTATTAAAAAACAAAAAAAAAACATTAACAAAATCGAAATGATTGATAAAGTGAAGAGGATGTAGACAAAGATGAACTGCTTCCAAAGCCTTGATATACATTAAGTATCTTGTTTGGCTTATTATGAAAATTGGACGTTAAGCTTGTTAAAGTAATCTGAAATCAGACCCTTGCCACCTATACTCCATTAAATATTTTGTTTGTTTAATACATTGGATCTTATGATTCTTATTGAAATTATTCTCATGATCAACTTACTTCAGACTTTTCGATTATATGATGCAGAGTTATCATAAGTGATGTTACACCTAAAACCAAGGTTGGCATCACTTAATATCTCTCCCCCACTTCTCTCTCTCTCTCTCTCTCTCTCTCTCTCTCTCTCTCTCTCTCTCTCTCTCTCTCTCTCTCTCTCTCTCTCTGTCCCTGACATATCAAGGCTTTAGAATTCCTTCACCCATTCCTGTAAGACAGCAAGGAGTCATTTTAATTATATATATATTTTTTTTTTCCCTAGGCTTATACCAGAATCTCCAAGATGGTTGCTAAATAAGGGACGTTACTCTGAAGCTCATAAGATTATGGTCGATATAGCAAGAGTTAACAAGAGGGAACTTCCAGAGAAGTTGCTCTTACAAGAAACAGATAGACAAACAACCAGTGAGAAGTCGAAGAACCTAGAACAAAACCAGCAGTCGACGTCTGGCTGGAAAAATCTGCTGCTTTTAGCAAAATCGCCAGTTCTGGCTGTCCGTCTTGCGATCTTGAGCTTCAGCTGGTGAGTGAAGAGCTGTCATATCTTATTTCTTAATTCGTTTTCCTATTTTCATCATTCTATCCTGTCTTGTTTCTGTGACTGACCATGTGTAAGGAGCTACTGATTATCTTTCTTATCCTCTCCTTGTGACCTTATTCTTATTGCAGCGACATTGAAAGAGAGATTTCCTTGATTCATACAGCAAGCAGACAACAGAGACAGCATCAATCAGAAAACGCCGCACTTATGGTTAGCCAAGTATAAAGACACTATGTCATTTCTTGATTTATTCTGTATCAAGACACCAAATTATCTTTTGAGACATTTAGGCACTTCATGTGCAGTCAGAAATCGCCTACAAGATTTTCTTGCATTCGGTAACAAGGCTAAATTACCAATTCCCAGCGTATCAAAACCTATTGTTATGGATTCGGTTCTTTGACCTGTAATATTTTTACTTTACACTCAATCTTTTATTACTCATTATGTAAGCCTTTACACAAAGCCTTCTTTTAGTCACCTTCATGCACATTACACACAGCTTCAACACATCGGTTTTACCTTTGCATATGTCTGACTGGCTGTGTGAAGTCGACAGTTACTGTGTAGATGACGTCAAAGAATGTATAACACAATTCTTTCGCGTAATGGTTATATCCTCTCTTTGCCTCCAATCTTTGCTTATTAAGGGCGGTGAATAGTATGGTATACTACGGAGTCACACTCAACATGGGCGCCATCATCCAGGGAGATATCTACATAAACTTCCTCATTTTGGCCGTCCTAGAGGTTCTGAGTTATCTGATGGTCATCTTCGTCACACGCTGGATTGGACGTCGGATCTTCTACTGCTTGTCCGTGTTTGTCGGTGGAGGAGCCTGTCTAGTCACCATTCTTCCTATCGTCTTTGGCTATGGTGAGAAATCTCCACTGTGTTGTTAAGCTTGCGGTGAACCACGTGAGTTTTGCAGAATATAAAGTTATAAAAATGTATCGATATAGGGAGAGTAGCTTCCAATCACAATCTATCGATTGGAATCTTGCGATAACCAAATAGAGAAGGAAGCTTCCTTTCTCGCCCTTCATCTCTCTCTTCTTTTTTTCCCTCTCTCTCTCTCTCTCTCTCTCTCTCTCTCTCTCTCTCTCTCTCTCTCTCTCTCTCTCTCCCTCTCCCCCTCTCTCTCTCTGTCTTTATCCACACCTCTCTTTCTCTCTTTCCGTCTTTTTGTAATCTCTCTCGATCTATCTCTCGCTCTCTCTGTCTCTCTCCCTCTCTCTCTGTACTTGTAACCTTCTTTCACATTTCTAATCTCTCATCACTCCTCTTACCATCTATGCCCCCTACATTCTCCCACTCCCCTGTTTTTTTATTCTGTTAAACATTTAAATACTCAATTTTCGGGTCTTCCTCACCAGATACCGTATGGATCAATGTCCTCCTCTCTAACATTGGACGGTTTGGTATATCGGCTGCTTTCGGCATCATCTGGCTCTACACTCCAGAGCTGCTTCCCACACCATCGAGGCAGTCTGGCATAGGGCTTTGTTCCTTCATTGGTCGTCTGGGCGGGATGGTCTCTCCTTATATAGCTACACTGGTTAGTTTTAGAACTGAAATTGATCTCCTCGCCTAATTATTATAGCAACACCTGTATATATTACTTAGGAAAAAAAATCTCTCTCGAAGTCACACTTGTGCGTTTTCGACTTAATAATTAGCTCCCGTCTCTTAGCCACATTGTTCAGTATTAGACGAAATAACGGTCTTCCCTTAAATAGCAACAAAGGTGTGCAACAGACTGAATAATCATCTTACCTTATATAGCTAAACAAATGATTTTAAACAGAGTAATGATCTGTTGTGGTTCATTTTAAAACATTTTAATAATTTCATATAGCTTAGCTTGTGAAGCGTTTGGCGTACTACACGGAGGTACAGGGTTCGAATCTTGACCTGGTCTATCTGGTTGTACGATAACCAGCCTTATCCCCTTTTCTGATCAGGGTCTAATAGTCTCCGTGACATTAGAAATTACAGCGCTATTGTAACATCTAAAGGTGAAAATAAACATATATGCTGCCATACAGAGTCTAGGAGTTTAGGAGAAGAGGGGGTAGGGGATTGCGGTTCTTCCTCCTATTTCGCTCCACGATAAGTATCTTACTACCAGGTGGGGCCTGACAGAATTATCGCATAGAAAAGGAAAAGGCTCAAAATCAAACAAATAAACATGCAAATGAAATAGTTAGTAGAAGAATTCTTGTCTTTATTTGAAATGGTTGCGAGTCATACGTGTAAGGAATATTTCCTTTCATATTTACTCGCCTGATCGTATCATCATCATTTTAAAGATATTGTTTTAAATCATTGACTACTCCTATAGGCTCAACATGCAACCAAAGAATTATCACCTTTTTTCCTTAACTCAACTACTGATGAAGATGTTAGAAACTGGGAATGATTTTGCTAACATGGCTAGTCAAGTGAGTGTGTGGTTTTAAGGATATTATCCTTTTACATAGATAGTCACAGCATTATGTCCCTTTGAAAGGGAGTGAATATAAAGCCTGTATAGTAATCTCCCATTTCACAGCTGCATTAGCTGGTCAAAAGGCAATACCATAATATAATTATTATCTAGCTATCATTCTTTTCACAGGACAGTGTTATTGACGGGCCTGTAGGGAATTGCGCTCCTTTACTTGTGTTCGGCGCACTCGCAGTGGCAGCAGGTCTTCTTTGTTTGTTACTTCCGGAAACGGCGAAAAGAAAACTTCCGGAGACTGTTGAGGAAGCTGAGAACATTAAGCGGTATGTCCATCGCGTTCTCCGTTTGTGTCTGGTTTTACACTGCCAGACTGGTCAAAGTATTATTTTACTATTTTTGTGGAGCTTCTAGCATCTGCGTGATCGCGTTGTGCAGTAAATTCTGAGTATTCACTGTAAATCAAAACTAACGAAAACAAAACATTCTTTAAAGAGGATTACATTGTTCCAATAGATTTAAATTGCTGCATTAAGTTTAGGACGTTTAGTCAGCCGATGCTCATTATTGGCACTTACAATTGGTTTACTAGAAAATCTAGAGACAAAAGAAAATATTAGACAAAGTACGAAGAAAATGAATAAGCTCAGAATGTGTAAAAACAAAATGAAAGTTGATAAATATGTGGTGCAGACGTTAAATAAGTTAAAATATTGCTCGACAAATGAAGTCGATTTATCTACAACAAACTTTAGTTTAGTCACTCTGTATTGTAGCAATAATAGATGGATGCCAATGTGTTGTTACAAACAATTGCCAAGTTTTTATGTGATAAAACAAATCTTACCTAACTCATTATATGAAGCAGAAAACGTTATCGAACTCACTAAGCGTTTCAATAATTAATAGCAGTTGCAACATATTTTACCTAGGTTGTTACTTGAGAAAATCTTATTTATTTAAGTATATTTTGCAACAAACGTTACTTATAATATCAGTCTGTGTTAAGTGTCAATATTACTTTATTTATATGTTTCACCTTTCTACTCTTCCTTCTTTAGCTAATCATCGTAAACCAGGCTCACTGGTCTGTCAACTCTGAACTCGCTGGGTTGAAAACATCCACTCAACCTGCAATGCCCCTATCTTCATCACGTGACTTTTCAACTCTGATCTTCCCCCACCTCATTATGTGACCTGTGATCTTTGAACTCGGCACTAAATGGAGCGAGGTCATCCACTATAATAACCTTGTAGTGTTTTTATTTTTTTTATATGAGGAGGAATATACTCAAATATTGAACTGCCACATTTTTTGCACAATATCGAGTGTTTTTACCCCTCCTATTCCTCCCTTACATTTTTTTTGGTCTATCCATGTTGAAAGAAGTCATGTAGCTCTCAAAATCAAATGTCTTGAAGCCATGGCTGATCTCCTTGGATCAGCTGAATATGAGATGGTAGAAATCGAACCAGTATTTGTCGAATCAAGCACGGAAGTGAGTAATAAAATCATTCTTTATGAAGAAAACAAAACGAGCAATCTAGCCATCCTTTGTGCAGGCAGGAATCTTAACTAAGTCAATCAAAGCAATTTTTTTTTGTCAAGCATTAAACCTACTACAGATAAATATGCTTCTGAATTTATTTTTCGTTTATTTCTCCCGCTTAATTCTTCAGCTGCAAGGAAAAAACCGATAGTTCCCTATATAAAAAAGCAACTCAATATCTTGTATTCTAAAAAAAAACATAGGTCGATAGAAGTAGAACAATACGCGTTCTCTTGATTTTTCGTTCGTCGCAGTCGATATTTATATTTTCACTGCTTTAACCCTTATGTGTATTCTTGATGTAAGAATCGATAACTAGAAATTCTAGAATGAAAATTTAAGCTTGGTCTGATTGACGAATTATAATTTTTTTTTCGGTAAAAACTTGAAAAGATGCGCTTCATGATTATCGGTTAGACTGAAGACCTTTACAAAACAACAACAACAACAACAACAACAACAACAAAAACAACAACAAAAACAACAACAACAACAACAACAACAACAACAACAACAACAACAACAACAACAACAACAGCAACAGCAACAACAACAAAAACAACAACAACAACAAAAACAACTCATTATTGTTTTTGGGTTGTTTACATTATCATCTACCTAGCTTTTATCATTATACTTCCAAATTGTTCTCAACGCTATAAGATATACATTAGCATATCATTGTACAGTATTCTTATTCTAAATTTCAAAGGGAGGTAATATTTCTCGACTCTGTAGACTTTTTTTTGTCAGCTCCAAGAAATATAATTAACGTATATTATAATCCAACTTATGTCAAACAACGCAAATATATAACTTGCCTATTCAGTAAAAAAAATTCTTTACAAACTGTTAAACGCCGTCACCGCCTACCCTACCCATCCCCCCTCTTCATTTTGAGGAACTAACGAGACGAGTTTATCATGAACTCAGCCTGACGCGACTCGAGTAATGTTCTCCTTTGTTGCTAGTGAGGGTATGATTGTGTCATCAATACTATCGTGTTATTCTTTACTCGAAAATTTATGTCTTTATCTACTACGCGTTGGCACTCAAAAGTGTATTAGTATTATACATATCTTTATAACTATGACTGCCTTATGTCTAGCTCCAGTCAAAAATTATAAGCAAATATTTCTGATTCAAAAGTTTGTACCACATAATATTGTGTACACTATATTGTACATTTTATCGTTCGATACTAATAAACTAATAGTATTATATTTTCAAGTGGCGTTCGTTTTTTTTAATGTGCTGTGTGTAAAATAAATGTTTTATGTCTAGTATTAATTAGCAGGTATTGAACATGTCGGTATCGGTAAAGCATGGCATTTAGATATAACGATATGATAAACGAACAATTCACACATTTATAAAGAAACGAAGATCCGGGAAATCGTTATCTGCTCTGGTATTTTTCGTTCATTAATCCTTTAAAGATCGGAGCATATTAAATCAATTCAGTAAAGCCATTAGCGGCGAATCATACAGGCCGATAAGCACGACAAACTGACAATGTTACACATTAAACTGCTTATCAGAACTCAGGACAACTTCTCTGAGCATTTAATGATCTTTGTCAGAGAGAATCTCAAGCATTCTGTTGTAATTAAAAACATTAAAGCGGTTTTAATTTAAACCTAATGTTTGTGTGTGAGTGTGTATGTGCGTGGGGAGTGGTATGTGCTTTTCTAATTTATAATTTATTCATCATGTTACTACAACTACTACTACTACTACTACTACTACTACTACTACTACTACTACTACTACTACTACTACTACTACTACTACTACTACTACTACTACTACTACTACTACTACTACTACTACTACTACTACTACTACTACTGCTACTACTCCTAATAGTGCTGGTACTACTACTACTACTACTACTACTACTCCTACTACTACTACTACTACTACTACTACTACTACTACTACTACTACTACTACTACTACTACTACTGCTACTACTTCTAATACTATTACTACCACTTCTACTACTACTACTACTACTACTACTACTACTACTACTACTACTACTACTACTACTACTACTACTACTACTACTACTACTACTACTACTACTACTACTACTACTACTATTATTACTACTGCTACTATGACTTTCCAACTACTGTTACAATTAATCATTTGCAGGTGGGTGATTGTCAGAGAGGTAAATAGAAGGAGTGGAAGGCAGTTATGAATTCAAATCTATTCATAAAAATATTACATTGGTTGATCCAGGTTAAGGAACCAAATCAACCACAACGGATATCATTAAGTTTTTGGCCGTAACACCAAAGCGATTAGGTGAATAGTATAATTTAAGGAATCAGTTATTTCACTGAACAAGCAATTGGAGATACTACAATTTAACCAACAAGACTATAGCACCAAACCAACCACATTAAGTATCATAAAATAAGCAATCGGCTTTGGTACCAATCCCATCACCACGCGGTTTCTCTGGGTATGTGAAGTTGTTGAACCACCGCCGCAGCACTAAGCCCGACTTTCACTGCTAGATAAGAGAGCGCATTCACTCCTCCTTCCCACTGCCCAGTCACGGTACCATCGCCTTTTATCAGGAAAAGCTCGGATTCGATCATAATAGCTCTATTCTTCAACACTCAACGTTTATCAGTAATTGGAGCCCTCAAGGGTTGTACAGAACTTTAACACCCCAGAACTGAAAGACCTAGGACTATTTGGTCACTTTGTCAGATTCTCAATCATCAGGTTGACAAGTTGTGTGGAAATGACGGATTTTTTTGAATGAGCGGTCAGCTTGGAAGTTAACTTATACTCATCTGTGATTATAACATTAATTGATAGCTCATACGGTGAAACAGATTGTATTATCGGAATTGTGTAACACTGCTGATAGTTTACATAACCTCATATTTTGTTTCTCACCAAGACTTGGATATCATGTCAATTTATATGAAAAACTTTTTAAGTCGCTCTGGTTCCAGCTAATAAGGTGAGAGAAAGATGTGTTATTTTGAAGTTTATTTCCTTTAATCACTAGACTTTCTGCTGATCAGATAGGAGACAGATATGTCAATTTTTTTTTTTAGTTTTTTTTTCTTTCTAGGCATTAGAAGTTAAAATAGGATTGAAGGAGAGAAAGGACTTAGATTAAAAAATTAAGATCGGAGATCATTAGGCAGTAATGCTATAAAAACTCGAAGTTTTGGTGCATAATGTGAGATAGGTAAAGTCCTTCAACACGTTATTAATAATGTGTCTGTGATGTCATAGTTGTGACACTGAAGTCTTAAAGTTTTCCCTTACGCTTTGAAACTACTGAGTTTCTCGTCAGTGAATAAAAATATTGAGTAGAGTGGAAAAATTAGAAGAGAGAGAGTGAGTGAGAGAGAGAGAGAGAGAGAGAGAGAGAGAGAGAGAGAGAGAGAGAGAGAGAGAGAGAGAGAGAGAGAGAGAAAGAAAGAGTCAGACAGAGAAAAGAGAGTAAAAATTGGTAGGCAGGAGCAAAAGACAGGAAGATAGACAAAAAGTCAAAAAAACAAAAGTGAAAGATAGAAAAAGAAATAGAACAAAAGAGAGAGGGAAAGAGAGAAATAAAGATAATCCTTTAATTTGAGAGACGGAGAAAGAGAGAAGCGCAAATATAAGCAGACTAAATGAACAGAAAAACAGGCAGAGCGACGTAGACAAGTTTAGGAGAAGTGAGAGAAGGATAAAGAGAAAGAAAGAGAGAGAGAGAGAGAGAGAGAGAGAGAGAGAGAGAGAGAGAGAGAGGGAAGGGGAATAGGCTGATAGAACTGTAGAAATTAAAAGAACTAAGATTAATTACCATGCGTTGAATTTAATGTGTCTGGCAGCCATAAGACCTTTTGGTTTCTTTTGTTTGACTGGAACAAGTCACTGTTTCACAGCCGTTGTGTTGGCCTTGGCATTGTCACGGTCACAGCAGTGTAAAATCTTCAATGGTCTGGGACTCTTTCCCCAATTATCCAACTTACACCTTACTTTTTAAAATCCATTTGGACCTGGGCAAGTTTGGGATTTATTCAGCGAAAAGACGATTTGGGAATTTTTTTTAATTTAATTACAAAATATCAGCTTTTTGAATCGATGTGGCAACAAATATACATACAGTAGATAGCCTATCCGCAATGCTATTTTGGGATCCGTGTAAGTTACTGTAATAAATGCGAAGTGTATTGTGGATCAACATCGTTTCAAGGCCTTATTTACACCTGTAATGAGCGGTTCTGCATTTAATGGTCAATATTAATATTTTTTGCAAAAGTGAGTTTACTTATAATCTGCGCCTAGCTCAAACTTGCATGGATTCCCAAGTAATAAGCTGGAGAGGCTGCGCACTTCACGTCTAGTTATCTCCACGGGTTGAGCGTCGGATGAACGGTGAACAATTCGCTCCCTCCAATTTGCGGTCGCAATGAACCCATTTACTACAAAGAGATGAAACATAGGTAGGCCCATATTTTTTATCGTGGATTTTTTTCAGTTTTGATCTATTTACCAATTCATTCGATGAGCATCTCATTTTTAGAACCCATACCGGGTCTGTTAAACAAAAATACGAGTTCGGGTTTATAAATAGTTGATAAGGAACCAAGTTTAAATTTTAATCAAATTATCATATTTCTCACGAAAATATTAAATGTGTTTTTCATAGATTTATTCCGAACTCTGCTTTATGTGGAATTTTTAAGTTATTTGGACAACTGTTGCTGTGAGCAGCAATAAATTATGGATTGTTCACAGTCAGTATTTGAGTTTTGTCCACATAAAAATTTATATCATAGTTTCTTCTTGTTCATGATAAAAAAAGGGCCTGAACTCATCTTAATTAGAAGACGCATGATAAGGTTGTACGAGTTTCCCTTGGACATTATTAGTTTCTGTCTTCTCTTGGGACAGTGAGTGGCATGGTCCACCTGCAGGTCTCTTTCCGTGTTAGTGGATTTGGAAAAAAAGGCGGGGAGGGGGGCACGATAAAAGATTTATAGTTGTCCAGTGCAAACTCGCCTATGTATTACGCGTATAAGTTTTAGTATAGCTGTTCTAGTCTTTGGAATTTAAAAATATTTAGTCCTTATTTCTCGGTCTACTCTTTCTACATAATTATCTTTTGGACCCTTTATATGCTGTCGTTAGATCGGTATCTGCTCAGAGCAGCTTTTTTTTATAATTGTATATTATTCTTCGATACAGTTCGACTCTTTATAGACAAACTCGTGTCTTTTTTATTTGTAACGTCTTTAAATATACACCAACTATATACATACTGAATTTATGTTTTTATGATGTTTAGGCTTTTATATCAACGCCCACTCTCTACATTTAAGTATGTTGTCGTATATCATGGTACTGTCCTCATAACCACACCTTATCTTTACACACCAGACTTGGGTTTTAACATGCTTACCTTCGTAAGATCCACTCTTACTCTTTATACAAAGGTCTGTGATGTTTTTACCACTAGTCCCGCTTTATATCTATACTTTCTTTTATTCGTTCAAGTCTCTTGTACTTTAAAATGTCTACCGTCTTTAGATCCACACCTGTTCTTTTCACTATTATATTTTGTGCTCCTTATGTTTTACAACATATGGGGTGTCGCAGTTGCCCCTCGAGACTTTCTCAAACAACTTACGATCACGATCTACACAGTTTGCCTCTGTCAACACAAACTACTTCATCGATTGAGATTGATTGATTCCTGTGTTTTGTCCCACGCACAACCTGAATGGAGTTTTAATGTCTAGATTGGACGATCGATTCCGTTGAAGCCATAATTACAAGCTGACTTTCTCAGATTTTATTTTTACCACCCCTCTCTTCCTTCTCCTGGCGCCCCTCTCGATTTCTCTTTCAAGCCAAGAATCTTTACGACGTATAATCCCGGCCAGGCCTCTCGGACTAGCTTTCTCACACGTCCTACCACACCCATGCTAGACAAAAGGTGCCGTGTCCTAGACTTTGATTTTGACTACAGAAACTGTCACTCGCTCCCAGGGAATGACTCGGGTCACCTATCAATCTCCATTGTGCTCCTGTTTAAAGACTTCGTCTTTTTTTCTATAGACCGTCGAATGAATAATTAGTACCGTAGTGAATACAAGAAATTTTGGTGATAGGTAACCTGGTCTTATGACAATCATATCAGTTTCTAGCAAAGAGGGCAACCCAACTTTGTGTTGTTAGCAGATCGTAGCCAGCAACCTGAGGTTTTCTTATGTTAAATTCTATCTAGCAGTTGAGAACAAACAGGCAGCCGTTTATTGGCTGCTGAGTAGTCTGATGCCAATCTTGTATGTGTATACTTATTGAAGATTTGTAAAGTTAAAGTCATAATATATCTTTGGTCTTCTTTTCATTATCGTACCTGGTTGAACAATCAAAGTCGGCGGAAACAAACAAACAAAAAAAAAACAACTTTGACTCAGAACTCAAAATTTAGCAATGGCAAGAGGAAAAGGATTAACGTGAACGCGGTTAAAAAAAATATGGAAGATTACCGCCCGCTATTCGCTATCCGCTATCCCCCACAGCTAACAGAATAATCATTATTTGCAAACGCAAAATATATTAAAGAAGGTTAAAAGTTGTATGCCGCACTTGTAATCGTTGGTGAACTAAGGTGGTCTATCATCTCTTTCTCCCAATCCCCAATCTCCTCCTTCTCTTTGCCGAAATTTTTTTTTCATCACCTTATTTTTAAAACAACCTTATGATAATTTTCATTTTTTCATCAAGAAAGGGCTAGTCTAATTATTTTATGGTAAAGCTGTAGTATGTTTGATCACCACCACATGTTGAATTATAAACTCCCACTACGTCTTACAATCTTTATATGCTGGCCACTCCAACTTTGAGCCTCAGAGTCTACGATATCTGAAAGGCTGGGCAAACACTCTACCTATTGATCAAGACAACAGAGACGACCGTTCGGTTTAGCACCCACTGTACATTGTTTTGTATTGACGGAAGTAGGAATTGAGTAGGAAAAGTTCTTACCGAGACTAAGGGTGTACTTTTCTTCCATTCGTAGTTGGTACAACTGAAAAGTAATTATAATATGGTTTGATAGGAATATGTCATTTGAGGTGCCTATCAGCTGTCAGTCATCATCATAAATCATCATCATCATCATCACCATCACTACTACTACTACTACTACTACTACTACTACTACTACTACTACTACTACTACTACTACTACTACTACTACTACTACTACTACTACTACTTCTTCTTCTTCTTCTTCTTCTCCACCTCCTCCCTCACCTCCTCGCCCTTCATCTCGACCACTCCCACTTTCTCCTTCCTCTTCTTCTTCTCCTCTTTCCTCTTCTTCTTTGCCTACTTTTTCCTTTTTTTTTTCTTCAACTTCTACACCTAGATTTAAATAGTCTTTACTAAGGTTTACAAAGCGACCTCCGCTTAGTTTTCAATAAAGGCCAGCCGGTGTATCTCATGCATATTTTCAATCAAAATCTACTTTTTTTTGCTCACTTACATTTTCAAAAAAGGTCTAGTTTTATAACTTAATAACATTTTCATTAAAGGTCTACAGTAGTATTCAATTGCAAAGACCTAACGATTTCTCTCACCTATATTATCAAGAACACATACTGCTCGAAACTATGTACATTTTCAATAAAGTCGTTCTACTTTGACTTTATTACTTTTTTAATAAAGATCTTATGCTCCGTCTCCAGCAAAAGGACTACCCATTGCCATCGCAGGAGTTTTCAGAAAATTAGTGATAGATTCCAGGGCGCCACACTTCAAAAAAATAGTTGCGGAACACAGTTATATCTATAAAAAAAAGAAACAAGTACAGTGCAGCTGTAAAGTTTATGAAATATGACGCAGCACGTAAGCTTTTACTTAATGGCTTCATCAGAAACCTATATAAAAAAAAAGAGTAGAGAATATTGCGGACATGAAGGATGAAATTGAGTTGTGGATATTATTTTATTGAAACAATTGAAAAAAAGAACCAAAAAAAAAAAAAAATAAATTATAGTGTAAAAATATGCTGACATTAAAACCTCGATAGTAAAGGAAGCGATTCGAAAAATAAATAAATAAATGAATGAATGAATAAGTTATTAAAAAATAATAATGAAATATCAAATACACTAAAAAAAATCAATAAATATGGGAAAAGAGAATCAAAGTGGAGGAATTCGAGGTAGACAAAGAGGAAAAAAAAAAAACCAGAAATAAGGGGGTAGGGGCAGTAATTCTGAAAGGAGTAGCTCAACAGAGAAATAATGTTTTCACTGTTTGTTTCAGTTTTATTGAATTTTTCAGAGTTCTGCTCCATCTACTTATATGTTTTGAGTGTTCCGATATACCTTTCTTTCTTAGTTTTACAATGTTCTAATCTACTCGTCTTCACGTTTTCAATGTCCTGCTTATCTACATGTTTGCACTGCTCCCTTTTATCTACTGGCATGTTTCAAGTGTCTTATTCTAGTTATCTTCAGGTTTTCTGTGTGCCGCTCTACCCATCTAATGTTTTTAATGTTCTATTCTTCCTATTCACTTGCATATTTTCCACCTCCACTTCACCGAATTCCTTCATAACCAAAACTTAAAACCTCTAACTTTGCGAATCTTCGGTTGAGATGGCAGATTAAACACGTCTCAGACATAATTTTTCTTCGCGGCAGAAGTCAATGTTGATCAATCCAGTCTCGCTGCTCGGTCTCCATGCTTGACTACCGCGCACTTTCTCGCTTACCTCTGCTTCCTCCTTTCTCCCACTCCTCCCCCTCTCTCTCTTTTCTTACACATAATTTCCCCTATCGGAGAGGCCTAACGATTTTATTTTGTTCAGGTTGCAAACAGCAGGTTTAGCAAATTTCTTATTTAATAGTTTGCTCTTCATCAGGCCGATCGAACAATTTAATAATACAATAGATTTGTCTTAGTGTTTGGAAAACTGGTCTCCAGGTGATGGCATCGGAACGTTGAGAGGATGAGGACCAAGAGCTGCACTAGCGTGGAGTAATACTCTCTCTGTGGAGTCACTCAAATATGCTGAGCAGTGAGCACAGTTCAAGGGCCATCAGTGTCAAATGCCGTTGCTGAATTTATAGAGTTGATTCCTTTGGATATCTTCTAACTAGGTCTCACCATTCTAATTTCGTCTTAAAATGAATTAGTGTTTGATACCGTTTGTTAAAGTGCGAGCGAAACAATGCATAACTCGTGATGCTTATAGTGATTCTGATACTGATAGATTAAGACGTGGCATAGAAAAATTGATACTAGCGCTACTACTCCACTTGCCGCTCCTGCTGATACTACTACTTCTGTTATTACAACAAGAACAAGAACAACAACAACAACAACAAAACAACAAAACAACAACTACTACTACTACTACTAATACTACTACTACTACCACTGCTGCTGCTGCTGCTGCTGCTACTACTACTACTACTACTACTACTACTACTACTACTACTGCTGCTGCTGCTGCTGCTGCTACATCTCCTACTACAGCAACTACCACTAATGGCTGCTGCTAATACTTCTACTACTACCACTAGTAGCAAAAGTCAACAGTAGTCATATTAGAAGTAGAACTAGAAGCACCAGAACTTGTTTCTTTACCGATAACAGTACTTCTGACAAAATTATCGGTAGCTATAGAATATGAATGACCATTTTACATTAAAATTTATTCTGTCGTCAGTGTTGCTTGTAAAGTATTTAAGACAGCATATACCATCAGCAATGTGTGCCATTTCAAAACCCAACAGTTTGCTTTACTTTGCGCTGTGTATAAAAACATTACAGTAATAATTTTTTCTCTCACGTCTCAATCAATCTTTCCTGATATAAGCGATAGAAGGATCAGAGAGGACTTGACTGTAAATGATATCATGAAATCATTTACCCAGGATTCACGATATGGCAGTGAACGATTGTTAGCAGTTTGACCTTTGTGCCCCAAAAGTTTCTTATTTAGACAACCTAAAACCTGTTATAGATCTAATGATTTGTGCCTTTGACTAGCTAAATATCTAGTGATGAATGAAGCTGAGAGGAGGTTCAATACACCTTTTCAGGCGTCAATCGGAAGCTTTTAAAACGACATGGATGACGGTCTCGATGATTGGAAGTTTTAAGTCGGGGCTCTTCGTGGTCTAATGAGTTTGAATGATAAAACTGGTCAACCATGTCAATATTATGTCGGAAGCATTTTATTTTTTATCAAGTAACATTCAAATATCACTGACGATCACCTTTTATTGTTTGTGCTTTCAAAAACTTTCTAAATTTATCTTTAATTCAATACATATCATGTGTGTGTGTGTGTATATATATATATATATATATATATATATATATATATATATATATATACACATATCGATCATTTTTATTTATATGTGCCCCTTTTTACTTTGTTTCCCTCTTTCTTTCTATCGCTCCAAACATTTTCACCATCTCTCTCTCTCTCTCTCTCTCTCTCTCTCTCTCTCTCTCTCTCTCTCTCTCTCTCTCTCTCTCTCTCTCTCTCTCTCTCTCTCTCTCTCCATGAAATAACATTAACAGCATCTAATTTCATACTTGTATTTTTATCAAACTTCTCTTTGTTTACACATTTGATCATCATTGTTGCCGACCGCTTTCTCATACCAAAAGCACATGCTGGGTCAGTGTTACTGACAGTTTTATCCCTGATCCCCTCCCTCCCTCTTTCCAAAACACACACACACACACACTAAATCTCTGGCACATCAGATCTGGACATGTTCCTCCCCGTTATCTCACACGTTGATTCATTGACTCTGACCAACTTCATACACAATAATTGAATATGACCAAGTATCATTCCCACCTCACACAATTGTATCTGAGCAATTCGCTCTTCCATCCTGACACCAATTACACCTCCCGACCTCACACACAGAACCATTGTATCCATTAAGCCCCCTCCTCCACAACTCTCCTTTTCAAATCGCTTTCAGACTGACACCACGTAATTGTAAATTTTTTTTCAGACCTCTTCAACTAACTTACTTCTAAATTTTACCTCCTCATGCGTCTCAAGTTTGAAAGATTCTCTTTTTATTTTTATCTCACTTCACTTGACCACACAGGCCAGGCCAAAATGGCGAGTGATCATGATGTCATGGAACTCTGGAGCAACGGGCCAGATCCTCATGTGCGTGCCATAAAGGGTCAAGTAGAGGAAGAATTGCTCATCAAACTAGGGGCCAAGAAAGAAGTGGTAAATAGCCTTATTAAGATTTTTTCTACATTTTGTCGATGGCTACTTTACGATTTGTATGTGCTGTCTGTTGTAAGTCATATTTAGGTTGTTCTATGCATTCTGTTGCTGGCCACCTTTACGTTTTCTTGTGCAGATTGCTGGTGGTCAAGTTATGGTTGTCATGTGCACTTTATTGTTGGTCATATCACGCTTGTCGTGTGTGTTATGGTTGTCGTGTGCAGTCTACTGTTGACATTATTTAGGTTGTCAAGTGCATTCTGAGATCGGTCCTATTATGGCCCCTTCCTGTAAAGTTGAATTCATTGGTTAAGGAATATTTGTGTCACGTTTAAAAGTTTTATTGCATGTGACAGGTAGCCTTGGTGTGAGTTTTTTTTGCTTTATATTGTAAATAAATATGTTAGAATAGTTCAATCATTACTTAAATGACCGTCCATTATATAAGATTTTTTTTAATTTCATACGTGGTAAAGGAAAATATTAATCTTACTGTAAATTTTCATATGTATGTTTTTTATTGTGGACAAATAATATAAGACCGGTATGTTTTATTTAGGCAGAGATGCCTATTTTTGCTAGAGATGAAATAGAATTTTATAAAAAAAACATTTTATGTATTATGTTCCAATTATCGAATGTGATTGAAAGTATAAAAATACTTTATATGCATTGGTTTTTCAAACTTCCAAATGTATGTTGTTCGGATGGATTGGCGGAAATTTTTTTAATTGTGATCTATACAACTCTGTGGTTTACAATAACTTAAGGTTGCGATAAATAATAGGTGTTGCACTATCTGCCTATAAAGCAGCAATCAGAGTTCCATATCTCTGCTCGCCATTCTCCACAAACAGATCGAGATTCACCCCCACATTCTCACATCACGACCGGAGAGAGTTAAATCTTATGTGGGTCTCAAGTACTCGCGGACCATTCCACCAGCACAGGAGGCTCCTTCTCATATCCGTGAGTTGCTGTCGTGAAGATGTTTTACATGAAGCAAATTAGTCTCGACTTTAAAGTAACGATGGAAGTCTGCACTATGGTTCCAATTGTGTGAAATGTGAACTGTTTGTATAATTATATACTGTGTGTGTATACATACATACATATATACACATATTACGAAAGTACATATTGTATTTTATGCATAATTTAATTATTTGGGCAGCAAATTAAATAGTTTCTGATGTTACCCACTCAAGCTCAAAGATTGCCAAGCTAGGCAGGGCCAATGATAGGTTGTTGTTTTTTTTTTAATAAACAGGCTCAGTGGCTGCCGAGAAACAGACTTTTTCTAAGCTCTCACTGTTTTTTGTTTGTTTGTTTTTTCTTAGGCACAGATAACTTTCAATCTCTATTTAATCAGAAACACCCTTCTGATCTGAATGCTATTGCTAGTATTTCAATTTTGACTGAGAAATATGCTCTTGACCTATAATACCAATAATTACTCATAAATAAACTAATGATCTGGTATTGTTTACCAGTAAAAAGAGGATCATAATCTTTCAATGTTCTCTAGGAACTCACTTATCACACAATCTGTGGTATTTGCCCAAAACAGCTTCCTTATCTGAGAATGAGATTCAAGACGGCTCTTAGTCTCTCAGGAATAACTCAGAAATAGATTCCTGATCTGTTCCATAATGTCTACCTTGTAATAGATCCCATATCTCTCAGTGTTTAAACTATAGAAGATTCATGATCTCTTCATGGTTACTGAGAGCAGGGCTACCCATTTCTCAATCTTTCATTTGTAAAAGGCTCGCAAAATTCAATTTCAACCGTTCAAGCGACATTTTTAATTGGCGGTATTTTATATACTTTGGCTTTATAGATGTTCGTTACAATCTTCGGTAAATAATTAAAATTGAAAAGGTCCCTTAATAGATCTTCTTTTGACTTTCCTACAAAATATTTTAAACAATAAATGTGGTTAGACATAACAAAAGCATTTTTAATCCCTGCAGATTATATTCTGATTTTTTTTTTAATCGAGAATAATTTATCATTAAATCTCTGTCAGTATTATTAATGAAACTAATATTCTATACATCGATTTGTGGCAAAAAAGTATATGTTACCTTTCCCTCTTTTCTAGAGAATCCGTGGCATGTAGCCGACCAGGCCTTGAGGCAGATGTCAAACGTGAGTTGTTTGTGAGGTCACAGACTTTTATGGTATCTGGTCCACCTTACCTGTCTCTGTCTACCTGTCAGTCTTTAAGCCTCTCCCTCCCTCCCTCTCTCTCTCTCTCTATCTATCTCTCTTTATATATATATATATATATATATATATATATATATATATATATATATACCTATCTATCTTTCTTTCCTTCTCTCTCTCGCGCTCTCCTTTTACTTCTCTCTGTTACTGTCCGTCCTCGTTTCACTCGAGTTAACTGTTTATGATATTATCCTGTCCATTACGCGCACTCCAGCTATTTTATTCTCATCTTCAAGATAATTTCTGGATGAATAATCGAATTTTTCTCTTCTCTTGTCAATACTTTTTTTTTCGCATGCGTTTTTATTCGCTTTTCTCTTTGAAAGGAAAAAAAACCACTATAGTTATTGTGTAATCTTTCTTTCGCTTTGTCTAGCTCCTTTTATTTCAACATTTTCTCTCTTTTGTCATCCGAAGCATGAGATACGTCAAAATTATTTTATGATACGACACGCTCCTCTCCACTAGAAATTAAATGAAAAACAAACACACACACAGACAAATTATTGACTGACATCGTTAAATTCCCGGAAAAAAATAATGTGTTGCTTTGCTCAAAATTGTATGTTTTTCTCTTTTGGCTATCTGTTTATTTGCCCATACGTCTGTGCTTCTTTGTCAGTCCTACTGCTACATTCGCAGTAGTTTTGATGATTGCTACCCCAAACTTTCTTGAAAAAAATCCAAAACGAATTTTTGGCGATTTTATCTTGTGCGAAATAGATTTTTCTGTGGCAGAGTACTGTTGTACCAGTAGTGTGTTCCTAAAAAAACTTAATGTTATAAATATACATGCGGCGAACAAGTTAAGACATGCGCAGTAATGACGTTTGCAGCTCATATATTTATTCCATTTTGTTTCTTTCAGTTCTCACGCCGTGGCCCACGTGACTTTATCCTACCCAACTTGGTGAAACCTACGTGTCCAGCTAGGTCGCTGGTCATCCCAGCCATTGATGAGGACTACTTTGCCAGAAGGTCAGTCCTGGATATTAGTCGAATGAGCAAGTTTATATTAAGAGAAAAAAAAAGAGAGAGAGAGAGAGAGAGAGAGAGAGAGAGAGAGAGAGAGAGAGAGAGAGAGAGAGAGAGAGAGAGAGAGAGAGAGAAATTCTCATCGGACTTCTGAGCTTGACAATTTAACTAGTTATTGTTACGCAGATCTAAATCATATTCATAAATATTGAGACTCTGTTGTCTCTATGACATAGTTCCACAGTTAATTGATTTTCATTTTAAGCAAGAAGACAGCAAGTGTTATTGTTGTGGCCAAATGTGTAAAGTGCACGACTAAACAGATAATGTCTATTTTAAAATTCAGCAATGACGTTCAAGCACTGGGAACATTCTATAATCAGGTGGGGTTTACTCCTATTAAATATACATTAAGAGTACTTTTTTATACTGAGATGTTTCTGGCCATTAATCGCGCTGAAGACTTTTTCCTATGCAAGTTGGGTCCTGCTGGTCATGGCAGTGAAAAAAATTTGGTAGATGCCACTTTCACAGACATTGAAAATGACAATGACACTACTGCTGCTGACTGACGGACTTGAGGCTGAAAACAAGTTAAAGCTGACATCGATTTCTTGTCCGGGCTGGCAGTGCTGTCAAAAATCATAATATTATAGTTTGTGTGATATGGCTCATGCCCTCAAGGGTGAAGCAGCATCTCTCTCTAAGTCTCTGAGTTGTGGACATATATATCATTTAGAACCGCTACATAATATCAAGTGCCATGCTCTACATTCCAATTCATACCAATTTTTGTAAGTGCTGTTCTGGACTCAATTCTTATTAATATGACCTAGATTCTAGGCTGATAGGTCAAAATTATCGACTAATACAGGGTACAGAAGCAACAGACAGTAATTCTAGCTACTTCCATTACGCCAATTTGACCAGTATATTTATGGGGTCAATTATACGCGGATACCAACGTCTACACAAATTCTTACGTTATTCTGACTCAAGTGTTCACAAAGAAATGACACTGTCACTGAAATTGACATTAAATTTGACACTGACAGCACCACTGAAACCAGCTTTGAAACCTTGACATTAACACGAACATAACCTGCCAACGACAATGATACTGAGAAAATTACAATCACACCAAGAAAACGACATCAAAATTAATGTACATAGCGAGTGATGCTGATGCTGAGGCTGACATCAACAAATACACTGAAAGTCACGTTTATTTTTACATTGAAGCGTTGATGGAGCAGTCATACTTGTCAATGGGTACCTTTTTTTTTAAGGGGGGGGGGGGGGCAGCTTTTAGAGCTCTAGTAACGCTTCTTGTTGGAGATAATGTCCTCTGCAGCATAATATTCTTCATCAATTTTAATTTTTCAAGTCCAGTGAACAATAACTGATATTTTTGTTGAAGTCATGAGATCTCGTGCAGGAGAATAGTGGTATGTTAATGTTCCTTAGCTTTATATTGCGTGTCGTCCATGCTGTTTCACGCTGTTTTGTATCTGTTTCATTCTGCACTTTTCTGTTTATGATAATTAAAGTATCTGACATAGCTGTGTTACACGCTGTTTCATCCGTTCTCTGCTAAGAAGTTCAAACTCAAACTTTTTTTAATCTTTTTTCTTGCCGTTCTTGTTGTTTATAAAGAGAGGCCGCCCACAAGCGGCTGTCGCTGCTACTCGGACAATGGACAGGTATCACCCTATGAGCATGACTCTTTCATTCTTATCGTTCTGGTTTTTGCTTTGTTTTTCTTCAATCTTACCATGTTATATGCACTAACCTTTTCCCTCTGTTTGTCGCAGTCACCTTGCCCTTTTTTCTATATATGAATGTTTAAGAATAATAGCATATTTATATTGTTCTCACAACGATTTCTATCTTATTATACCTCTTCTCTTCAACATAACCCTCTCCCCTGGCTGAAGAAGCGAAGCATGTTTTGAATATTTTATTCCTATGAAAAAGCGTATTAATATTATGGAGTAAGCATTTTCATAGTTATTGTTCTTCTGACAAAGATAATTAATATTGAAATTTTGTTTTCTTTCCTTCTTTTTTTTATCTTTATTTTTTAATAATTCGAGCCTGTCAACTAGAGTGGTTCTCTTTTCACTTTATATTTCGTTTTTATCTCCTCTAAATTTTCTCAGTTGTTGTTTTGCTGATCAAAGTTGACAAAACCTTCCCGCGTTTTGTAAGGCTTATTCTCCTGCACTTTCCTCTTCAGGTACACGCAATGGGGAGAAACAGTCATTAAGTCTCATCCCTTCGTTACGCTTAATTACTGGTTCTAAACAATCTATTAAATACGATGAATTATCGTTTATCAAGAGCAAGAGTATCTCCTTTTTATCGACAGTGTTAATGACTAAAAGCAGTTTTGCTCTAAAATAGACTTCAAATGCTGTGAGTACAACTAACAATATTTATGGCGGATCAGGACAGAATGATAAAGCTTCGCTTCTATTGTACTCTGTTGTTTGGAACCAGTAGTGACGTCACACCTATTTCGACCTATTGTTCAATTTTTCCTTGATTTTCTCTCCCTGGTGAAATATTTCATTTTTAATTAAAAAAAAAAATTAAATCTTACATTTATTAAAGTTAAGAAGAATACGAGTAAGAGCATACTAAACTGGAATGATTAGTATTCAGAACTTTACTCACTTACTGAAATAATCCCGTATTACCAATGCTGCACGAATAAGTCTTTTTCCGCAAAACTTCAAGACAAAGCAATAAATTTCTTGATTTCAGAACTAGAATAATATAGTATGTCATTTATAACTTAAACAAGTTCCTATCTCCAACCTGTTTTTTATGCTGGAAATCTTTTCATTGGGTCGTCGGTCTTGGGATCGACCGGTCCTTAGTTCTGATCCGGCCTCAAGCTACATGAAGAGTTATGTCTGTCAGAAATGAATTGTGAAGAAAAAATGATTTTACCTTCACTCAGGTGTGAATTGGAGACGCGTTAGGAGTGAATGACTGTTAATGATTAGAATCTTACGCAATACACCTTAACCGAGTATCTATTGAGCTTTCATGGCCTTTAGGATTTTGAAAGGAACTTAACAGTTTAAAACATCCAAAATGTACATAACTGTGTTGATTCGTTTTACTCTTGAAGTGTCCCATTAGCTACCCAGCATTCATAGATGTAAAGGGCTGAGTGGGGCGTTGATTAGGTAATTTTTTTCTACATCCTTCTCATTTGTCCTGTCACGTGATGTCGGCAAAGGCTATCAGTAGATGTCAGGCACGTCATTTCGGCCCTTCCAGTGACGTATATTAATGGCTCTAGAAAGGTTTACCAGAGAGAGCCTATCGCTCTCCGCTGTCGCGAGAATAAAACTAGCGCCTGTCTACAGTGAATGGCAGCAGTGAAATTTAAGCTTGGAGAATGGAGACAAATTGACAGTAAGAGGGTCTAGGGGGTAAGTTTGACAGTTTGCTGAACATTTGTAGTCGCAAATATTGTCTGCTTTAAGAAAGTTATAGCAATTTGGAAGCTAAAGGAACAATATGCGGGAAAGGGTTGGGGAGCGGAGAGAGAGAAACGAGAGAGAGAGAGAGAGAGAGAGAGAGAGAGAGAGAGAGAGAGAGAGAGAGAGAGAGAGAGAGAGAGAGAGAGAGAGAGAGAGAGAGAGAGAGAGAAAAGATCGTTTAGTATACGGTGCTTTTGCCTAGAAAAGGTAAGATATTTAATTGTCGGATAAAGTTTAGTTTAGAATTATGCATTTTATTTGCATTATAAGCTTAAGAAGACTAAGTTACCACAGATATAATAATTTTTATTTAAGTATAATATCTAATCGAGTTAAGATATGTCGAGATACCCAGGCACGCTCACAGGCTAGCCCGTATGCCATGGATATTGAGTGCGTGTCAAAAAGGGCACGGCCAAGCTTTGAGAACTGGCACTTAGAAAATCAACAGGTTTTATTATCAACAGACTTTGTTATGGCGATGAGATAGCTAGATATGCGTGACTATCCTTGCGCATGTTTTTCTGCTGTGATCTTCACTTCAGAAGTTGTAAACTTTTAGATGTTCATGCATAATCGTTTGATTTTGCTTCTGTTTTAAATATTTTCTCTCTGAGTATAACTCATCTTTAACTATACTTTTATCCTCCATCGCTTTGCTTTTGGTTTATTATCCTTCATTTCTTTTCCAATTTTACATTCATTACTCAAATATATCTACTAACTATATAATTTTGCTGCGAAGCGCATTTCTTTTCATAGATTCAGTATTAGTGGATAGAAATCGACTGGTTTAAAAAAAAAACACCAAATAAGCAGGTGGTTAAATTGATTTCTTAGATAGATAAATGGATGGATGGATGTATAGAGACAGAAAAAAAGAGAAGGAAAAAACAAGAAGACGAAAAAAAAAAGAAATAGAAGGGGATAAGGTAGTTAAAAAGAGGGGAAGAGAGAGAGAGAGAGAGAGAGAGAGAGAGAGAGAGAGAGAGAGAGAGAGAGAGAGAGAGAGAGAGAGAGAGAGAGAGAGAGAGAGAGAGACAGAACGAGATCTAACGTTAAACAGTCAAATCCTTTTTGTATATGGAACTTTTCACAGATTCAAGAAATACATGATTAGCTTTCTAATAATTGATAATAAAGATTATGCCACTCAAGCATAACCTGTTTGAAGGAGACTTGCATGGGTTTAGAGTATATAAAAGTGTGAAGAACTAAATAACTTTATCAAACCTAAAATGTTATTATAATTAAAATTAAAGGATCCCAGATTCTGTGAATGCCACACTGATATTTATGGCGCCTTAAAAAGTCCGTTATATCTGAACGGTGGTTTCATATTCATAATTATTCCTTATTATTTCTTAGGGAAACATGTTTTTCCCTATCCATCACACTGTTCGGTTGTGTTATACTTTATCATCTACAAAACAACTGTATTCTATAGATATTACATATAAATTTACTTCGTGAACTATTGAAAATGTAAAGGATAATTGCTTAAGCTGTAAGATTTAATGTTTAAACAGTTGTAAATATTATTAGGTTCCCGCAATTATACTGTTATTGCATTATTGATTTGTTGTTGTTGTTGTTGTTGTTGTTGTTGTTGTTGTTGTTGTTGTTGTTGTTGTTGTTAAAAGTAAATTCGGAATTTTTCATATCTCTAACTAAGAAAGCATTCCGGTGTTTGGAAATATTGAACCGTTAAGTGACAGAAAACTACGAATTTTAAGTCACATGGCAAGTTACTTCTCTGCTTCAACCCTTCCCCTTACTTTTTTCCTTTTTCAATCCACACATGATTGTACAGCCCTACATACATACCTTAACAACTCGCTGAAGCCAAACTAGAGTTCCTCATTTTTGCTGCAGTCTCTCATGGTTTAGAGCTAAGTGACAAGCGAGGAGCCTGAAGGGGGTCTTCGCTCTGTTTGAAACCTCAACAAACTGGTTTACTCGTACCCGCGGTAGTCTGGGATCTTGCCGCCAGTGTGTTTCATAGCAATCTTTACTTGGCGTCAACGGTAGCCAAGGTCGTCTCCCTTCCCGAGAGACGTCTCCTGCAGGATCTCATTAAACCTGCGCTACGATATCTCAATAATACAGACTCTCCTAGTCCTCACCCTCTCGATCACCCTCATATAACTACTTTCACGACCTTGAAGTTTCTAACCAATTCCTTGATTCCCCACCATCAACCTTACCCTCCATCGATGACCGTGTCCAGAGTACGAGAACCTAGCCTTCAACCCGCCCCCCAGTCGGGTCCAGACAGCCAATAAGTTGTCTGGCCTAGCTCGCACCTCATCCCAGGCCTCCATAGATCACGTGATTCAGAGACCCACCAGGTCGTCATCTTCGGACAGCTTTGCATCGTCAGGGAGCAGAGGGAGTGGCAGCAAGGGCAACGCCGTCCGCCCAGTTCCTAAAAGGTTAAAAACGTGTTATTGAATTATTTCTCAAGCATACTGATGTAAGGCTCAGAGTGTTTGAATGGGCATGGTGGTAACATGTTATTGTCATTCTGATCTTCTTTGAGTTGTCAAACATACAAAACATGCGGGTCATCCTAGCTCAATAGATATGTCCACATCATCGTAAACAGTCAGACATTCTGAGCTGTAATAGGTAGGTCTGTCAGTGTCAGTCATGAATTATTTTCACGACCTGGTAGGTCTGTCAAATTTTTTTTTAATTTCAGGACGTAGTAGGCTTGTCATACATGTTTTGTTTTCCAGCTATTGTAGTTGTGGTACACATGTATTTCTTTCTAGGCATCGTTGATGTCTGAGATAATTATGTATTTCTAGGTCACGGTATGTCTGTCAAACACGCATTTCAGGTTATGGTAGCTTTGTTAAACGTGTATTTTCAGGTCATAGTAGGCCTGTCCTACATGTGTTTTAAAGCTGTAATAGGACGGTGGTTCATGTACTCTCGAGTCATGGTTGGTCTGCCAGATTTTTATATATGCCAGATTGTCATGCCACTTGGGACGTTTCTTGCACGGCATAACTTGATATTCAAGAAGAATGTTTAATTTAGATAAAAGCAATTTTAAAATCGTTCTTGCCTTTACCAACTAATAGTTTAAGTTCATTCTTAAACCTTTTTCGAAGAAACTAAAAGTAAAACGTAATTTTCAAGGTGTTTTTTTTTTCTTCTGATGTAATTTTTCCCAATATCTGTTTTACTTTTTTAATTTGTAACTCCAGCCGTAAAACGAAGAACAAGTGGCACGAGATGGCCAGTGAGGCGCTACTTCACATCAAAGCATGTCACATGCGCCTTCCTGCTGACCTGCCGAGGTCAGAGCTAAGAATCTACGTGTCCTCCACACCTGGTCAGTGGTCATTGAGTTATTGACAAGAGAGAGCTAGAAAGAGAAAGAGAGAGAGAGAGAGAGAGAGAGAGGGAAAGACAGACAGAGACAAGTAGACAGATAGTCAGACAATTCAGAAAGAGGAAAAGAGATAGAGAATGAGAGAAGAAAAGAGAAAGACCAACCACAAAAGAGAGAAGGAGAGGTAGAGGACACGGAAAGGCAAAGAAAGAAGCTAAAACCAGCAGTCGGATGGGCAAGCGGAGTGATCAGTGAAGAGACAGAAAGTGAAATATGAAAATTAATAATATTATAATTAGTTTGGTGGTTCATAATAATCAAAATATTTCACAATCGGACCAGATAAAAAAAAAACAGGCTAAACTAGCCAGAAACTCACTTTAAAAAATTGAACTACTAATCGCATCTGAATTATTTCCTTCCGAAATGCATATTTTTAAATGAAACGACACATTCGGCTTAGTTCCATTGTGCATCACGTAATAAAAATGAGTGGTCAGCCATATTTGTATCGTCCCTACGTTTAACAACTGAACATCTTTGTTGATCCTTTTGCCATTTATAGCAGGTTATGATCAGTTTCCTATACCTTGATAGCTGTTATGTATACAATTGGCAATTTTTCCATACCCCGTTCCTACGTTCTTCTTCTCCTAGATCTGCGCGAGGAACGAGAATTTCTGGAGGAAGTGGCCTACCCAAAGTTGCGAGAGTTCAGCGAGAAGTTGGGCCTCAACTGTCATGTAGTAGACATGCGCAACGGCGCAGGGATACTGGACAACAGTTTACATACCTTCCACCTCATAGAGAAAGAGTTGAGGACCTGTAAGACGCTGTCCATAGGTCCTTATTTTGTGGTATGGTCATCTCTTCCAAGTATATGGTGGAGTTTTGATTGGATCCTTGCGTGTCTTTCAAATGCTTTGTTTACCTATATCCTCTCATTTTGCTATTCAAAAAAAAATAAAATAAAAATAAAATGGAAAAAAGGGGTAAAGGGGTATTTGTCTCCTTCTCTTGTATCTCTCTCATTGTCCACTGTTACTCCCTCGTTCTTTTATCTCTGTCGCTCTTTCTCTCTCTCTCTCTCTCTCTCTCTCTCTCTCTCTCTCTCTCTCTCTCTCTCTCTCTCTCTCTCTGTATCTCTCTCTGTCTCTTCTCTGTCTGTCTGTCTGTCTGTCTGTCCGTCCGTCTGTCTGTCTGTCTGTCTGTCTGTCTGTCTGTCTGTCTGTCTGTCTCTCTCTCTCTCTCTCTCTCTCTCTCTCTCTCTCTCTCTCTCTCTCTCTCTCTCTCTCTCTCTCTCTCTCTTTCTCTTTCTCATATTTACATTTGTTTCACGTTTTATGTGCCGAACCACTATGATTATAAACTTCACTATCCCGCACTTTTATTTTTATTTATTTTCAACACATTTCATTCCCTGTCTGTCTCAAATGCCCTGTCTGGAGCAGACATCGGCGATCATGATTCTCCACCTGTCCCTATCTTCCGTCATCCGCGGTAAGGCTATGTTGTCTTTGTTGTTTCCTGTCACAAAAGAGCTCAAGCTATCAAGAAATGTAATCCTTTGTCTACCTCTGCTTCTTGTACCTTCTATCTTGCCTGTAAGAGATAAAAATTCCAGTCCCTTATGGCGACATATGTGGCCTAAAAATTTCAGTTGCCTTTTCCTTATTGTTTTTATGAGGGATCTCTCTTGGTTCGTTTCTTCTAATATCGATTCGTTTGTCCTCTTTTCTTTCCATGATATTCTTAACATTCTCCTGTAGAACCACATTTCCGCTGCCTCTAAATTTTTCTTGGTTTCTGCAGTTATTGTCCAAGTTTCGCATCCATATAAAAGTATAGACCACATATATGTTTTCAAAACCTTCAATTTGGTTGAAAATGATATATTTCTATTTTTAAGAATGGTGCTCATTTTTTGGAAAGAAGCCTTTGCAATGGCTATTCTCTTCTTAATTTCAGTCTTGCATTTACCGTCAGATGTCAATGTATATCCTAGGTATTTGAATTTCTGTACTTGCCTGATTTGTTCTCCCTTGCTAAAAAGCTTGCATTCTGGATTGTTTTTCTTCTTAGATACTACCATACATTCAGTCTTTTTTGACATTTAGAGACAATCCCAGCTTTTCACTCTCTTCTACAACAATATTTAGAAGCCTTTGTAAATCCTTTTCCGATCCTGCTAATAGAGAAGTATCATCTGCATATCTTAGGTTGTTCAGATTTTCACCATTCGCTTTGAGTCGTTCACTTCCATCCAAGTTTCTTAAAATTACTTCACTGTACAAGTTGAACAGGTCTGGTGACATCACACAACCTTGTCTTACCCCCCTTTTAATATTTGTGTACTCACTGAGTCCTCACCTACCCTTACCGCAGCAGTTTGATCCCAATAGAGATTTCTAAGCACCCTCAAGTCTTTTCCGTCAATATCTAGCTGATTCAGCATCTCAAACAACTTTTCATGCTTTACCTTGTCAAAAGCCTTAGAATAGTCAATAAAGCATATGTAGAGATCCTTTTGAACTTCAATACATCTTTCCATTAACATTGATAATGTGAATATTGCATTCCTAGTTCCTTTGTCAGGGACAAAACCAAATTGTGTTTTAGCTATCTCTGGTCTTAAGCTCTTGCGCATTCTAAGCATCAGTACTCTCAGTAGAACTTTGGTAATGTGGCTCATCAGACTAATTGTGCTATGTAGCTCATACTCAGTGGCACCTGGGATTTTTGGCAAAGCTATAAATACAGATTTTGCCAAGTCTTCTGGGATTGCTCCACTATCATAAATTGCATTGAGAAGTTTAGTTGTCATCCCTATACCCATTTCTTCTAGAGCTAGAATTATTTCTATTGGTATCCCATCGGGACCTGTAGCTTTCCCACGTTTCATTTTTCTTATGGCTGCCTCTACTTCTGCTTTTAAAATTGGTGGGCCATCTGTGTTTTTCTTTATTGCAGGCCTCTCTCCTCTATTGTCTTTCAAAAGCTCCCCTATGTATTCTGACCATCTGTTCAAAACATCTTCTTTATCCATTAGCACTGTTCCGTCTTTAGATTTAATGCAGTTTGTACTGGTGCAGCTCTGCTTTCCACTTACTTCCTTTATCTTTGAATGCATATATTTACTGTCTAAATGTTGATTTTGCTCTATTTCTTGACATTGTTCATTTATCCATTTTTCTTTTGCCTCATTGCATTTCTTTTTCACCTCCTTGTTCAGCTTTTTGTATTTTACCTGATCTGATTTAGATTTCCTTCTTTCTTCCATTAGTTCAAGAATTTCTTTGTTCATCCATTTCTTGTGTTCTTTTTTAGCTTTCTTCGGTATTCTTGTTTCCATTACCTCATTGATTGAGTCTTTGATATTAGCCCAAATTGTTTCAGCTTCAGTGATACTATCAAGAAGAGCAAACTTGTTTTTAATATCAATAGAAAATTGTTCCTTTATCTCCTGTTCTGATTTGAGTAGTTCGACTTGAAATTTTGAGTGGGCTTTAGGTTTCCTTATTTTCTTAAGTTTGACTTGAAGCTTGCACATAACTGGTACATGATCACTGTCACAATCTGCACCTGGCATTGATTTTGATGTTTTTATGGCGTTTTTAAATCTGTCTTGAACAAGTATGAAGTCTATCTTATTCCTAGTTCTGTCTCCAGGGCTCATCCATGTCCATTGTCTTCTTGGGTGGTTTTGATACCAAGTGTTTGAAATCATGAAGCCATTTTCTTTACACCATTCAATTAGTCTCTCTCCTCGTTCATTTTCTTCACCAATGCCCCAGGGTTTCATTCCCTAACAAATCCAAACCACAATATTATGCTTCCATTACTTCTAAAATCATATGGGTCATATTTTTTTTATTATACTAAATAATGGCGTTACACCAGCTCGTTCTCACCAAGCCAGTAGAGTATTCATAACTCCCAACCTCTCACCCCCCCACACTCATCTCATGCTCTTTAGAGCCTGTTGGGCCACAAGACTAGCGAGGCCGGACTCCCTGGCTTCTTCCCCAAGGACGTGTACGAGCTGCTTCGCGAGACCCTGGTCAGGGAGAACATCCTCGGGGTGGACGCCTTTGATGAGGTCTACAGGCTCGACTCGAACCGCGTACCGCCCGTCTATATTAAACAGGTGAGTCCGGCTGAGTCCAGGTAGGCCATCTATATCAAACAAGTGAGATTGTCTGAGTCCAGGTAGGCAGTCTATATCGAACAGGTGAGACTGACTGAGTCAAGGCAGTCCGTCTATATCAAACAAGTGAGATTGTCTGAGTCCAGGTAGTCCATCTTATATCAAACAGGTGAGACTAACTGCGTCAAGGTAGGCCATCTATATCAAAGAAGTGAGACTAACTGTGTCAAGGTAGGCCATCTATATCAAACAGGTGAGCCTGACTGAGTCAAAGTAGGCAGTCTATATTGAACAGGTGAGACGGACTGAGTCCAGGTAGGCAGTCTATATAGAACAGGTAAAACCGACTGAGTCCAGGTAGGCCATCTATATCAAACATGCGAGACTAACTGCGTCAAGGCAGGCCATCTATATCAAACAAGTGAGCCTGACTGAGTCAAGGTAGGCAGTCTATATCAAACAAGTGAGACTGACTGAGTCCAGGTAGGCCATCTATATCAAACAGGTGAGACTAACTGCGTCAAGGTAGGCCATCTATATCAAACAAGTGAGCCTGACTGAGTCAAGGTAGGCAGTCTATATCGAACAGGTTAAACTGACTGAGTCTAAGTAGGCCATCTATATCAGACAGGTGAGGCTTATTTGGTCTTGGCAGATCATCAAACAATCGAGTGAAAATGCTGAGTCAACACAGACTGTCTAAGACAAGTAGGTGAGTCTATCTGAGTTAGTGTTTTCCACCTTTATATGGCATGGAGGTGGGTGTGATTGAATCAATTTAGATCGTATAATTATATCAAGGAGGTGGGTCTGACGGATAATATATCACTCACCGTCAAGCAAGCAGGTCTGACCGAACTTTAGATTGCTGGAATTTAAGATCACTGCTAGCTAGTTCAGAACTAAAAAGATAATGTCGCAAAGATATTCCCAAAATAACTGTCACCTAGTAAAAAAAAACAAAAGCACATACGATAAATTATCCTCATGCCGACACAGTTATTCCCCTAAATAGCTGTTTTTCATTGTATAAAAATACATGTATAACATTACTTGAAAAATTTTGTTAATGGCTTTCTTATATTATTTTGATTGCAATCATTTCACTAAACAATCTGTCACGAACGCCTTTGTAGCTTTGCTAACAATCTCCTCAATCTTCAATTTAAATAGTGTTAGTGAAAGAAATAATTTTTCCAGCTTTTTCACAGATTTTGAATGCAAGGACTATGTGATGAAAACCGTTACCCGGCCTCTTTGAATAGAAATAGACAATTTTGAGACATAAAGCTTTTTTGTTATTCATTCCATCTATAGAGAATCCAGGCATTGGAGGAATATCAGACCCCAGAGCAAGTGGAGAAAACTTTGCTGAAAGCTTTGAAGGAAGCTGTGAAAATCATTCGGAACTCGGGAAACGATTGCTCTGATATTGACTTCTACCGCTGGTCAGGTAAGAAAAGTTGTGACATTGACTTCAAACGATTAGGCGAAAATGCTGATGACACCGAATTCCACCGCTGTTTTCTACTTTCTTTAAAATTTCAATGAAAAGAGTTGAGAAAAACGTTTGCCCCTCCCTCAGATCTATTCAAAACGTAATCAAAACTGTCCAGAGACTATGTATTGTTGGAATCAACTCTTTAGCTTTGCTACAACATCAAGCTTATGTTTGATACGATTGTCAAAAGGATCGTAAAAAGGATAAATAACTTTTTTTCTGATCATTCGATTAAACAATCGCATACGCTCTAAAGAATCAGACCTGTTCAAAAGCGAAACTTCAATTTAGATTACAAGAAAAACAATGAAAAAAAACGAAAAAAGAGGAAATATTCCCTCGAACAAGACGAAAATATTTATTTGAAATCTGCTTAACACTTCTACTTGTTAGATTAAACTTATCTAATCCATGCGGAATTCTTAACGAATGAAAAAATAAAAACCTTCGTGATAAATTACCATCGTGTAACGGGAAATAGTTATACAGACTCCATTGAAAGTTTGTTTTAGGATCTAACAATAAGTATGCTAGCGGGAACCAAACATATATCACGTGACCATCCGCTTCTCCTTGGTTAATCTTGATATATAATAATTGCTTGTGCTCCAACAGCCCTGGTAAAGGAGCATGAGGAGGGTCTTCTGTCCGGCTACTCGCCACTCACTGACTGTTTGTGTTTCATGATGGACGCGCACGAAGCCGAGAAGGACCCTGGAAGTCATGCAAAACCGATTATGCGCCTGCGCCATGCTGTGTTTCGTCATTTCCGACGATTTTCTGACAGTGTGAACTTGATCAACTTCAAGTCAGGAAGGAAAACATTGGCATATCTTAGGTAAAATGCAAGTTCATTTATCTCACAGCGGAAAAGCTAAAGAAATAATATAAGGGAATTTGATGGATATGCTGTTTCATGGATTTACTTTGTGTCTTAGGGTGCGGCCTGCAGATTCCTTGCGTAATTCGTTTACTTTTGCACTTTAAAGGTATTTTTGCAATTTTTAAAGGAACATTAAGGGTCGGCTTCAAAGTTACAATAATAAACTACAAGAGATTTTTTAAACATAGAAAATTAAGGGTATTAAAGGTAACCATCTTATATTCATTTGGTATTTCAACGAATTCTTCTACATTTTGTAATCAAATGTTTAAACTAGAAATTTCTAATTTTTTTTCCTCATAAGAGTGTTGAAAATGTGTTTTATTTTTAGTTTAATATTTACTGATCCTCCAGCATGGAATGCAAAAATGTTAAAGATGATTGCTATTGTAACATACATTTTAAAGACCATTAAAACTTCACGAATTGCATTCTGTGCACTCCAGATCTATGTCGGACACGTTCATCGCAGGTGTAGCGTCGCTTCTTAAGACTCAGATCAGACATCGAGACTACAGTCTTACCCAGCAACTAACCGAGGGATCAGAGGCCTTGCAGCATGTCCGACTAGCCCTGGCTGCGGCGCAGGATAGAATGGACAACTCAGTCGCTGTGAACCAGGTCAGGGAAATTCTGGCCACTGGAGTTGTGGATACTTCGGTCATAGCTCTCCTGGGGGCCGCGGGAACGGCGAAGACAACCATCGCTTGTCAGGTGGCGCGTGCGTCAGTTTTGTGGGAGCCCAGGCGACGTGTGATTACTCGATGTTTGGGTAGCACACTGAGATCGTCAAGCCTCTATCGCGTCCTGGAGAGTCTCATTAACCAACTAAGTGTGATCTACAACTGTCACGTGAACTTGGAAAAAGATGCCCTTCTACAGGAGGTTGTCTCAGCTTTCTGTGACCTGATCCAATCAGTGGGCGAAAGTCCTCTCCTGGCTGGAGGTCTCCTAATAGTGCTTGACCAGCTGGACTGCTTGCCTGACCTCGAGGCCAGATTTGTTACGTCCATTCTAAACAGCCTTCCCCGAGGTGTCGTGCTCCTGCTGACATGTCAATCCCAGTGCCATTTTGTCAATGTCCTGAAATCTCACCCATCTGTGAAGATAATTTTTAGAACTTTTATGAACGAAAAAGAGGTTAACCGTTATATTACGAATAGTCTGACCTCTGTGAACCGAGTCGCCACTGATGACCAATATAAAACAATCTTTAGTGCCTTGCCCGATGAGCCGGCTCCATTTTACCCACAGATGCTGTACCATATCGTCAGGTGGTGGCCCTCGGCATCTTTGCCCGATATCCCTCCATTCTCGGGTGATCCTGAAGAAGATTTCGCTGCTTTCATCATTGCCGTTGAGACAGGGTTGGGAAAAGCTTTTTCTAGATATGCGTTATCTCTCCTTGCTGCAGCCCGCTTCGGTCTGGCGGATCAAGAGCTGCTCCATCTTCTCTCCAAGGATGCCGATCTTCTCAATGAGATAGAGGAGGAGGAGCAGGAGCATGTCAGTTTGGTCGAAGGTTTTCCCTACCAACTTCAACTCTCAAACCTCATTGACAGGCTAGGTCTTTTTCTCTCGAACATAAAAATTGAAGGCGAGAGCGTTTACCAACTGATCTCTGAGCCACTCAGGGTTGCTATATCACAGCGATATATGAAGGACGGTTTCTTCTACATAATCCACCAAAGACTTGCCAACTTCTTCCTGTTTATAAGAAGAGGGTTATTGTTAAGTTCCAAGGATATATCTGAGCAAAGACATCGTCAACTGTCCAAGTATCACTGGCGAACGTTGCGATGTGTGCCTTACCACCTGTGTCACATATCGGCTGACACGGCCCAGGTGTGGGAACAACTTAAACAGAAAGTTTTCTTCAATTTCACTTGGCTGGTCAACGCAGTCTACTCTGGCTTCCTACCTGACCTACTCGATGATATCGCCTATGCTCTGGAGACGGTCAGTCTAGATCCTGACATTCAATACCTGCAGCAACTACTCCTTCAGGTGGGTACAAGCAACTCCTGGTGAACCTGATTTATTTGATTATATCTTTATCTATTAAGTAAGTTAAATATTATTTTAAGCTTGTTAAACATTTAATATCATTAATCAGGCATAGAGTAATCTCTTTGCTCTTTCTTTTCCTCTTTTACTCCTTTCCTATTTTTTTTCTTTCTTTCTTAATTTTTCACTCATATTCCTATTCTCTTCCCCCACCTCTCCACTTCCTCCTCTCTCTCTCTCTCTCTCTCTCTCTCTCTCTCTCTCTCTCTCTCTCTCTCTCTCTCTCTCTCTCTCTCTCTGTCTCTCTGTCTCTCTCTTTCTCTGTCTCTCTCCCTCTCTTATATGAGGTCAGTGGCGTTAAAGTTATCGTTGAATGTTTTGCTTATCGATATCAGGCAGTTTAAGGCGTGGAATTTTGTGGGTTTAACGTGCCAGTGGTTACTTGTTTCATTTGCAAGAAAATACAAGGCAAAATTAAAGAAACATCTTTTAGTTATGTCAACCTGAATAAAGACATAAAGTTTTGTATCTCTCTGCCTATAGGCCAGACACACCATCACCCACAACCCTCTGTCTCTGGCCGCTGTGTTCTCCAGTCAGAATCTGGAGGACAGTGATCGGGCAGTGCGAGACAGCGTCAAAGCCTTGATCCACGAGGCTCGCCAATGGCTGACCCAGGTCCACCTCCAGGCGCTGGTACCGGTCACTTTCACCAGCGACAAGAACCAAAGGCTGATGGTCAAGGAAAACTCTCTGTTTGGTCTAACAAGTGTTCATTCTATTCTGGACACTGATACTGCTCACGGGAAGTTGTTGCTCCAAAGAGGTCCAATACTGACCGTGTTGGATGTACTTACTCGTGAGGAGATTCCTTTGGCGACGTTGCAAACGGAGATTCTGCAGGTCAAGGTCGTGGACTTCGAACATGTGATGATCCTTGCTACTGGCATCTCGTCAAAGTTATCAGTAGAGGTGCTAGATTTGAACAAGGGAAAGCATTTGAAATCAGCTCCATTGAAAGAGAAAAAGCTGCTGTGGTGTGACATGAGATCGTTAAATGCAGTATTTTTCGCAACGGACAAAGGCATTAAGTGCCTCGACGTGGAAAATATGAGCGTCGTAAATGTGTTGAATGCTACAAAACCATGGGATTCATCCACCATCTCCCTTAATCGACATGATAAAGTCATCACTGTCACGACGGAAGAGGAAAAGCAAGAGATCAGACAGATGCGCATCAAAGACGTCACCAACGTCAAAACGACAAAAATTAAGAAAGGACTAAAGAATCCTCATTGTGATCCTCTAATCACAACCAAAGACGGGCGTTTCATTATTCTTCTCCATGAACGTATTGCCCGTGTGATAGAAGCGCGAGAGTTCTTGGTAACCTCCACTATCTCCTATCACAACCTACCAATTGTCAAGGCCGCCTTGTCCCGTAGCCATGAGCATATTTTCCTTGCCTTTGCTAATGGTGGCGTGACTGGCCACACGCTACTCTCTGGCTTGGAGGTGTTGTCCGCCAGAACCCGCCCCAGCCCCAAACCACAGAGACGATCCGGCGGACGCAAAGCTGGCGGCAGTGCAAGGGCATATGAAGAAGTGGCTAATTCCGAGCTAGTCACAGCTATGGTCACTTCTGAGGATGATCACTTTTTACTGGTTGGTTCCAGTGTTGGCCAGATATATATCTTCCATCTCCCAACTGGACAGCAACTCGTGGACATAACTACCGGGCAAGCTTCCCTCACTAGCCTTCTCTTCCTCACTGATCGAAGTCACTTCCAACATCTAGTGACAGTGGACGCGGCGGGGAAAGCACTTCACTGGAACCTTAGACCTCTCTTGGCGTGAGTTAAACTACTTGTCTAACTAGCTGATTGAGTTATTGGATCTCTGTATGCGTGGTACATATACAACGTTCTTACAGAAATAAAATTAGTTTTAAATTCTTTAGTTGACAGAGGTGCGATAAAACACAACCAAGAACTGCAAGGGAGAACTCCTCAAAACTAAATGTTTAATACAAATGCGTAAAGCAAAGACATAAAGAACTGTTTAAAAGGCGAATTCCTATATAAAATTTTACGTATTTTAGAAACTTTGTGATCACATAAAAAATTTGGGAAATGTTTCAGATAAAGTTTGCTGATCTCCCACTCACCCACTCTGCTGATCTCCAACCAACTACTCTCCCACGGTGCTGATCTCCCAACCAACTACTCTCCCTTGCTGCTTGTCTTCCAATCAACTACTCTCCCACCGTGCTGATCTCCCAACCAATTGCTCTCCCACGCTGCTTGTCTCCCAACCAACTACTCTCCCACGGTGCTGATCTCCCAACCAACTACTCTCCCACGTTGCTTGTCTTCCAATCAACTACTCTCTCACGCTGCTTGTCTTCCAATCAACTAATCTCTCACGCTGCTTGTCTTCCAATCAACTACTCTCTCACGCTGCATGTCTTCCAATCAACTACTCTCCCTTGCTGCTTGTCTTCCAATCAACTACTCTCCCTTGCTGCTTGTCTTCCAATCAACTACTCTCTCACCGTGCTGATCTCCCAACCAATTGCTCTCCCACGCTGCTTGTCTTCCAATCAACTACTCTCCCTTGCTGCTTGTCTTCCAATCAACTACTCTCCCACCGTGCTGATCTCCCAACCAATTGCTCTCCCACGCTGCTTGTCTTCCAATCAACTACTCTCCCACCGTGCTGATCTCCCAACCAACTACTCTCCCTTGCTGCTTGTCTTCCAATCAACTACTCTCCCACCGTGCTGATCTCCCAACCAATTGCTCTCCCACGCTGCTTGTCTTCCAATCAACTACTCTCCCACCGTGCTGATCTCCCAACCAACTACTCTCCCTTGCTGCTTGTCTTCCAATCAACTACTCTCCCACCGTGCTGATCTCCCAACCAATTGCTCTCCCACGCTGCTTGTCTCCCAACCAACTACTCTCCCACGTTGCTTGTCTTCCAATCAACTACTCTCTCACGCTGCTTGTCTTCCAATCAACTACTCTCTCACGCTGCTTGTCTTCCAATCAACTACTCTCTCACGCTGCATGTCTTCCAATCAACTACTCTCCCTTGCTGCTTGTCTTCCAATCAACTACTCTCCCACCGTGCTGATCTCCCAACCAATTGCTCTCCCACGCTGCTTGTCTTCCAATCAACTACTCTCCCACCGTGCTGATCTCCCAACCAACTACTCTCCCACGCTGCTTGTCTTCCAATCAACTACTCTCCCTTGCTGCTTGTCTTCCAATCAACTACTCTCCCTTGCTGCTTGTCTTCCAATCAACTACTCTCCCATGCTGCTTGTCTTCCAATCAACTACTCTCTCACGCTGCTTGTCTTCCAATCAACTACTCTCTCACGCTGCTTGTCTTCCAATCAACTACTCTCCCTTGCTGCTTGTCTTCCAATCAACTACTCACCCACCGTGCTGATCTCCCAACCAACTACTCTCCCACGCTGCTTGTCTTCCAATCAACTACTCTCCCACGGTGCTGATCTCCCAACCAATTACTCTCCCACGGTGCTTGTCTACCAATCAACTACTCTCCCACAGTGCTGATCTCCCAACCAACTACTCTCTCACGGTGCTTGTCTACCAATCAACTACTCTCCCACTCTGCTGATCTCCCAATCAACTACTCTCCCACCGTGCTGATCGCCCAACCAACTACTCTCCCACGTTGCTGATCTCCCAACCAATTGCTCTCCCACGCTGCTTGTCTCCCAACCAACTACTCTCCCACGATGCTGATCTCCCAACCAACTACTCTCCCACGCTGGTGTCTACCAATCAACTACTCTCCCACGCTGCTTGTCTTCCAATCAACTACTCTCCCAAGGTGCTGATCTCCAAACCAACTACTCATCCACGATGCTGATCTCCTAACCAACTACTCTCCCACGCTGCTTGTCTACCAACCAACTACTCTCCCACTGTGCTGATCTCCTAACCAACTACTCTCCCACGCTGCTTGTCTTCCAATCAACTACTCTCCCACGCTGCTTGTCTTCAAATCAACTACTCTCCCACGGTGCTGATCTCCCAACCAACTACTCTCCCACGGTGCTTGTCTACCAATCAACTACTCTCCCACTCTGCTGATCTCTCAATCAACTACTCTCCCACCGTGCTGATCTCCCAACCAACTACTCTCCCCCGCTGCTTGTCTTCCAATCAACTACTCTCCCACGGTGCTGATCTCCCAATCAACTACTCTCCCACCGTGCTGATCTCCCAACCAACTACTCTCCCACGCTGGTTGTCTTCCAATCAACTACTCTCCCACTCTGCTGATCTCCCAATCAACTACTCTCCCACCTTGCTGATCTTCCAACCAACTACTCTCCCACCGTGCTGATCTCCCAACCAACTACTCTCCCACGCTGGTTGTCTTCCAATCAACTACTCTCCCACTCTGCTGATCTCCCAATCAACTACTCTCCCACCTTGCTGATCTCCCAACCAACTACTCTCCCACCGTGCTTGTCTTCCAATCAACTACTCTCCCTTGCTGCTTGTCTTCCAATCAACTACTCTCCCACTCTGCTGATCTCCCAATCAACTACTCTCCCACCTTGCTGATCTTCCAACCAACTACTCTCCCACCGTGCTGATCTCCCAACCAACTACTCTCCCACGCTGGTTGTCTTCCAATCAACTACTCTCCCACTCTGCTGATCTCCCAATCAACTACTCTCCCACCTTGCTGATCTCCCAACCAACTACTCTCCCACCGTGCTGATCCTTCAACCAACTACTCTCCCACGCTGCTTGTCTTCCAAACAACTACTCTCCCACGGTGCTGATCTCCCAACCAACTACTCTCCCACGGTGCTTGTCTTTCAATCAACTACTCTCCCACGCTGCTTGTCTACCAATCAACTACTCTCCCACGCTGCTTGTCTTCCAATCAACTACTCTCCCACGGTGCTGATCTCCCAACCAACTACTCTCCCACGCTGCTTGTCTTCCAATCAACTACTCTCCCACGGTGCTGATCTCCCAACCAACTACTCTCACTTGCTGCTTGTCTTCCAATCAACTACTCTCCCACCGTGCTGATCTCCCAACCAATTGCTCTCCCACGCTGCTTGTCTCCCAACCAACTACTCTCCCACGATGCTGATCTCCCAACCAACTACTCTCCCACGCTGGTGTCTACCAATCAACTACTCTCCCACGCTGCTTGTCTTCCAATCAACTACTCTCCCAATGTGCTGATCTCCAAACCAACTACTCATCCACGATGCTGATCTCCTAACCAACTACTCTCCCACGCTGCTTGTCTACCAACCAACTACTCTCCCACTGTGCTGATCTCCTAACCAACTACTCTTCCACGCTGCTTGTCTTCCAATCAACTACTCTCCCACGCTGCTTGTCTTCAAATCAACTACTCTCCCACGGTGCTGATCTCCCAACAACTTACTCTCCCACGGTGCTTGTCTACCAATCAACTACTCTCCCACGGTGCTGATCTCCCAACCAACTACTCTCCCACGGTGCTTGTCTTCCAATCAACTACTCTCCCACTCTGCTGATCTCCCAATCAACTACTCTCCCACCTTGCTGATCTTCCAACCAACTACTCTCCCACCGTGCTGATCTCCCAACCAACTACTCTCCCACGCTGGTTGTCTTCCAATCAACTACTCTCCCACTCTGCTGATCTCCCAATCAACTACTCTCCCACCTTGCTGATCTCCCAACCAACTACTCTCCCACCGTGCTGATCTCCCAACCAACTACTCTCCCACGCTGCTTGTCTTCCAATCAACTACTCTCCCACGGTGCTGATCTCCCAACCAACTACTCTCCCACGCTGCTTGTCTACAAATCAACTACTCTCCTACGGTGCTGATCTCCCAACCAACTACTCTCCCACGGTGCTTGTCTACCAATCAACTACTCTCCCACTCTGCTGATCTCCCAATCAACTACTCTCCCACCGTGCTGATCTCCCAACCAACTACTCTCCCACCGTGCTGATCTCCCAACCAACTACTCTCCCACGCTGCTTGTCTTCAAATCAACTACTCTCCCACGGTGCTGATCTCCCAACCAACTACTCTCCCTTGCTGCTTGTCTTCCAATCAACTACTCTCCCACCGTGCTGATCTCCCAACCAATTGCTCTCCCACGCTGCTTGTCTCCCAACCAACTACTCTCCCACGATGCTGATCTCCCAACCAACTACTCTCCCACGCTGGTGTCTACCAATCAACTACTCTCCCACGCTGCTTGTCTTCCAAACAACTACTCTCCCAATGTGCTGATCTCCAAACCAACTACTCATCCACGATGCTGATCTCCTAACCAACTACTCTCCCACGCTGCTTGTCTACCAACCAACTACTCTCCCACTGTGCTGATCTCCTAACCAACTACTCTCCCACGCTGCTTGTCTTCCAATCAACTACTCTCCCACGCTGCTTGTCTTCAAATCAACTACTCTCCCACGGTGCTGATCTCCCAACCACTTACTCTCCCACGGTGCTTGTCTACCAATCAACTACTCTCCCACGGTGCTGATCTCCCAACCAACTACTCTCCCACGGTGCTTGTCTTCCAATCAACTACTCTCCCACTCTGCTGATCTCCCAATCAACTACTCTCCCACCTTGCTGATCTTCCAACCAACTACTCTCCCACCGTGCTGATCTCCCAACCAACTACTCTCCCACGCTGGTTGTCTTCCAATCAACTACTCTCCCACTCTGCTGATCTCCCAATCAACTACTCTCCCACCGTGCTGATCTCCCAACCAACTACTCTCCCACGCTGCTTGTCTTCCAATCAACTACTCTCCCACGGTGCTGATCTCCCAACCAACTACTCTCCCACGCTGCTTGTCTACAAATCAACTACTCTCCCACGGTGCTGATCTCCCAACCAACTACTCTCCCACGGTGCTTGTCTACCAATCAACTACTCTCCCACTCTGCTGATCTCCCAATCAACTACTCTCCCACCGTGCTGATCTCCCAACCAACTACTCTCCCACCGTGCTGATCTCCCAACCAACTACTCTCCCACGCTGCTTGTCTTCCAATCAACTACTCTCCCACGGTGCTGATCTCCCAACCAACTACTCTCCCACGGTGCTTGTCTACCAATCAACTACTCTCCCACCGTGCTGATCTCCCAACCAACTACTCTCCCACGGTGCTTGTCTACCAATCAACTACTCTCCCACTCTGCTGATCTCCCAATCAACTACTCTCCCACCGTGCTGATCTCCCAACCAACTACTCTCCCACGGTGCTGATCTCCCAACCAACTACTCTCCCACGGTGCTTGTCTACCAATCAACTACTCTCCCACCGTGCTGATCTCCCAACCAACTACTCTCCCACCGTGCTGATCTCCCAACCAACTACTCTCCCACCGTGCTGATCTCCCAATCAACTACTCTCCCACCGTGCTGATCTCCCAACCAACTACTCTCCCACCGTGCTGATCTTCCAATCAACTACTCTCCCACCGTGCTGATCTCCCAATCAACTACTCTCCCACGGTGCTGATCTCCCAACCAACTACTCTCCCACTATGCTGATCTCCCAATCAACTACTCTCCCACCGTGCTGATCTCCCAACCAACTACTCTCCCACGGTGCTTGTCTACCAATCAACTACTCTCCCACCGTGCTGATCTCCCAACCAACTACTCTCCCACCGTGCTGATCTCCCAACCAACTACTCTCCCACCGTGCTGATCTCCCAATCAACTACTCTCCCACCGTGCTGATCTTCCAATCAACTACTCTCCCACCGTGCTGATCTCCCAACCAACTACTCTCCCACCGTGCTGATCTCCCAATCAACTACTCTCCCACCGTGCTGATCTCCCAATCAACTACTCTCCCACTCTGCTGATCTCCCAATCAACTACTCTCCCACTCTGCTGATCTCCCAATCAACTACTCTCCCACTATGCTGATCTCCCAACCAACTACTCTCCCACTCTGCTGATCTCCCAACCAACTACTCTCCCACTCTGCTGATCTCCCAACCAACTACTCTCCCACGGTGCTTGTCTACCAATCAACTACTCTGCCACGATGCTGATCTCCCAATCAACTACTCTCCCACTATTCTGATCTTCCAACCAACTACTCTCCCACTCAACTGATCTCCCAACCAACTACTCTCCCACTCAACTGATCTCCCAATCAACTACTCTCCCACGCTGCTTGTCTACCAACCAACTACTCTCCCACACTGCTTGTCTTCCAATCAACTACTCTCCCACAGTGCTGATCTCCCAACCAACTGCTCTCCCACGGTGCTTATCTCCCAACAAACTACTCTCCCACGGTGCTTGTCTACCAATCAACTACTCTCCCACGGTGCTGATCTCCCAACCAACTGCTCTCCCACGCTGCTTGTCTTCCAATCAACTACTCTCCCACCGTGCTGAGTTCCGAACCAACTAGCCTCCCAGTCTGCTTACTCCCCAACCTTTATCTTGTTGATGTTCCATTGGACTGAATCCCAGCCATCTGACCCTCGATGTTCTGATCCACCCAGGGAAACTCGCCGCCTGGTACAGCCCTACATCTGTGACCCTGACATGGCGCGAGAAGAGCAACCCAAGGTCGACCTCAGTCTCTACTATCCCGTGTATGAGGCGCAATTTCATGATCGAGTCTTCCTCAACGGACCGGATGTTGCTGCCTTCTACCAACCAGTTTCGGAAAAGTTGTTTGTCGAGCTTGCTGATCTCGATCCAGCTTTTGGAGAACAGTTTGATTGGGAGGTTAAAGGTTGGTGATCCCATTGTTTCTAGATCTTTAACGTATTAGACTGCAAATATATTGTGTTTTTTATTATAACATCTTTTTTTTCAATGTTTGTACCAAACTCAAACCATTTTTTATCAAGTTGCAACAGACTAGAGCTAAACATACTCTTTCTTAATGGATTTTTGTGAACTTGAGACCCGTTAACTCACAGTATAATCGTATGGTTCACAGTTCAATGGTGTCAAGGTAAATAAGGAATACTGAAGGTATGTTAAAGAAGCAAACGAAAGACTCTTTCAAAGTTAAGTTATGGGTAGGTAAAAAATTATTACAGAACTTTTAAAATGTGTTTTGCCATCTATTTGAAGTAGAGTAATGTGGTCCAAGCCTCTGCAGATTTCATTGCTGCATAAATCTATGTTAAACGTTGAAAGCCGTTCATATGGCACATAATTATGTGTATGCCAAATCTTGACATCCGTCATTGTATTCGAGATTTATGTACTGAATTTTAGCGGCCACTATTGTGGTTGAGATCGTCAAACCCAGAAAACCTTCATTGTAGTAGAAATAAATGTGGCAAACCTTTAAAGCCATTATTGTAGGAAAGATCTTTTAATCACCCAAGTGTGTGTTTATATTCATTTGAGGCAATGCCAGAAAGATCTAAGTCTTGAGCGGTAGGTTTAAGGCCTTGCTACACACCTTTAGGTCTCCAGATAAAAGTAATGTCTCGAGGCACAGTCACACACGCGCCTGTGTGTGAGATAGAGAGGGAGGGAGAGAGAGAGAGAGAGAGAGAGAGAGAGAGAGAGAGAGAGAGAGAGAGAGAGAGAGAGAGAGAGAGAGAGAGAGAGAGAGAGAGATCTTTACTTAATTACCACATTTATTTTTTTATGTCGCTAATTATGTCTAAGAATTTCTTTATAACAAATCGGATGATCGCTGTTTCTGACGTCTCTTTTCACAACTTTGTAATTACAACTTATAGTTTATCTAATGCACTGTTGAAAAACAAAGTTAAGAAACTTGTTTATCGTCACTGATTCATTTCCTTCAGGTTCAATCGCAGATCTGAACGAGCATCTTCTGGCTCTTGTCTGTGGCCACGAGTTAAGTGATATTATGCTCACTGTCTCAAATGATTTCCGGTTGAGTCGATGGAGTCTGAAAGATGGGTGCCTGCTATGGTCACGCCGCCTGCCTGGGAGTGACGGAGGACAGGGGGGATCTGTCATACACGACCTGGCACTGGTCTATTGGGATCAGGCGGTGCTTTTGGTGCAAAACAGTCGAGCTGGGACGGGTTATGGTGTTTCAGTAAGTCATGAAAACCTTAAGTCATAAAGTGTTCTGTGGTGTTTACAGTCATTCGCTGTCATAGTATCTCCTTGAAAAAAATTAAAATGTCAGTTTCGTGGTTATGATGTCCCAATATATCGTTATCTGTCAATGAGCGGTATAAAAGAGATATAGATTTATAAGACATATTTGAATTATTTAATTAATTTTTTTTTTTCTTTGAGGATAAGTTGTCTTCGGTTGGTTAAGATTTCGGTGTGTTATTGTTCTTATTTTTCTTTTTTTTTTTCCAGGTTATTTACACAGGCGAAGGCCAGAAAAAGATCTTGTCGCGAGACAAGGTAGAATCCTATTGGCTATCCATGGATCGGACACAAGTGGTGCTAGAAACCTTACAACCTGGAGGTAATCGTTTTATATTGGTCTGTTTGAACCACAACAATGTTGAACTAACTGTTTGATATTGGTCTGTTTGAACCATAGCAATGTGTAGCAAACTGTTTGGTTTGGTGTCCGAACCTTGGCAATCTGGTGGTAAGTGATTTATATAGGTGGTTGAACTCGGGAAATCATGTGGTGGTAAATTGATTGATCTGATTGGTTGAACTTTGGCATTATGGTCGATAAAATTTTGATTTTTTTTTTTTACAGAGAGAGAAAGCAGGTTTCCAACACAAGAGATATGCAAGCCATCATCACCGACCATTTTATACATAAATTCAGAGAGTGGAACATAAATAATATTAATAATCAACTTTTTCGCTCGAACGCTAAGAAGCTCGACAATCCCATACCTGCGAGAGAAGTCAGGAACAACATCAATAGTCTAAGCAACGGGCGCTCGCCTGGGGCTTGTAACAAATATGCAACGAATACCTCAAATAATATGCACCCAGCGAAATAGACGACCAAGTCGCTAACATCGTAAAATAATAAACTACAAAAACATTTTAATATAAACGAAGGACTGTTGATAACATTGCCCACGCCAGGAACGTCCAAGGGACCTCTACAGAATTTGCGACAAATAACCATAATAAACTCGATCTGGAAAGTACTTTCCTTTTTTGTTTTCAACCGCATATGACCAAAGTTTGAACATTAATTTTATCTCTCACAGTGTAAGCGGCTCCAGACCTAACCGCAGCACATCAGACGTAGTAACGTTATGGGTTTACCCAAAATTATATATTCGTATTAGCTATGTCTAAAATTAAGAAGGACAGACATGTCTGCTGCGTTGGCACCACAAGCAGAAGCAGCCTATTAGAAACGCTTAGAGTCATAATAGAAGAAGATGAACTGCGCCTTATCCAAATCTTTCTAAGTGAAACGACTTTCAAGGAGAAAGAGAACAGTTGTAAAAACCGAAAGCCATTTACTATCATCACCGGTATGCCGCAAAAGGATAGCCTAGCCCCATACTTTTTAAGGACTCCGAGAAAAGGCACTTAAAAGATCTAGAGGAAGCAGAAAGTACTCACCACCAAACAATACCTACAGAAATTATATACGCTGTAGACATTGATTTCATGCAAAACGAACAACTCAATGTAAGAGAACTAGAAGCTATCCTTCAAAACACCAATCATAAAGCAAAGTAGACAAAACGGAACACACATGCACACAATAAAATGATTCTGCTTGAAAAATAACAAAGAAGAAACAGTAAAGATGACATATACATCGGAAAAAACTGTCAACTTTAGCCTTGAATTTATTAGAAAACGCATAGTACAGGGGAGACAAGATGACACTAAAGTCGAGAATCAAACTTTACAACTCCTTGGTTAGGTCGATACTCTCATACAACTTTGGCACCAGGGCTTTAAAAACATAGGAAAGACTCGATTCTCTAAAGAATTCTTAGAAGAATTCTTGGTATCGATTACCTATCGAAAAGTTAAAACCAATCATTACGCAAGAAATGCGAAAAAAATTCTCTACACCGCCAAAGTATTGAATCTAGATGGGGGCTCATTGGACATGTTCAAAGAAGGGATCCAACTATCCCAACCAATGTCGCTGTGAGTAAATATTTTTGGACGATGAAAACAGAGGGAGCGACAGACTAATCAACTATCTGAAAAAGCTCCAAAATCAAAACTTACGGCTGAAGTCAAAATTAGACTTGGACAAGCTAAACACACCATCGCACAGAACCAATAAAAGTGGACAGCTTTCACCGCGGCAGTAAAGAAAATTGCCAAAGTAACCACGTCGCGCAGCATCGCTGGCGAAAGGCGCTTAGTGAATGAATACATGATTATAGTGAGAGGATTCTGCATTTCGCTGGAGATGTCTTAACGTAGACAAATTTTGGCATTTTCTCATTTAAGAGACTTTCCTCTCAGTTGCTCGTTTTGAAGCAACATTTTGGACGCATGACTTTCATTAACCTGCTTTTTCTTTCTTAATTTATACAGGAAAAATTGGCAACGGTTATTAACCAAACAAAGTGCACTGTCCAGATAAGGGTCATATGAAGTTGTTATTGCCCCCTGAATAAGATTCACATTTGTATTAAAATATCTGCTTTTTGTTCTTTCTCAATACGATCATGAAAACATTTTTTTTTCTATCTCCATACGATCTAGTGTAAATTTACAACGATTGCTTTTTATTCTTCATTACGATCTATAGCCAAATCTTTAAGATTGTCTTCTTTTTCTTTAAACGTTCTGGACCAACGTCTAATATTTTTGACTTCTGTTAATCAACACGCTATTCACTACATAGTCAGATACGTACTTTACAAAACAGTGACTTTGCGTCTTCAATACAGTTTTGATGAAAGTTATCATCAATTTTTTCTACTTCACAGGACTTTACAAAAATAATGACTTTGCCTTTCAATACAGTTTAGATTAAATATTTCGTTTCCTTCACAGGACCTTCGCTTTACAAATGGGATTTAGTGGAAGCTAGAGAGGAGCAATGTGAGTCTATGGACCCGGAAGTTGAGCAAAACAAGAGATCGGAAGCCGCGTCAACCGCTTTTACGGTATACTCTCCCACCTTGCAGCACCGCGCTACTCTAGTGATGACGCCTAAACAGGTGACAATTAGGGCACCTCTCTCAGCAAACAGACACAAGTACACCGCCCGTGCCAAGACCCCGACATTGATACACCATGACCAGCCCAGACCAGAGCTCACTCCTCGACACTTGGAGTTGTCACAGTCCGGTAAGATCTATCCTACCAGCTGCGAGTTCATATTGATCAAGATTTAGCTACTTCCCTGAATATAACTGCGCGCGTAAGGGGTACCAAAATGTTTATTACTAGTCTAACAATTTTTGTCTCTTTTAAGAATGTTAATTATTTATTCTTGCGGATTTGATCTCTCTCTCTCTCTCTCTCTCTCTCTCTCTCTCTCTCTCTCTCTCTCTCTCTCTCTCTCTCTCTCTCTCTCTCTCTCTCTCTCTCTCTCTCTCTCTCTCTCTCTCTCTGTCTGAGAGATCACTCTCTATCTCTGTCTCTTTTTCTATCTCTGTCTGTCTGTCTATCTCTCTTTCTCTCTCTCTCTCTCTCTCTCTCTCTCTCTCTCTCTCTCTCTCTCTCTCTCTCTCTCGTTATTTCTTTCTCGCACTCTCTTTCCTTCTTTTTTTCTATTTTTTTCCCTTTCTCTATTAATCTCTCAATTTATCTATCTCCATGTCTCTCCCTGAATCTCTCTCTTTTCCTCTGTCAGTCTCTCGCACACACTCTCTCCCTCTCTCTCCCCCCCCCCCCTCTCTCTCTCTCTCTCTCTCTCTCTCTCTCTCTCTCTCTCTTGCTCGCTCGCTCGCTCACTGTCTATCTATCTATCTATAATGATTTAAAACGGTACTAACATATTGAATGAAAGTGCTCAACAATAAGGAGCAGGATATAAATAATTATGAAATACTTGGACTATGGCCTTGCCTTGACACATGTGTTTCGAGCCCGGTAGCTCTCATCAGGCGGCTTTGGCGAAGTGCCGAGCAGGAAACGTTTTTTATGTACACAAAAGAAAATTTCCTTTCTTCTGTTTAACGTCGTTTTCTCCGTTAATGTTCTAAACTTTTCTTCTTAACAGAGGTAACAGACCTTTTTGTTTGGTGTGTAAGGCTTCAGTTGTTTCACCATTTGCCATTCTATATTGTTCTCGGCTGTCTTATTCTTAAGGTTCCAAATATGCTCGCTTAAATTTTTTTTAACAAAAGACCTCTAACCTCTCAGCAGGGACATCTGGAGACCGTGTCACATTGAGTCAAGGTGCACTGCAAGAAACGACAGACGCGCCCTCACTTATCGCAGACTCCACCCAGAATGCAAATAACCACCCAGAGAGCAGCCGCGGACACAGGGAGCTTACACCACCAGATTCCGGGAGTCTGAATAAACAGCCTACAGCGCCGACTCGCACATCTGACTCTCACAGAAGGATGCGCACTAAACTGATGTGGGCAAGAGTCAGAACAAAAGATGCTCCATTTGACCCGAACCCCTCCTCTTCTGCGAACAAGACGTCTTCATCGTCCCGCCATAATCCTTACAGGAGGGGCTCCTTCCAGTCAAAGACAACCACGCACATAGGGGTAATTGACAGCTCAAATACTGTCTCAAACATTTTGCAAGCTTCAGAGACTTCAAAGAATTTGAAAGTATCCCAGACTCCAATAGAGCAGACACTTCCTGAAACACGCACAGAAAAAGTCGAGGGAGACCCCATGAGCCCTGATGAAGAAGCAGAAGTTTTTCCAACTTGTGGGGAAACTTCTCTTGCCCTACCTATCTCAGCTGCATGTTTTATCGGAGAGAACTATTTCTGCCTTGGTACACGGGACGGACACATTGTGTGCATGCCTTTTCCTGACCTCGAGCCATTGTGCATTCTGGGGGAGTCCGGGCCTAGGATTACAGATCGAATCTCCTACAATTTGCTCCTAGAGATGAAAGCACCGCATGACGGGTCTGTAGATCATGTGGCACCATCTCAGGACGCTGCCACACTAGTCTCGGCAGACAAATGTTCTGTGTGTCTCTGGGATGTCGCAGGGAGAACGTTGACCTTAAAGTTTTGCCTCGATCAGGGACAAGAGGTTTGTGATCAAACACACAGCTGTTGTGTTAATAGATTGTGCTTTTTAATGTTTGTGCTAATGCAGTGCACACCAACTCGATTTTTGTTTTAATACGATATATAATCATAGAAGAGCATTAGAAAAGGGGACTGCTCTTCATATATAAATGAAGATTATTGATGGACAAAAGGCGTTGTATTTCCTTTCCATTGAAATTAATAGGTACATTCATGATTGGTTACATGTTTTTTTTTTCTTTTTTCCCTTATTTTAAGAACAGTATTATTTTAAATTAGAGGAATATTGTTTGTTTTGTTTTTGTTTTCTTTTCTTTTGTTCATTGTATTTTTTTTTCTTCATGTGCAGTATTGTAAAGAAAATAATAAAATTTGCGCATCTTTTGAATGAAAAACTATGCTTTCTATTTTCATTCAGGTTTCCCAACTGATCATTTCTAAGGACGCTAGTATTGTCGCTGTTGCAACAACTGATCGAGTGCTTCGCCTTTGGACTCCGTTAGAGAAAAGGGAAGTGGCCAACTTTATGACGACCTTTGATATCGTTGACCTGCAGATGACATCTGACTGCCATAATGTCATAGTTCGAGGGGTGGGCCAGGAGAGCAAGCCTGTATTGGAGGTGTTTGAAGTGAGGAATGTGGACGACATTCTCATGAAGGTCCCTGGGAGAAAAATTTCTCGAGAGCAGGAGAGACGACAGAGTCTGGTACAAGAGAGGGTGACAATGAGATCTGAAGCTCGTAGAAAAAGTGTGGTCCGCAGAACTAGTGTAGATATTTAAGGCGTATGGGCAAGAGAGTTCAACGGTTACGAGGCACACTACAAAGGTGTGCATCTAGACATTCAGAGACGGAGAACTTTCGTGGATATCCAAGCACCATAGAAAACTAAGGTATGAATCAGGACATTCTGAGAAGAACTTTCGTAGATACCCATAGACATGAAGATACACAGAGGGAGAACTTTCCGTGGATATCAATGCACCCAGAGAAAACAAGTGTAGGGCTCAAGGCATAAAGATGCAGGGAACTTTAACCCCATGAGCAATGTTAAGAATATCTAAAACTCCAGCGGCAGAGAATTAGTATGTGAAGAAAGTTTTGATTACAGAAAAAAATGTTGAAAACTAGAAATTTTCATGCGAAAAAAATGGAAGAGATAATGAAGATGTAAAAAGCCGAGGAAATAGTATAAACATCCCGACAGTTTTGTACAGAGATCTCAGAGGTTACTGGTATCTCTGAATCCTATATAAGAGGATAAGTTTGAGCGCATGAAAGATTTGGAGCAAATCGTCGCTGATCTGACATAGTGACGTAGATAGCTTTTGCTCGTTTTGAACTAGAGTGATCACAAGATTTTAACGATCTTCAGATCGCTTTTTCTCGGTTGCCGTTTAATCAATTTTGTTTAAATTTTCACATAAAGCTGTTTTGCAAGGTTCTATTATTTAAATTTTTATAATTACAAATAACTAGATATATGTTAAAAAGATATCCGTTTCTATGTCACACACATGAGATATCCTAAAAACGGACTGCGCTGTTTACTGCGTCATGTACGTCAGTATGAAAGACTAATAAAAGACCCATAATTTGAAACTCTTCTCTTATCGGGTCCTATAATCTACGCTATTATTTATAAGCGTTAGAATCTCCAATATAGAACATAACGTATATTTGAAATAATTATAATGTTACTATGCCCTTAGATTACTAAGAAGGTCAAAAACTTTTCGCCATTCTATACAGTGCTTTCTAAACGGTCTGTAAACGCGTCACTTCATAGTTCCCGAACTGTAATCTCAATGTGATATATCTACTGGTTCAAAAAATATGAAAGACTTTGACCTTATCATGACGTTTGTTGCTCAAGGCGACGCTTTTTCATTTTTGAATTTAAGATGGGCACACATCATAGCTAAGCTTGCTCAGATTAATGTGATACGGACAACCACTGTACAGTAGTAAAATTTTTAAAGATACGACTTATTCCGCTGGCGTTGTTTTTGTATACTTTAATTTTATTATGTGAACAATATCCTTTGTCTTTCTTTTTCACCATTTATGATCAAATTTGTATTGCTTTATCAAAAAATGAAGCATTGTGAAATAATTATTATAATTTCATATTGTTTTAGAAATGTATAATCTTTATCATTGTGGCTTAATGGTCTAAATCATTATTTTTATAATATTGTTGTCGGCGTAAATTCACTATCATTACTACAACTACTACTAGTACTACAACTACTACAACTACTACTACTACTACTACTACTACTACTACTACTACTACTACTACTACTACTACTACTACTACTACTACTACTACTACTACTACTACTACTACTACTACTACTACTACTACTGCTAAATTTATTTTTTTTTTTTTTTTATAGTCCAAAATTAAAATTCACTTTAAAGTGTCATCATTTTTGTTTCATTCTTTTTTTTTAATCTGTTTGAGTGAGTTTATCGTTATTGTTTTGCGTTGGTGCGGAGGAAAATTGCCAGGGAGCTTTTCTAGGTATGTCAACATTCGTGATATGTATTTCGTTACAAAGATAAATTTCAAAATGTATTGGCCTCGTCTTACTTCAGCTGACACATTCTTAAACGCTTATTTTTATATAGACAGAGCATACATGATGTGAAATGATTATATCTTCATCTAATAATAATAAACGTAATACTCTGGAATACAGATAATTCATTGGTCTCTGCTCATGGAAATTACGCTAGAAGTTCGACATGTTAAAAATGTATACACAATAGAAAGTATTTATAGATTAAGAAGAGTGTATTAAAAACACGCCGAAAAAATTTATTAATTTATAATACACCCTGGGTAAAAATAAACTTTATTTGTTCATTTATTTATTTTTTAATCTCAAAGTATCAAGTCGATTCACAACAGAAATTAATGAGTTATAGTAGCGGGTATTCGTTACAGCTCGTTTATTACATACAACAATACTAATTTCATTTTAAAACTGTGATTCTTGGTGAGAGACCAAGGAGGGCCCAACAAAACATTGTATGGCACACATCAAACGAGAGATTTAATACAGCCGAAAAATAGACGACAAGTCTTGGATCTAAAGTCATAATTATACACCTCAAGCTAGAGACTAAGCAAAGTGGTTTGAATTGAAAGTCGAAGAAATAAAATTAATTCATTGCATCGCTATCTAGAGTATATAGAAATAGGTCATAATGTACAATACGTGAGAGTCTAAACATCGCGATCTGGAGGCCATGAAAATAAAATCAAACTAAGTGAGAGTTATAGCTTCGCCAAATGGAAGTTACGGTAATAATGTCATGTTACAACCTAAATGAGAGTCTTAGCATTGTTAGCTAGAGGCCATGGTCATAATTCAAGTCAAGAGTGAAGTTTTGCAAGGCGGACCACAGAGCATGTAAACACAGATAGGCTACATGCGGGACAATCTTTTATAGAACTAAAAAATCCCAAATTTTATTTTATTACAGTTAGTTTAAAATCAAACTTATTTCGAAGGCAATTTGGCAAGTCAGCTCAACTTAATATTACAACACACGAAACGGGGTACCTGTCATAGAGTATAATAATTAGAATAGGTACATCACGTAAAGCGTCATCGCGTGTCCGAGTAAAACGTCGGCAGCCATGTTTGATGCGGTTTCGGCCACACGCATCATGGTTAAAAATAAAATGCGGTTAAACTCTTGTTCTATTGTGAAGTTTCGCAGCCTGTCAGATAAAATTGTGTATCTCGATTTGTCTTTTAAAATGTGTCTTTTTCTATATCTCCCCTTCTCTCTCTCTCTCTCTCTCTCTCTCTCTCTCTCTCTCTCTCTCTCTCTCTCTCTCTCTCTCTCTCTCTCTCTCTCTCTCTCTCTCTCTCTCTCTCTCTCTATCTATCTATCTATCTATCTTCTCTTCTCTTCTCTGTTCCTCGTTTCTATCTATTATTTTTACCTCTCTGTTTAGTGCTTGTTCTCCACTCTTTCTCATGTTCTCCTCCTTCACTCACAGCCACTTCTATGTCTCAAACACAACCTGATCGGCGCTGAAGATTGATAGTTTTTTTTTCGTCCTCGCCATGAACTAGAATTACTATTGATCATTATATTTCTTTAAAGCTAAATAAAGTGGTTTCTTTCAATTTTTTTTTACTTATTTATTCTCTTTCTTCTAAATGTAAATTATTTTGAAATACCAATGTCTAGGCCATAGCTTAAATTAGATATCGTATGTCTAAATCAATGAGAAAGTTGTTACAAAAGTTTAGTCTACACATCGATGATCGGTCCAATGTAAATCCTAATTTAGATTCTATACTTAGATCAATGTTTGGATTTGAAAAAAAATATTTCGGCTCAAGATTTGGATGCCCTGATTAGAGATGGCTTGTATCTAATTCTAGGTGTAAGCATAGAGATTAAGATTTTAGTCTACTTTGAGATAGACAACATCTCAATACCTTTCTAAAGTAGGCCTATAGTGGAATTCGACTCAGCAACCTACTCATTTTGCAATCAAAACAATAAAAATAAATACTCGGTTCAAATAAGCTAAACCCTTTCCCTTGTGCTAGAAGGAAAAAAAAAGTCTCTTTCACTTTTTGGTTGCGGGAAAAATCAAAAGCACCAAAAAGCACAGAAGGTCTATGTAGAATACCGATCTGACAACATGGAACATAAACTGGGCTCTTTGATGAGTACTTTATTAAATCAGCACTGACTAGACAGTAACTTATTATTCCGTGATGCCTATGTTTGTCATTACAGCATTTCAATATGTACACAGGTTAAGATTGATGTGCGATGACTGTAGAGATTTGCATTAAAAAAAATTAGTATAACCTTACTACTGTATCTTCAAATTTGCAAACTTTGCACTTGCATTATTCATTTTTTTTTTAATTCAAGTATAATCACATCAGGTGATACCTTAAGTTGAAACCTACAGTGATTGTACAGTCAAGCTCTTGTGTTGGATTAAACAGTTTGCAATCTTTACTTGCGGACTTTTGGACTTATTTTCTACGGACGAGTCGTGTGATTGGCTGTATATATTTTCAAACCCCTAGACAAACGGAGCCTAACATAACCCCCATCATCAAAATCTGTTACAGATATGTACAAGATCGGAGTCTTGACTGGTCAACTTCAATGGTTTGATGTTAAACAGCTTCACCTTTGTTTTAATCTAGGTAAAAATTTTTCAAATTTGAGACTATCTATTTCAAGTCGGAAAACCGAGATTCGTCAGGCTCCTTTACAATATATAGTTCTGTCTCAACTGCTTTGCCGCACTGCTAACACCTGCCCAATGAGGAGTGGTAGATCTCCAAATGCTTACTTACTCTTTCTATCGTTGTATGCACACTGTCATTCTCGCTCTTGATGTGGCCCTTTATAAAAAAAAAAATTGTGCTTAATTTCTGTAGAGTTGAATTTGTTCAATGCACACCAAAGCATCGCCAAACGATATCACTCCGGTTCTGCCCGCCACATGAATCTGAATAGAGTTTAACATGAGTCACGCCTTTCTTTCACTTGCACCAAGCAGATAATTTTAATCACATTAACCAATCTCATTTGACCCTCTTGCAGCTATCCCTTCATGTCAAACATTGCAGATAGCTTGACCTGATCCAAGATGAAAATATTGAAAGATTGTATAAATTCAGTTTTCTCTTACAAAGTACTGATGCAATGGAATGAAGCTGTTATCTCTGAATAGCGCCCTCTCATATCAGGAAGAATACGACCATCCCCATCTTTTTTCTCAAAGAGAGTAAATACAAACTGCTCGCTTATCCCCAGGATGTCCGAGAATATGGTTTTGCGTATAGCTTGCTTCAGTTCTGCTATTTCCAAGTGGTGCTTTACGCTCTTCTGGCGCCTTGTCTTTTTGCTCGACTCTTCCACTTTGGTGCACACTTAACCTCTCCTTTTGTGATTGTCCCCAATATGCCAAAAGTAATTGAATACAGTCTCCCTGTGGTCCTTACCGATACGGTCTTTGCACCTCATTCTGCACTTCTCACCACATCCATCTTTCATTGTCTTTTTAAGAATCTGTCTGTTCTTTCTATTCACATAATCTTCTCCTATATTTAAAGCTCTTTTTTCTTTTGTTGTCCTTATAATTAGCTTCATTACGTTTCTTTTTTCTACTCCTACTTGGAGACTCGACATCAGGGCTATCCTGCTGGAAACCGGTGTATGTTCAGATGTCGAGGCTGTGTAGAAAATGTCAGCACATGAGGCACCGGTTGTGTCATAGAGTTTACTACTGAGTACACGGCGAATGAAGGTGAATAAGACAATTGGTGGATGGCTGTGCATGCTCTGATTTTGCGTGTCAGGTGTAGGTGCCGCCTCTTGGTCACGACTACTGTCTTTCTTGATTTATTCATCCTGAGTTTTGATGTTTGGCCTCAACTTATCTTCCTAAGCTACGATTCTCATTGCATCGATCGAAACTTGCATGTCTTTTAGAGGAGATGTAGACGAAGTGTGGTGTTGCTCTTCCTCTAGAAGCACAGTAGGGTGTTGAGTGCCTTGAGCTGGTACATAGTCCGGATCGTTGTCCGAGTAACCAATGATATATCACTGAGGCTTTCACTGGAGTCATACCTTGCATCATCGCCTTTCACACGCAATGTTCGCAAACTCCCTTTCCTTTTTATACAAACAGGTCACTTGGCTTTCTTTGCCCGCAATGTTTTAAGATCATCTGAATCAGACGTTTCGGCTTCCTCAAACTCTTTTTCCGCAAAATGAAAATTTTTACGATCAAGATTTCTAAGTTCAAAGGGTGTGATTTCATACTGAGCTGACAACAAACATAAACATGCAGAGAGAGCATAATGCTGGAGAGCGAGTGGAGGTGAGTAGTTCGTAAGCACATTTTACCGTTTGCACAAAACAAGCTAGCAGAGTTTCTGCTGTGGGTCAAACACGAAATAAGTATCCAAGTGTTTGATGATTGACATTGAGAATGATGGCGTGCCAGGACACAGGGTTAAGATCTCATATTGGTGTATGTTGGAAATTGCCGTTTCGAAATTATAGTCTGATGGAGTGTTAGCATTGCTATCAACTAATCCAGTGTATGATTCACCTGGAAGCACCTGGACCCTCAGCTCAAATATGTCGCACTTGTGGAAATGAAGTAATAAGAGAGAACTCATTTGAGCTGTTCCTGAAGATTCTCGAATAAAGAGAATCTCCGTAGTTCAAGATTGCATCAGCGTCATTACTGGTCCATGATGTCACAGATTTCATGCCATGATACACCATAGAAGCCAGGGAATTACATGTGCACTGCCTTTCGATGTTTTCAAAGATGAGATCAGCTTGGTGGCATGTATTGGTAACAGACATCGTATCCTGAAAAATGAGAGAATCAAACTGTTATAAGGAGTCGATTTGTATAGTACATGAATAAAACTGCTACTACGGTACTTTCATTGACGGATGTAAAATGAATGTTATGCAAATGTAAAGTATGAGCTTAACACAGAGTAGATTTCAACAAAATGAAAGTAGCGCTTAGCATCACAGAACTCAAATTGGCTAGCCTTTCATCATGGCTTGAGAAATTATCTGAAGTTGTTTTAAAAGTAATTGCCGAATGCCAGGATAAAAAAAATCACTTGCTGCATTCATGTAGATAAAAGTCTTAAAGTGTTTATTCAATTATTATCATCGATTGTTTCAGAGTCACATAAAAAGTGTACAAAATCATTCATGAATGAGTCTTGCAAAAAATAACTATATTTGAGATAAAACTCTGACAAATCGAAAAAGATATTTGTTAATCTATAATTTACTGTTACGAATGAATCAAAGAATCTTAAGGGAGAATGAAGAATTTAGAAACAAAAACGAAATATTAAACATACTCAAATGATTTAAGATGGGGAAGTCTTGATTGCAAATCGGCAGGATACCTTAATATTTAGTGTCTTCGTTCATGGAGTCATAATGCTTGCATGAGTGTGTTCAGATTGATGTTCGATTGCCGCTGATACGAAGAAAATTGGAAAGAGCAAGATCTATTCCCACACTTATACAAATTGAATGGACAACATGATCGTTTCGGGGGTGGAGAACGTGTGATTATCAAAGATGGAAAAGTTTAATAAAGAAGGATTATCTTTGGTTCATCGAGTCCACGGTTGTCACAGCGGATATCACACTTACTGAAAATTATAGTAAAAGATGAGTTCAGCCAACCCAACTTTTTAAAATATGGTATTGAAGTTCCTTTTGCAGTTCAGGAAGTTCAGCATATCTTTGTATCCTCCATCTTTAGTTCTATTGCTTACTACTTAAGGTCATAACATTGGAACGATAGGTGTGTCAGCTAAGGCACGCTGACAATAGGCATGTTTCACAGATTGAGTTACGTACCGTAAGCATGAGCCATAACGTAACAAACACGTGGTTTCCCTAGTGACGTCTGCAAATCGGCCTGCGTTGTTTACATCGGAAGCCGCAAGCGAGCGAGAGACCTGGTCAGTCTGGTCAGCTGTTTAGACCAATGAAATCTGCAGCTGCTGGTAAAACTGTCTCGTATCATGTGATTTTTATGTAATGTAACTGTGTGAGCATGCAGTGGAGCAGTGGAAACACTCTCCATAGCGCGCTTGCACATGGTCCAGGCTAGTACTCAGTACCGGTAGCATAAGTTCATCGCTGGCAGTCATCATGTAACCCTTATATAACAGTTTCGTTTTCGGTGAGAGGGCTAGCATGTTTGCGAAAAGCGATTCTGCTACGTACCGCTGGGTGGGAGGACGTTATGCAAATGATGTCGGTCAGTCTAAAAATATTACGTCGTAGTCTAGTTTAGGGCCCGTAAGCTTCTCCTGCCTCTGACTATTATCTTTCTCGAAGATAACCTATGAGTGAAATGGCTTAAGATCTTCAACTTTTTCTTAATGATAGCCGTAACGTCAATGTTATTAAATTTGCTAACGAGCATCCGGGCTCCTAACAAAATAAGAAGTAACTAATTACTAGCAAAGCCTGTTTAATCTGTTTTTGTTTTCCCCTGGAAATAAGTTCAGCTTTCTGTTAAATTTGAAATCTCTCAATTATATAGGACTACATATTTCCTTCATGAAATTGTTGTTGTTAACATGAAGCGTCAGTCTCTAAAGTGACAAAACATTCTAATGTTAGCAATACTGGACATTTTGCTTTTCGAAGTTTTAACTATTTTCGTCTCATATATATAATAAATATACACTAACACACACACACACACATATATATATATATATATATATATATATATATATATATATATATATATATATATATATATATATATATATATTCTATATATTTGTGGACTCTCAAATTGCTGAGGCAAAAGGCTTGTGAACCACTGAACCAAATGACTTCAAATTTTGTAGGATACCTAATCTAATGGTAAGATGCACATCTATAAAAAGAAGTGTGAAATCTATGTAGTTTTGTTTGTTTGAAATTTTATTGTTTCCTCATTTGAATACCCTTTAATGGCCCACAAACGCCATAGTCAAACTTTTTAAAGCCAAACGGAAGTCTCCTAATGCACGGCATACTGAACGACGATTCACACACTTATCAATGTCTCAATCCGTACGACTGTGGCCAAAACACAGATGATGGACAGACCCTTCCGAAAGATTTATGCTGTTCAAAATTAGCAAAGAATCTAGCTCTAGGTAGATCTAAATCAAGAATGCCACGTAAAAGACAAGCGGGTTCTTCAATAGGAAGGTTAACTCCTAGCCAAAAATACCATTGAAACAGACACAGATCTAGATCTAGATTTAGATCGTCATCAAGTGAGAATGGCAAGTCAGACTCAGAGTCAGAGAATGCAAGATCTAGATCTAGATCTAGAACAAGTAGATCTAGATCTAGGTCTGCTTTTCAAAGTGTGCAACATGAGGCCAACAAACAGAAACGCCAGGCTACAGAAAATGATTCAAATCAGACCGCTCTTCACTTCAACACTAATCAATTCAATATGGCCGCCGGTGAATTCTATTTTGGTAATCTCTACAAATAGCATAATTACAATATGGCTGCCGGGAAATTTTATTTTCCCCCCTCTATAAATAGCATAACTCCTATTTTGGCAATCTCAATAAATAGCATACTTTGAATATGGCCGCTGGCTAATTCCGTTTTGGCAATATCTATAAATAGCATAATTCCAATATGGCCGCCTGTTCATTCTATTTTGGCAATCTCTATAAATAGCAAAATTCCAGTATGGCCGCCGGGAATTTTTTTTTCATCTCTATAAATAGCATAATTCCAATATGGCCGCCGGTTAATTCTAATTTGGCAATCTCTATAAATAGCAAAATTCCAATGTCGCCGCCGGAAAATTTAATTTTTTTCCATCTCTATAAATAGCATAATTTCAATATGGCCGCCGGTTAATTCTATTTTGGTAATATCAATAATTAGCATAATTTCAATATGGACGCCGGTTTATTCCTATTTGGTACTCTCTATAAATTTGGAATCGAACTGTTATGTTTCTATCTCTACAAATCGCATAATTTCAAAATGATGGCCGAAGGATTCTAATTTGTCGATCTCTAGAAATAGCATAATTTAATTATTGCCGCCGGGGAATTGTATTTTTACCATCTTTATAAATAGCATAATTTCAAGTATGCCGCCATGGAATCGAATTCTACTGTTTCGAACTCTATAAAAAGCCTATAATCAATATCATCACTGTGGAAACGAATTACAGTGTTTGTATCTCTATAAAAAGCCTAATTTCAATATGTCCGCAGGGGAATTTAAAGGCATAGGGCCGTAGATTCAAGGATGACAAGATCAAGCAGGATGCACTGGCCGTATTAAAAAAGAACATAGAATCTGAGGTCTAAGGAACAGAGAGGTAAATAAACAAATTTAAAGGAAAATAACCGAAAAACTGACCGGAAATTAAGGTAAAACAATGAACTCCACCCAAAAATGACTCAAAATAGAGGGAGAAAGGGCAATAAAATGTAATATTAAAAACCAAACTGTAAATAACCAATTTTAAACTTAAATAATAGATTAAAGAAATAAGGCGGAAAACGGCAATCAGTGCTGTATTGCCTGACATATCGACGGCTGAGTCTATAACAATTACACTATTAAAAAAAAAAAAAAAAGACAAGCAGAGCTCGGAATATTTTTGATAGAAGAGACTCATAGCTAATGCTGAGAGCATTAAATTTTACTAACAAGTAGAAAAGAGAGGGTGAGGTGGTGATCAGGTGAACGGTACATTAGCAGAGAGAGAGAGAGAGAGAGAGAGAGAGAGAGAGAGAGAGAGAGAGAGAGAGAGAGAGAGAGAGAGAGAGAGAGAGAGAGACAGACAGACAGACAGACAGACAGACAGACAGACAGACAGACAGAGACAGAGACAGAGACAGAGACAGAGAGAGACAGAGACAGAGAACTAGAGGCTCGACAAATTGCTGTTACAAAGCTAATTTCTAGATCCCAGCATCTTTTTTGCCAAACTGAGGTAAAGATCTAGAAGTAGATTCTAGATTTTAAAAAATGTTTCTTTGAAAACATTTTAAAATGTTTTTAGTATCTAGCTGTAAGACTTTGGGGACACAGCGAAATTTAATCCAGCATGGCCACTTTGTTCGGTTCTTTTCAACTCTTACAATCTTGTAATCATCAGGCTATCACCAATCTAATCCTGGTGATCTTCGTCGTCAAAGCCGTTCTTCTGGTTGTTGTTGTTGTTGTTGTTGTTGTTATTTTCCTTCTTCTTCATCTTCGACAAGTACTACTTCCAGAATGACCAAAGAGAGATCAAAGAGGGTTTCCTTCCCTACACTAATCTAAATTGGATACTACAGTGATGATATTGTATAATTATGCTGACTTATGAAGATAAAAACACAAGAATTCGTTTCTGCAGAGATGATCTTGTTTTACTATGCTGATTTATAGAAAAAGAAACACATGTATTCGATGTTATGTTAATTCATAGCGATAGAAACACTTGAATTCGGTTATACAGTGATAATGTTGATTTATTATGTTCGTTTATACATGAAAAAAAAATCTAGAAATTGATTCTAAAGTAATGATTTTGTATTGTTATGCTGGTTTATACTGATAGAAACACTAGAATTCAGTGATGGTGTTTTATTATTATGCAGGTTTATGGAGATGGAAAAACTAGAATTTGATTCTACAGTGGTGAAATTGTATTATTAAGCTGGTTTAGAGAGATAGAAACGCTAGAATCAGATTCTACAGTAATAGTTTTGCATTATTTTGCTGGTTATTGGAGATAAAAAGCTAAGATTTGAATTTACAATAATGATTTTGTATTATTACGTCGGGTTATAGATAAAAAAAAAATTGAAGTCAGTTGGAAAAAGGGAAAGTTGGTGAAAAGGGACGAAAATGATATTTGTGATTTGTCCTTTGAAGAAAAGGATATAAGTTTAAAATATTTTAAGTAGAAATCCGACAATGAAGTTAGAAGTAAGTACAACCTGATAACAAAGTTCTATCTGTGAAAGGGACAGATAGATTTTATTGTGATTTAACATGCAAGTAAAGAGAAAGACATTTTTTCCCAGGTTGTGGTAGATTTAATCCACAAATATATTTATTCTGTAGAGTAGTTAAAAGTAACATCAACTTCTATTATAAAAATGACGGATGGTAAGCTCTGTACAATGAATTTAAATCACTTAATGAATAACATAAACATTTACGTAAACTCTGAATGTATTGAATGCAGGAGTTATGCAGAGTGTTATACAGACTTTATTCAGAGACATGCAAATTATAAAAGAAAAATGAATTAATTTCTAATACACACTGTTTCACAAAAGTATTTGATTCAAGAGTTAATTTAATCTCATTAAGATCTGACATAGATTTTGGTAACCATCCCAATAGAACACACTTTACATATTTATTTAAAAGTAAAATAAAACATTTTAAAAAAATCTTTCTAAAATCACAATAAATATAACTGAACAAATGTTGTTGTTTTTTATCTACTTTTAAACCTCTTATCAATTAGGGAAAATGAAGGAATTCTCTCTCCCGTTCAAGATTATCAATATTTTTTTGGAAAAATTTTTGCATGAAGAAACAAAAAAATTTTCACTCATTCACAGACACATTCTAGGATGTATTTCGTCGTATGGCTATAGAGTGTCGATTTATTCAAGTGTCCACCATTCAGACAAATTTGTTTTTCCTGGATCGATTTAACTGACAAAATCAACAAAGTCCAAAACGGCGGCCACCTGAAAGGTAGCCAATGGATCGAAGGGCAATGTTGGACCGTGTTTTCTCTGTGTATGACCTCTGGCTTGTAATTAACTAAATCTAGAACAAGACATTGTTGAGGCAACAAACGTGGGACCGTTTTTCAATCAGTTTCAGCATTAGAAAATAAATTAAATTAAAAAAAACAAAAAACTATCAGGGTTATATGCTCATGTGGGCGTGTGGCTGTCATTGGGTTTCCACTTTTTCTTCCCATTGTTTTGCTTTCACCCTATACGTTTTTTTCGCACGATAAGCGCGACTGAGTCAACTGGCTGATGCATTATGTCGCGACATGTCGCTCAGTGTACTGACCCCGTGACCGCGTGAGCTCAAAATTTCCGAAACTTACGCACCACCCCTTGTTTTCCCACGGCGTGTGTGGTATGTAAGAAATACATCGCAGAATGCCTTGAATATATAATTATCTTGTGCAACGCCTAGCATTCCTTCTGTGGGTATGGTGGGTCTAAGACACATAATAGAGTGTTTTAAAAATAACACCAATGGAGTTTATGTAAATGATATAAACGAAAATGACATTGTTACGTATGTTGATATATTAAAAGAGATAATACATATAAGATCATTGCCTGTTAAATTATCTTTAATCTGTTTGACTTTCAATTAACATTGCATTACAATGAAACACATTTGATAATTCACATCAGATTTTTTCCTAACGTTCATTAATTAGGCTTTTGCTCCAGTAAACATATTTTTCTTGTGCTCTCTAAATGGGGTATGAAGAGAAATAGAAACTGGATGCTAAAAAAGCTTTGAGGATTCTAACAAGGTCCCGAGTTTTACTTCTGAAAAGGAATCACAAAAAAGAAAGATTAATATGGGGGTGAAACCTGAGCCTAATAAAGTCTAGGTATTTGTTAAATTTTAAATATATTGTATTTAAAATAAATCAGATATAATTTAAAGACAGTTTATGATAAGAATTACACAAAATTATTTGATTCCAGAGCAAATTTAATTACATCGAGAACTAACATAGATTTTCGTGTATATCTAAATAGAACATACTTTACAGATTTAGATAAAAGTAAAGCTGGACATGTTTAAAAAATCTATTTAATAATTCAATAAATATAACTGAACAAACTTTTTTTTTTGATTGTTGTTTATTTTAAACCTACGATTAAACCTCTTATTAATTAGGGAGAATGGAGGAATCCTCTCTCCCGTTCAAGATCAATCACTTTTAAGGACAAGTTTTTGCATAAGGGAACAGTATTTTTTTTCACTCCTCCACAGAAACATTCTAGGATGTGTTTTGTCGAATTACGAGTCATCAGTGTTCCTGGTCCATATAGTTAATGAATGACTCAATTTTTTCAGTCCTCCAGGTCTTTCCTTTCTCTTATCTTGTCTCCTGAACATGGAGATCCTTAGTTTTACAGGCCTAGACTCTCTTCCAGCTATTCTTCCTGGACCTAAATTTCTGGACTGGTCTTTGCGGCTTCTGCCTCTGTGATCTCGAAATATAATATCATGACAGGACTTATTACAACATGTTTTTTACACCCCTCCCCTTTTTTTTAATCTTCAGTTCCTGATCTATGTTGTTCTTGTGCACATCAATGCTTCAGTGTTCCGGGTCTTTTTCTTACCTGTCCATGACTATGTCTAGCTTAAGGCTCGGAAGTATCTCTTCCAGTTTATCTTCGTGGTCTTTAAGTTCAGGTCTTTGCATCTCCGCCTTTTGTAATCTCTAACCATCGTGATCAGAATTATTATAAAAATGGAGAAAACAAATTGAAAAAGAAAATACAAAAAAACATTTTCATTCAAATTGTGTGTATATGAAGTATTGAAAAGAAATGGGATAATTTGTCACAAAATATTTTTTTTATGCTGGAAAACAAAGCGTCTAAGCTAAAAACAGGAAAAAAAAGTATCTTAACTAAATCAGTTTATAAAAGCCCTGGCTGGGAAGGAAAAATTCACCAAGTTTTCATTAGTACTACGTCAAAGTAAAAATGACAGGAGAAAAAAAATATCGTCTTAAGCTAGACTACGACGTAATATTTTTAGACTGACCGACATTATGCAACATTATTTGCATAAACTCCTCCCACCCAGCGGTACGTAGCAGAATCGCTTTTCGCAAACATGCTAGCCCTCTCACCGTGAACGTAACTGTTATGTAATTGTTACATGATGACTGCCAGCGATGCTCTAATGCTACCGGTACTGAGTACTAGCCTGGACCAGGTGCAAGCGCGCTATGGAGAGTGTGTTTCCACTGCTCCACTGAATGCTCACACAGATACATTACATAACAATCACATGATCCGAGACAGTTATACGAGCAGCAGCAGCAGATTTCACTGGTCTAAACAGCTGACCAGACTGACCAGGCCTAACACTCGCTTGCGGCTTCGTCACTAGGGAAACCACGTGTTTGTTACGTTATGACTCATGCTTACGGTACGTAACTCAATCTGCGAAACATGGCTAATGGTTCTTTATGGACACGGTCAGTGTATTACATCTACTTCGTGACAAGTGAACCATCGCACAACATGCTCTGAATTTCATCCATATTCTTTATTCTTTATCTTTGTTACAAAGAAGCAAAAAAAAAAAAAAAAAAGCCAAACCATTGTGTATTAAAGAAGAAATAATTTTAATGATAACCAATTCCTTCTTTCAAACGTCGGGTAGAATATTTAGGCTTCTAGAGCCTCTCGTGATCGGCAAAAACAGACAATAAGTGGTTTTAATGAATGTAGAAATAAATAAGTAGTAATTTCTGTGGCTAATATAAATGACACCTTATCCCATACAATGTTTCTTTTCCTCAAGAATAACACTGGCTTTCAAAAATACAGTTCATAAGCAATATAGATCTCCAGTATGCAATTGCAATTACCAACAGCTCAATTATAATTATATTCTAAAATTTATTTTCATAATTTTACAGCCACATACTATCGTATCTCGAGTTATGAGCTAACATATCTGAAGTATACTATAGTAAGTCAAATTACGTTGTGGATTTTCACGGAGCCCAAGATACGATATTTTAATTAATTGTAATTACGAGATCATAATTAATGATATGACAAGGGTTTTGTCACAACATGCGCATGGTAATTGTACGTTGCGACCCTCGATGTACACAATAAGGAGTACTGGAGCCTCCACAAGGCTAAATCAGATTAAGAGGTCAATATGAACATGATGGCCTGGAACAAGTCATTTTTTGTAGTTTTTTTTTTTTTTTTAAACTTGTAGAAATGACATCGCCTGGACTTTCCAAAATGATTCGACAACCCTATCCGACCCTGTCCTCACTAAACGGTTCCTTTTCTGTTCATGTGACAGGCTTTCTTTCTTTGTCACGTGATGTATACAGTCATGTACACAAACATGGCAGACCAACAAGAAAACAACCTTATAACCCGCAGTGACAATTACAATGATCATGACAGAAATGGAATTTCTAAACCGACATTTGCAGATGGGCAGGTAAATGAAAATATAAAGTGTGCTTTTTTTTAATTTGGATCATCTCAGATCTAGTGGCTAGATATAAATTCTAGTACAGTGAGAGACTCCTGGTTTAGCTTTACGTTATTTGTCAAAGTTCATGGTCAAAGAATTTAGATCTAGATCTAGATAAATATGATTATTATGTATCATTTGAAACACAACAAGAGTATAGTGCTTCATTCTATATCCTTTTGGAGCATATTTTGCAAGAAATCATTTATTGCACCAACTTTTTTAAAAATAAATTATTCTTTCTTAACTTTAAAGATTTAAGATTTCATCCAAAATTAGAATCTAGATTGACTAGAAAATCTAGATCTAGACCTAAGATAAAAAGTTAACAATTAATGGAAAAAAATGGCAGATTAGATCTAGATTTAGATCTATAATAATTCTTGAACGGAATGAAGTGCCGTTCAGTCTAAGTATGTTGAAATCTTTTTTTAAATTATCAATTTATTTTTTGTAGCAATCCCTGCCATTCATCCCAATTTCGTTTAAATTGGGTTTACTTCATATTTTATCTTTCATTCTCCTTGAAGAATTGTGGTTGACTAAAGAAACAGTGGCAATTTTTTATTTCAAGACCATCATGTTCTAAGAAAAGGAAAGATGAAATGTTAAACCTTTTACAATCAAAGTTCTTAACTCTTTAGTTTATATTTGATAAATAAATGATCAGCACTAGATAATTCTTTGAACTCTTTGAGCCTGTGCCCCAAATTCACATTTGTATGAAGGCCTTAAAAGGAAGCGCTTTACAGTAGAGGAGTTGTTAATTCTCAGTTATCCTAGCCTCGTTCTGATTATTGTTGTTAAACACTAGGAAGTAGTAAGTGTCCCCAGTCGGTGTAAGTCGCTTTCACTTCACTTTGTATAGTTGGCGATAAAATAAAATGAGTCTATCTAGCGGCCGCTCGTCGAAAACTGAAACTAGATCGGCCGTACTCTGCGGTCGCTCAGATTCAAAGAGTTAAGCGGGTATCTCAGGGTGAAAATTTTTAAACTAAATCTGATAAAATCTAAACTCAAAAGATGTAAATGTAAACAAAATAAGAAGCAAATGTGTAGATTTAGGAGTATCAACTTAAATAAAAATTATTTCAAACCTATTGTTCTGTTTTTCAGAAATGCCTTTAATAAACATTTTTTTTAATCATCCACAAAAAACTACGGAGAGCATACCAAAGGACATTTTACTTTATAGTCAACTGGATATTTTAATCCTTAAGAATAAGAGTCTTAATCTTTTCATCAACATACAACATTGATCATGAGCACGCATTGCCATTGATACATTTTACATTTTATTTTACAAGCCCACCCATGGGTTTAGACTAAAAACTAAGAACTTTTCTCGTATTTTAGAAGATAGACCAGTAGTGTGACTTGAATTTGTCATGGCGATTACATTGGCTTGGCTGACAAGATTCTGTTCAGAAATCTTCCCCTCAAATGCAATTAGTGAATAAGTTGATGGACCTATGTAATACTCATGCATCTGCCCTTAAGGCATTGATAATGATATGCATGTTAAATTCCAATCATGCTTTTATGTTACAAGAAGGTCTTTTACAGCTCTAAGCATTCTTACCAACCAACATGGTAGTATGTGTGTGTGGTTGCTGGAATGGGGAGGTTTGTTACTGGCTGTATAAACTGCATCTGTTAGTTAATTTACTGTTCCTTCCATAGTTTCAATTGGTTTGATGACTTAGATCTATGAAAGCAGATGCATTTCATTTATATATGTAATATTCTAAACATGCAAAAGATTTATAAGAAAAGCTTTTGAAATAAAATGTGGAAAGTGTGAGAAGGAAAAAAATGGTTTTAGTGCCTTTTACTTGGTCTATTACAAAACTTGATGATCGATAACTGCTTTTGTTCTTATTATATAATGGTTAAATCACAAAATATTCACACTTGGTATGATGCAACTGAACAGTTATTTACATCATTGGGTTTAAGCCAATGAAAAAGAATACTAATAGGAAACAGATAAAAGGTTCTGCTAAGTTTTCAGAGCTTTTTAGGTTAAAGAACTCAATGTAAACCAAGAAATAGTGTCTAAAACAAATGAAACCAGTATTACTGTGATCATTATTGTTATTGACAATTTTTTTCATTTATTCACAGCTCTCATTTATTGGCCGTGATGCAACAGTTATACCACCGGAGCTTATACAAGACTACTGCAAAATAACAAAAAGATTAGACTTGAGTTATAACAGCTTGGAGTAAGTAATAGTCACTTACTTGAGGTTTAGTTCGGTTTTTCTAAAAAATCTTTTTTGGATGTCTTAAAAGTCTATGGTCCTTTTATTTTTATTTAAAAACTTGCTCAGCTCAGATGTCCTGTTTATGGTCAACAACTTTTTTTTGTAGGCCTACATGGTTTGCTCATCTCTTTTCATACCATAGTATTATCTCAATAATCCTCATTTCTAACACATCTTAGATTTTAAACATAAATCAATCTTCAGAGCCTATGAGACATATTCTTATTTGTCCTATTTGGCTCACCTTAACTGATTGCAAAACAACTAGTTTTAGTAGAGCTGGAAAGTTAACATTCTGATAAAAATGTGTAAATTTTACACAACATTTCAATAGAATTTATCATCATTTTCTTTTTCTTTTTAGATCTACAGCAGGTTTAGAGCACTTCAAATTCCTTCGAGAATTAATCCTTGACAATAACGAGCTTAGCGATGACATCACATTCCCAAATCTGAGAGAACTGCACACCTTGACGCTGAACAAAAATAGAGTGAGTTGGTAGAGTGCATAGATTTTTGTTCTGCTATATCCTTTTTCTTTGCATGTGTTTTTTTTTTTTTTTTTGCTATTTCCTTTCTTTTTTAGCCTTCCATATTCTTTCACATGACAAGCATTTGATTATAGCCTATCTTGAACTATTTGAAAGAAACAAGAAAAAATTTTTAAACAGGTTTGGAAGTGTTTGAAACTCCAAGCTCTGTTTACTTTCAATGTATAAATATTCATAGCTGACTCTCCTACTCCCTCTTCGAACTTTACTTCTCCTTTCAGGTCTTTTACATTTATGAACAATTTTTTTTTAAAATAGGACGAGGTTTGTAAAAAAGCATCTTTCATTTTTAATGATACATCTTGTTTTGTCACCAAGTCTAAATGTATTTCTTCAACAGTTAACAGACCTGAACAGTTTGATTGACAAACTGGCATCAAAATGTCCAAATCTCACCTACTTGAGTCTGTTGGGGAACCAAGCATGTCCAAATCAGCTATCCAGCTGTGATAAAGATGATGAGGATTATCAGCGCTATAGGTATGTCATAGGGGACATGGGGATCTGCATGTTGTTGGAGGATAATGAGGGCTGGAATGACTTCGATTCTAGAGGTGTTATTACTCCCATACCTTAAACGCCCAGAAAGATGTATCAAATCTTTAGCAATTATGTTAAATAAAAGATCTATTAAATAAGTTTATAGGGACAATGCCAATTTATACATATTTCTTTGCGAATAATATTAAAGTAAAAAAAATTAGTTGGACATTTCAAGCGCAAATGTCTCTAGCTAGTATACAGGAGATTGAATACATAGCTGCATATGTTTTGTGCAGATATGTTGATAACACAGAAACTAATTGGGAAGAGTATGTAAATTGCAAACTGTTGCTATTTTCATACATCATGTTATAGACCTGCCACTCATTCCGATTTAATTTGAATCATTCCAATTTGTTATGGAAGTATGGTCCTTATCCGATTTTCTGAATATTTCGGAAATATTCACATTTTTTTTTCGAACTAAGTTTTGAACTCATGAATTAAAAACATTTCAGTTGTGTTTTTGTTATAAAATCGATAGACAGCCTGCCCAAAAGAATAAATGCAAGGGATATAATTTCATTATATGGATATCGGTTTTTTAATTATATATTATCAAATGCGGTATCAAAATAGGTATTAATCTTTTAGTTGAAATCATCTCAAATAGTGATTCCGCCAAATTGTTTGCTCTATCGTTTATTCCTCTACTTTTCACATCTCTCTCTATCCCCACATCTAAACTTTGCCATTATTTCCAACGAAGGATTATTCTTACTACACCTTTTAAAGTAATTTCTACCACAGGACAACTCTGTTTTTTCTTTTAGATCTTGACAGTTCTCAATATCAATTGAGAAATCCTAAACAGAACTCATTCAGATTTTCTTTCCCTGAAGAGTGGCAGATCTGATGTTAGCTAAGGGCCTTACCTGTCCTGTCTTGCTGTGTCTGATAGAGCTTTTTTTCATTGTTAAGTGATTGACTTCATCAGCAAAGCAGTCCAACCTTCTACTAGAGTAGCTTTGATAGATGAGATCAAACACCTTATTTAAAAAAACTTTTTGCCAGGTACTATGTATTATACAAGCTTCCAAAACTGAAATTCCTGGATTCCACCCCTGTAGCACCATCTGAAGTGGCAGAGGCTAAGAGAGTCGGACCATTTATGGTGGTTGTACGGCCAAAGGATTCAGACCCAGAGGTTGGTTTTAGATTCCCTTTTGTAATAATGTACAATTTCTTTCCCTTTGTTATTTCTGTGCAAAGTTTGATCCTTATGGCTAGCTTGTTATCAATAAGTTAAACATTTTTTTTCTTTATTGGTTGGATAAGGAAGTTGTCCCACTGAGTTGGATATCAGAAATATGAATTGAGAAAGAACAGAAGGATTTTATAGTTGTTAGTATAAATCAAAGAAACATGACAATTTTATTAATAAACTTAATGAAAGGAAGATTATTGATAAAGCTCAATATTAGGCTGGGTTATGTTGTAGAAGGCTTTTAGTATCAATGTTAGAAAGAGAGGCATGTACAAGAATTATTGCTATTTGGCTTACTATGAGGATGGGAAATTTTTTTTATCAGACCTAGATGAGTTTTTCTGTAATTATTTTTGAGTAATTCCTTTTTTTTGCCATCTTGACCAATTTCACTAGGATGCCCTCAGTACAGAGGTCCCAGGATCCCCAAAGTACTCCCCTTTGCCAGCAGATATAAGCGAAGACAGAGATAAAGACCACCAAGGTAAGCTTTGAACAGACTGCAATAATATTGTAGTGAATGAAGATGATGTAAGTGGTCAATCAAAAGACTTGAAGAGCAAGGGTGAAACTGCCTTCAGATTGTCTGTACATATTGTTGCTCAAGTAGTCTCTGTCTAAAAGATTTCTCAATGCAGAAGATAAAAATAAGCCTGCCTATACACTGAACAGCTTTTACTTCACTTAAAGTGGTACATTAAGGCCGACTTATAATTTGTTCCACAATTAGTTATAAGTTACACTTTATTGTCATTTCGTCATGCAAAAAGACAGAGATTACTCTTTTATCTTGTAAACATACGAACATTGTTCAAAAATTATCCTCTTGCTTTTTTTCCCCCTGCATTTATCATACTTTTCCTCATTTCTCACCCTTTTATTTTTCCATAGTAAACTTTAATCTCATTTTAAAACAGTCCATTTCATTTTAATCTTCACACAATTTTGTAACATATTGCACTCACGAACCAAATCCTTTCTGCTTTCATTTTTCTTCCTATTTGTGCAGTAAGAGAATCTATATATACAATGTGTATATTTAATTTATATATATATATATATTTTTTTTTTTTTAATTAATTAGGGTGCATTTTATTCTCTGCACAAAATTTATGTGCACAGGAAAGGAGGAATCAGTGGACACAGGAATTTATCACATTTCAGGAGAGTTTCATAAATCCCATTTCTAGTGCAATCATATTTTTTTTCCAATTGCGAAAAAAGAATAAAAGGTAGAAAAACCCTTTTTTCATACCTTGTACAGGTTTGCGTGGAAGATTTATTATCAGAGAGTAAAGGCCCTTTTCTTTACCTTATATACCCATCCTCTTTTTTAGAAATTTATTTGGTTTCTTTAGTGAAGTCAAATGGAGTTCCTAGATGTAGGTCTGCAGCAGTTAACGGTAGAGTATTTGCTTCATGATATTTACAAGAGTAAAATGGGAGAATAACTGATGGTTCAATAAACACAACAGATCAAAGAATTATTAAACTAGCTCTGTTGCTTTGACAAATTATTTGGATGAATGGTTAGATCTAGAGCAACGCTTGCAAGTGAACCTTTGCTTTCAATGAGGGGATTCAAATGTATATTTTTAGCTTGTTGCAGTATTATCTTCACTTTTACAGTAAGCCTTTAAGCCAATAACTCTGCAATTAGTTGAAATTTTGACTAGATATCCTTAGCCAGCATTTGAACAGGAGACTCCATATTGTTAGTCCAAAGCTCTTTTCACTCAGATTTCTGGTGTCCCTCATGCTGCTGCAAGGTATTGGAAGCACTTCTTAGTTTTTCCCAGAGTATGGGGCAATTAGTGCATTGTAGAATAGCTTGTCATTATTTTTGTGATATTCTTATGTTTTTGTCCCAGAAAGTCTTATCTGACTGAATTATGGAATATTTGTATTGTTGTTGTTCAATTTTGAGCCATTAAATTTGACCAAGTTTTAGAATACTTGATTGTATGTTTCAGGATTGTGGGACGCTACCAATGGGCAATCATTGAACACTTGGTGTTATGTTTTGAGACATCAGACCAGTAAATCTGGCTAAATCTTGGCTTTGTGCTTTGTGATACTAAAACTGAACTGGTGTCAGAGCCAGCTTGTATGTCACTTTTCCATGGATATGAAGTTGTCAGTAGGCAAGTAACTTGTCATCTTGCCCTTTCCTAGTCGAACTGTGGAATCTATGGAGGTTAAGGCAGACAAGGTGACAAGGTATAACAGCATAGGTATGAAACAAGGAATCTCATTCAAACCATCAAATCAAATGAAAAATTCTTTGATTTAGCAATCCACATAAGTTAATAATGATAATAATAACAGTAACTACATTGTCAAAAATAAGAGGAAGAAGATCAGCAGTAATAATAATAATAATAATAATAAGAAGAAGAAGAAGAAGAAGAAGAAGAAGAAGAAGAAGAAGGAAGAATTATAATAGTGATCACGTGGCCCAAAAATAATTTTTGCCAAATCAACATTCACATCTGAAACAAACTTTAACCCTGGTAATTGTTACCACCCAGTTCTCTTACTGCAAGCAATTGGCAGTTTACTATGGAGCTTTTTTTTCCATATACATCATGGTGAAAGTATTCTCCATTAATTTTTTTTTCTATTTAAACTACTCGGAACAGTACTGATGCCATGTCTTTGTTGCCTATGCTGCATTGATGTCATGACTTTGTTCCCTATGCTACATTGATCATTTGATGTCATGACTTTGTTTCCTATGCTACATTGATGTTATGACTTTGTAGCCAATGCTACATTGATGTTGTAATTTTGCTGCCTATGCAGCATTGATGTCATGATTTTGTTGCCTCTGCTGCATTGATGTCATAACTTTGCTGCCGGTGCTCCATTCATGACATGACTTTGGTCTCATCGTTAGAATGATATCATGGCTTAGTTCTCAGCTCTACATCCCCGATGTAACTTTGCTGTCAACGCTGCGTTGATGTTGTGATTTGGCAATCTGTGGTGCATTGATTTCGTACTTGTTGCTGCATCGATGTAATTAATTTTATGCCTGTGCAGCATGGATATCACAATTTAGCTACTTTTCCTGCGGTGATGTTGTGACTTCACTGCTAGTCTTAGCATCTTCAAATTTGTTTACTGCAGAGTGGCAAAAGAACTTTTATCCTCCAAAAATCAAGATGATCCTAAGTGTATAAAAAAGACATGTAACGGTCTTGCTTTTAATTAGCGCAAAAAAAAATATCTACTTTAATCAGCGTTGACGAGAGACCAAAAAAAAACAAAAAACAATTGATCGCTTTAAGTCAAAAGTGACATTTGGAATGTGCTATTGACTTCGGCGCTGATAAGATAACAGTTTCGAGATTCCGACATGCTCCAACAATTTTATGTCGTGGAGACTTTAATAGGCGCCTTAACTGTGAGAATATTTTTTTTTTAGTTCAGTCAGCAAAAAAAAGAAAAGAGTTTTAAAAAATTGTCGTCACGATTTAGATTTTTGTTGCCTTTTCTTCTAGATCACTAAGAAAGTAAGCAGATTAAATTTGAGAGTTCCTTACTTCCTTCAAAAGTAATTCGAGCCTACATTGTTTTCCCCATTTCCTTTGAAAGGGAGTTAATGCAAACTGAAGCTCTGTTTCATAGAAATGATGAAGATTGTTACACTAATTGTTATACATTCATTAGCTGTCCAAGATTCACGAGAATCAACGTTGAGATTGTCGATTGGATAGATCAATATGTGTTGAAAGAAATGATAGGCCTATCACTACTTTGTGAAATGGCGATGCTTTATAATAAAGTGTTATTTCGCAAAGTCATGATTGACGTTGACATTGATAATTAGTCGTGAATCATTGAAATCTCATTGTAACGTGTTCAGGGCGGAGTTGCTTGTAAAGATGATAGTGCTGAGAGCAAAACGTTACCAGCGATCATTATCAACTTTCAAGTTAGAACTTTATCACAATGTGCAAGGCGCCGCTGGGTAAAGCAAGATATACTTTACCAAACCGCGAGTTTTGTTTAATTTTATTATCACTTGAAACCTGGATTCGGCTAGTTTAGTCGTTTGTTAAGGCTTATTGGCCGTGGTGCATTCCCAGGTTCTGCTTTCGATAGAATGGTGATCACCACATTGATCAGACTGCGCATGCCTGTTCTTCTCTGTGAAAAGTGAAGTGAGAAGGTTGCGCATGTCTGTCCAAAGATCTGGGATGAAAAACTTCGCATGCCTGTTACCGCCCCAACCCCATGTTAAAAATGGAGAGAGAAGGTAGTTTATTTCTCTTTCACTAAATGAAAAAGGGACTGCACCTGAAGGCTCCGCTAGATTAGTGAAGTGAGAAGACTGCATGTCTGTACCATCCACTAGAAAGTGAAATAAGGATACGTTGTGTGTCTTTTTTGACACAATGAGAAATGGAAGGGGGGAGAGAGAGAGAGGGGGGGGGGGGTTAGTTTGCTTTGAGTAAAAAGTCATAGAGAGAGCCAGTGAGCCCAGTCCACTTGTAGATAATGGAGTGAAAAGAGCTTAGTCGACGTTAGTTGCACATCCTAGACAAGGTCTCCACTGTATTACCGATCATGTTCAACAAAATCTTAGTTTATATCGGTCAGATGGTGGTTAAAGCGATAAAGCTGTTAGTGATGAGCGATGCCACTTGTAAGAATATTCACTGCCATTCAACACTGTCATAGAAAAATTTCTATATTATCATTTTCATGAAACGGACAAGGTCATAGATAAAATTTCTATACATGTATTATCATTTGTCATCAAATGGATTCAGTCTTAAAAAACAATTTCTATATTATCATTTGTCATTAAATGGATTCAGTCATAAAAAACGACTACTATATTATCATTTGTGATGACATGCTCTCGCAGTTGCAGCTCCAGCTCACTTATCAGGTTTGAAAAAATGTGAAATCAGATTAATTACATACACGAAATTTAAATTAAATTTACATTTCTCAAATACATAAATATACTTTCGATAAAATCCGATTCAAGGTATTTCTCATTTTCTGTTGAGATAGCACATCTGTGAAACCCACAGTGTCCTGATTCTGTGATGCCAGGCCATTTTCTGCCATAGCTCGCATGAAATTAAGTTGCCCAATTTTATCTTTTAACTTACTAATCTCTTATCGGTAATTGTAAAAAATTTGCTTTGACCTTGTGAAAACTACCGGCTGGTTCTTTTCATAACTAAAAATCCAGTCACTATTTTTTATTGAACCAATCATAAAAAGTTGGGGGAGGGGGGGGGGGGGGGAGATATCAATAATTATCAACAAATTTCAGCACTTACTTGTCAAGATATGATGTTCATTTATTAAGGACCTTGATACCGTATATTGAAATACACGATGTTGCGGCGAATTAACGAAATTTGCTCATTGATTTCTTACAGTTTTATTTGTATTTTTAAAGCATTTTACCATGGATGAAAACAAAGAGAAAATGTCTAATGTTTGATTTGTTGCAGTTTTTAAATAACCCCAAGTTGTGAAATTCGTCCCCCCCCCCCCTTTTTTTTTTTCAGTCATGCATAAATATCACATCATTTTAGACGGTTGTCTTGCTTTCACAGAGCTGACAACCATTATTGATTCCAATAGTTTAAAACTTAAAAATATGAAGAAGTACTGGGATAGTGGAGACAGTCTATGAAATAATAGTAAAAAAAAATCCAACTCTCTTTGGCCCTTTATTTTTAGCTTTAAGCCTTAATTTATTTTAAAAGCGACTATACCTAACCCTTGTGTATTAAGATAAGGAATTTACGAATCTAAGAGATTCTTTGCAAATTTAGACTTACAGGCCCTTGCCAAGTGTATAGCAGTCATGCTATAAAAGTTAACGAATTTATTGTTGACTATAATAGCTAGTTTCATTTTGTCATCACTATGTTATCACTGATGTATGTATGCCGAGCACAAATGTCTGAGCGATTTCCATCAATGCTAAAACAAGTCCTGAAAGCATTAAATCTGATTCAGTAGGGGCCTACTAAATCTGGTGTCAGTTCTGTGTCAAGGGTGAGCAACTCTATTCGGGCAGGTTTTGTTTTTCTGTTTTTTTTGTTTTGTTTTTGTTTTTGTTTTGTTTTGTTTTTTTTTTTCGTTTTTTTTTATATATAGGGGAGGTATTATTTGTGTTAAGCATTTAGATCTCAACGTTCGTCATATTATTTTTACCTAGTAATGTGTTTTCCGCCTCACCCACCCCAATACCAAGCACAATAGAAAATAATATGTACTATCAGTTCATCTACACAAGATGCCAACATACTATTTTTTCTCAAGTTAACTTTCCTGAAGCGCTTTCATGCATAAAGTCCTACGATTGATTTTCCCCCCAAAAAAATGTTTTTTTTTTCTTTTTATACAAAAGAAAGGATAAAACCATAAACGATAATAATTTCAATACATAAATTATTTATAAACCAATCAGTACATCTTGAAAAGTAATGCATGAATTTCATTAATCCAATAATAATCGATAATCAATTAATCGATATATCAACGAGGACCTCGTATAACTTGTCTCTCTGTTTGCAGGCACTTTTGGCAAAAGCAAATACATGTATTACGGGCGTCACTCGGAAGGCAATCGCTTCATCCGGAACAAGGACTTATGAGACATATGAGATGCAGCACTACCACCATCACCACCACCACCACCACCTGTTCTCTTACCTCCCTCCTACCTCGCCCTGTTCCTCATCATCTGTACCGTCACAGTCACTGCAACCACCATTCCCCTGCACCATCATCCTCCTAGCACCAGCGACATCACAACTGCTGAATCCTTCTACATCATTGTTTCCATTATGTGCTCAATTTTTTTAAATCTAAGTTATTACTGCTATTTTAACTGAACATAAGGATCTGGGAGACCCTTTATCATATAGGCGAATTTAGTGCTTGGATCGTTTACAATTTGATTTGTGTTCAAGACTCAGGAGAGGCTAAATGATTTCCAATAATAGATGAGAATGGAATAATATCTATTTTTAAGTCTCCCAGGTTCTTCCAAAAAGTTCGATGAATAGAAAGCAAAGATAAATAATTAATAAATAAAACCTATGAAATGTGTATAAATATGTTTTAATTATATATACTGTCATGTCAGTATGCGTATGAACAAAAACATGTTCATTTTATCGAATGTTACCTCAAGAGAGATAGGTCTTATTTGAAAATCTCTAAGCTCATTTTTGTTTAACCAGCTAGAAGTCACCTTTAATTCAAGTGTCTCTCCATCACCCACGGCTCAATTTGCAATTTATGTTTTTGCAGTTTTTTTTTTTTTTTCAGTTAAAACAGCTGATTCATACCTATTTCCACCGACCTCTGACCCCCACCTCTACTCAATTCACTGGTAACAATGTTGGCAGCTTGCCCAGGCACCTCAGTTGCTGCAATGTTTAGCCTCATCATTTGTTAACATCTCGCTTTTTAAATTCTTAGAAGTTTGTTTAAAGCTTACAAATGAACATGGAATTATTTTTTTATATTTAAAAATAAACCCTTAGAAATCGTGAATTAAAATTATTATCTCAGTGCAATTCAAAATAAAACTTTTTGTCTCAAAGAAATAATCCGCTCTGGATTTAGATTTACTTGTTTTTCTCTTATCTCTGACCACAATAACAGCTGAATAAAGAAAAAACAATTTGTGACAAAAAAAAATCACAAATTAACTATTGCTTTTCCAAGGAAGTTTGAAGAACATTTAGTCTTGCAATCAATTCAATTTCCTTTAATGTTGTTCTTGTAATAAAAATAGCAGTTATTTTATGTGAGATCTTTTTGCAGCTCATAATCATTTTTATGTTGTGTATTTTGACCCAAGAAGTATTAAGTGAATGTTTTTATGTCAAAAAGAGAGAAACATCAGCAGTCAATAATCAAAGACTTATTTTTAATATTTTGTAGTAGGCTCTACTGATGGAGAATGAGAATATGTTGTTATTGTTTTAGTTATTTAGACTGTTGTTTTCTTTTCTCTTTTCTTCCTCACAAGTTTTTAAATCTTTAGATTCATTAGCTTGCGTTAATCTTATAATTTTTTTTTTATTTTATTATTTTTAAAGTACTCAAATTAAGTGCTTTGTATCAGCTTCAGTACTTGTAAGTAGAGAAGATTACCCGAGTTTGTGAGAGAAGCCTCCAGGTATGTGTATGAATTTGTCAAGTTATTGCAAATCTCTTGCAGCCTCAGCTTCGCACCTCTAGAGAATCTAGCACATCCCCTTCATTCTTTCCTTCACTGTCTTACTCAATAAAACATTTTCTCATAGTTTCTATCTGCTTTTCATGCTCCTTCTCTAGAATCCATCTTTTGTCTTATCAATAGACCTCATATTTGTCTCTCACAGCTGATTTTTTTTCCATATTCGAATCACCATGGTAACATTGTAAAAAACATTTGGTTAACCCCTGACCTGCCTTACTGTGTTGATTTTTCTGTCTATAAATGTTGAAGTTTGTGCCTCTACTAGGACTGGGAGTTTCCAGCTTTGTGATTTAAGCCTTTCTTTCACTAGAAGCAGATGATGCAGGAAAAATTTATTTGATTGGCCTCTTCTTTTTGTTGTACCAGTTAGTAAAATTATATCCTTAACTGTTAAAATAAACTTGAATGTGCAAACTAAACCATTGTGTAAATCAAGCTGCGTTGATAATCAATGCTTTTAGTTTATATGAGGTCCACATCAAAATGGCTCAGTCATCGACAGTTAATGATTTTTTTCCCCTTACTACAGAAAGGAGAATGCCACTGTTAGAACTACTGATTGATCTAGATTTTACAGAATTCTGTTAAAATAAAAGATGTGACTAAAGCACGTACCGGTAGCTCATGTTGCACACCATGCCCAGCAGTATTTAGATGAAAGAGTTATGGGAATTTTTGTTCTTTTGATAATAATTATTTACATGGAGATTTATAAACGAAATGTAAATTTTGATTTTGACAGCTGAATTAGTGTGATTTATGGCTTTTTTTCTTTTTCTGTGGAAATTTCATACTGACAAGTTATAAATCTCAAACTCTCTTTAGGTTTTTTGCATTTTTTTATTCTGTAAACTGACAATTCATTATTTTACAGCGGGATCTTTCTTTATACATTAGATTCAACCATGTTTTTTGGTGTTTTTACTTTTTTATTTCATTTTTTTTTTAATTTCTGTAACTGTTTGTTTGGGACTTGTGCCCTGGTGAAGGTTGGATAAGGTTTTTAAGAATCTGTTTTGTTACTGTTTTCAGGTTTCTGGGGTAAAAACAAATCAAAATATTTGGGCCTGAACTCTGAAGGGAATCGCTTTATAACAGATGGAATTTTGTAAACAAGTGCTTCACTTCTCTGCTGCCTCTATACTCTTCTTGTGGCTTTTCTCAAAGATTTCCTAAAAAGTTTTGTTCTGTTTTTTTTTCAAAAAAGATTGTTTGCTGTCATCAATTCTTGAGGAAGAAGATATGTGTTAATTCAATTGGAGATACCACAAACCATTTGATATTATGAATATGAAAGCTCTATCAACTGAAATGTCTTATTTAACTTGACAAAGAAAAGCAAAGATTCTAAAGCAATTGGACAGATTCATGTTAATAATCTTGCATGTGAGTTTTTTTATCCTAAAGTTTCTGTGGCAAGATTTTTATATGTGCGATGAGTAAAACAGAGCATTTGCTACAAATTGAATTTGAGGGTATAGTGATGCAGATAGAAAGAATAGTTACTATTATTATGTTGTACATGCATACAGAGTTCAATGTTGTATTTTGCTTTGAAGTATTTGTCCGCTGTTATTGTTTTATTTTTTTAATTGTGATTTTCCAATTAATACATATCTGCTTTTATTTTTTCTTGAAACAGAATATTAACGTTCTAGAAAACTTTTCTGTACATATATGTTGTGAAAATAGGCAACAAAAAAAAAAGACAAAAAGAGCAAAAATATCCCAAGAAAAAGTGTATGAATAAATTTATGTGGAATTAAATGTGGAGCACGAATTTGTTTGTTTTGTTTTTTTAACATAATTATTTTAACCATGACAATGTTGCATTTTGTGTTCTTACAATTTTTCTATGTGTTTGTATATCTTTGCTAATACTGTTATTATGGGCTTTCTTGTGTGATCTTTGCACATTCGAACAAATATAAAAGAAAGTTATTCATCTATATTGATTTTCATTCTACTGATTTTCCTGTTTCCTTTCTTAAATGCTTTGAACTGGCAAAGGAACAAAAAAGTAAGATCATCAAATGTGTAATAGTGGTGGCTTTTATGACTGACTTGAGGTAGCAGTAAAGAGAAGCTCAAAGTTGTTATTCTCTGAGTTGGAAGTTCACGAACAATATGTCAGAAAGGTGCATTGTCCTTTGCATTGCTTTGATTAGTGAGAGTTTAACCTTGGCCATTGCACTCTTTTTATGCCTGCCTCAGATTATAAGGTATATAATTTGTTCCAATGCCATCGTTGCAAATGAAATACCTGTATATAGTCTTTGGGACACCCCAACTATTCTTTTAACCCCCCATCGCTTTGTTTGAATGTGATCAAAGTTTTTGGGAATTTTTTCAAAGCAATCTGATGCAATGAAAACCTTTGTTTTGTAATTTTAGCTGCTTTGTATGTTTTAAACCACAAAAGTACTTTGCATGTTTTGACTTTGATTTGAGTGGCCTGATTTCCGTCGGCTGTAATAGATAGCATTATGGTTAAACATGCTAAATTTTTCAATGCATATATTTATGCTACAAATTGACATTTAAATCACCAGATGCCTTAGCCACATGTGTTATATATTTTGTGAGGAAGAGAAACGAATTCTGCACAGGTATTTAATTTGTCTCTCAATCTGTCAACTTATATTAATATTAAACGCAGTAAACCATGCAAGTTTTGTTGTGGGTTGTCATGACTTACACATATACACATGTGTGTAATCGAAAATGCTCAATTTTATACTCATATATAGCTACCCTATGATGTGCTTGACTTGAGCTTTCTCTAAATTTTTCTTCAACGACAGCTTCCCTTGTTTAGTCACTAACATGAACAACAACAGTGCTGTGTTGAATGAATGTGCCAGTTAATTGATAAAAGATGAAAGCAAGGGAAGATTCTGCTTCCCAATTGTCATTTTGTAATATGAAAAGTGGTGTGTTAAAATGTAATTAGTGGAGAAATGACTTCAGCTGTCCACATAAATTAGAGACTTTGTTTGGAAAGATATTTTATTTATCTTTTTTTTTCGTGATGTTCATCTTCTCTTCATTTGATTCATAAATGATGGTTAATATTGTGGTTTATTGGAATTTTTGCGTTTCACATTTCTGATTTTTCATTTCTTTTCTTGCAGTTGTACTTAATGAGTTATTGATTTATAATTTTTATCTATTGCACAATTTTTGTACTAATTGTCTTTTCAACTAGTCAAATGGATTGCATGTCACTTCTAAGGCATCTAAAAAGATAATATTTAGTACTAGAATTTTTTTTACATAGCTTCTCTTTAGTGGAAAGAAAATATCAACTTACTTGTAGTAAATATGCAAAATTGAGCTCTTTTGATATTTACATGAACGTTTTCTTTCAGACGTATTTTTTGCTTTTGTTTTTGTTTTGTTTTTTTTTTCAACTTAAGTTTTTTACATCAGACTCGTCAGGACTGGTTTTGATTGATACATTTAGAACCATTGCAAGTATGTATGTTAGCAGTGGCAGTTGTTTATCGTCATCATCATCACAATCAAATTTGCAGAGCATTTGTCCACTGTAAATGAGGTATTCAGGTTTATTGAAAATTGCAGTAGAGTCAGTTATACTTAAAATGAGGTAATATAAAGAGAAGACATTTTTTAAAAAGCCATGCATTATAATACAAACAGATATACCATATTTGTAAAATGTCATACATGATGGAACACTTTTAAATTGAAATTCCAGGGACCTTAGAAATCTTTCTTGTTTAACCTTAGAACTCCATGGAAAAATAATTTTTGGCAACAAAATCATTTTAACTAAATATGTTTTTGATTCAGCTGTGTTTTACTATATAGTTTTTTTTATGTACCATTGAAGTCTTCCTATAACAAAATTTGTTCCTGGAGATATGCTGTGGAATTGCACAATTGAAAATAAAGAATAATTGTGTCATCATATCGTTGTTATAATTTATTTCTTGAGGACCAGTTTTCATTTTCGTATAAAAAAAAATTTATTCGATAAACGGCAAGCCGTGAAAGAGGTTTGTTCCTTACCTGTACAATATTTTGTTTATATATATATATAAGGGGAGGGTATGCGACCACGCCAAAATACAGAGGTCCTATATGTTCTAACAAGTCGGACACACATGTACAAAATTAAGTTGTACAGGGAAAGAGGGTTTTCTCACAAAATGGGTTTTGCCATAAGATGTTGAGATATTGAAGCAGGTTTATTAAAAGGAGACGAAGTAAAGGAGGGGGGGGGGGTGGGGGGTGGAGTGTTTGAAAACTAGGAATTCATTCAGGAGGGAAGGGGAATGTGAGATTATAAAGAGCTGAGACTTGCCGAGATTAGACGCATGTGAGATTCCAGAGAGCTGATAGTTACGGAGTTTAATGGGAGTTAAAGATATATATCTTTAACCATATACACACAAACACACACAGAGTTACAGAGACAAGAGGAGGTCATAATGTAAGGGAAATGTGAGATGATATAGACAGAGCTGAAAGAAGTTGAACTGTCTTGCTGAAATAGATTCTTTTCAGGCAGATAGAGGACGCCTATTTCTCATTTGTATTTTTTTACTTGGCAGGCGGCTGACACCAACTGGGGATCAATCTTTATGACATACACAGTAGCGTTGAGTATTTTTGACGAGGTTTTAGCAGAATTGCAGAATGAACATAATACGGAGAGATAGCCAGTTTTTACTTCCACATCCTACCTAGCGCAAGAAAACAATAGACGTGACATATGATTGTTTTTGTTTTGTTTTTATAACTTTATGTGACAGATTCAAGATCAAGATGCATTGATAGTAGAATTTGACACAAAATTAAAACAAAAGCCCTGAGATCTCTGAATTTGGTGAATTGGATTTGTGAAACTTGACAATCAAAAAATCAACTTTGCCTTTTTTGTACAACTTACAATTTTACATCATTAGGGGACAGACACGTGAGCATGCTTTGAAAGCAAATATTGACAAAACATTCAAGCTGTATTTAGATAAATACTAGGATATTTTTTTTTCAATTGTGTTTAAAATTAAAAATGAAAACTGACAATCGTTTCAAAATCTGTGGGTTATCGGGTCACTGTGTTATCTTGAGAAATCAAAAGATCTGGTGAGAATATTAGGTTTAACAGAGAGCGACGTAAAGAAAAACATAATATTTTTTACAAACAGAAAATCCCATTCTACAAACGGGACCCTAGTGTCAATTTGCCGGGGCTGGGGTGCGTGTGTACATTTGATTGAAGAATCTGATAAAATGGTCTTGATATCTCTCCTTTTACTTACATGATCCAGATATAATGCCTCCGCCTATCCATCTTTAACTAGAACCTAGATATCTCGATAATTCTAATTCTAAACACAAAATTAGGATACAGAACTTAATTCCTTTTGGAATAAAGAAAATCGATTTAATACTCCATTCTTTCTCGAAAATTTATATATATATATATATATATATATATATATATATATATATATATATATATATATATATATATATATATATATCCTTTTAAACGCTTATTAGAGCGATGTGAATTTTCGCATTAAGTGCATAAAAGTGCACAGCCTTGAGGGAGTTCTCAGCTACGCAGATATTTAAACCTAGATGTACAACTCAAGTTGATTGAGAAAGACTTCCTTTGTTAAAGAGAGACAAAATGGCGCGCGAAATTGGCTATCGTAAGCTAGCCTAGTTTGACGAAACAAAGCATTTTGGGGAAATCGGGGAAAGCAGTTTGCGTTGATTTTTTTATGAATTATATAACTCGGCCACATGAGCACTGCAAAGTTTCAAAGGTTATAACGGAGGAGTTCGCGCACAAAGCCTCCCAAGTCTGCTTTCGCGTATATAGATATATATCAAGCATTTCATGATTTGCCTATTTGTCTGCCTGTTCTTGTTTTCCTGATTCGGCTTCTATTTGTCTCTTCCTTTCTTTCTTTATCTTCATCTTATCTATTTATCGACGATTTTTTTTCCTTTTCCTTTCTGCTTCTTACTTTTTCTCCTTTATGTACAGTTCAATCTATTTAACTCTTTTATCTTCCACTGTGTCTCACTCTTCCTTTTTCTCATGTTTTCTCTTTCCTCTCATGTTTTCTCTTTCCTATTTTTCCTGTTCATTTCAAACTCACCCTGATGACCTTTCTCTTTCTTTCCTTGCCTATCATTCTTTCCCTTCTC
>JAWDGP010003066.1:2747500-2827965 GCA_033675545.1 Elysia crispata | reverse complement strand
CAATTAGCATAATTTCAATATGGCCGCCAGTTAATTCTTTTTAGGCAATGTGTATATTTATTATAATCCAATATGGCCGCCAGTTAATTCCAATTTAGTAATCTCTATAATCAGCATAAATCCAATATGGCCGCCGGTGAATTCTATTTTGGCAATCTCTATAAATAGCATAATGCCAATATGGCCGCCAGTTGATTCTATTTTGGCCATCTCTATAATTAGCATAAATCCAATAAGGCCGCCGGTTAAATTTATCTTGGTAATCTCTATAATCAGCATAATTTCAATGTGGCCGCCGATTAATTCTATTTTGGCCATCTCTATAATTAGCATAATTCGAATTTCATTCTGGTAATCTATATAAATACAATAAATCCAAAATCGCCACCGGTTACTTCTATTTTGGCCATCTCTATAATTAGCATAATTCGATTTTCATTCTGGTAATCTATACAAATACAATAAAGCCAATATGGTCGCCGGTTAATTCTATTTTTGCCATCTCTATTATTTGCATAATTCCAATTTTATTTTGGTAATCTATATAAGTACATTAAATCCAATATGGCCGCCGGTTAATTCTATTTTGGCCATCTCTATAATTAGCATAAATTCAATATGGCCGCCGGTTAATTTTATCTTGGTAATCTCTATAATAAGCATAATTTCAATGTGGCCGCCAGTTGATTCTATTTTGGCAATCTCTATAATTAGCATAAATCCATTATGGCCGCCGGTTAATTATATTTTGGCCATCTCTATAATTGGCATAATTCGAATTTCATTCTGGTAATCTATATAAATATAATAAATCCAATATGGCCGCCGGTTAATTCTATTTTGGCCATCTCTATAATTAGCATAATTCAATTTCATTTTTGTAATCTATATAAGTACATTAAATCCAATATGGACGCCGGTAAATTCCAATTTGGCCATCTCTATAATTAACATAATTCCAATTTCATTTTGGTAATCTCTATAATAAGCATAATTCCAATATGGCCGCCGATTAATTCTATTTTGGCCATCTCTATAATTAGCATAATTCCAATTTCATTTTGGTAATCTATATAAATACAATAAATCCAATATGGCCGCCGATTAATTCTATTTTGGCCATCTCTATAATTAGCATAAATTCAATATGGCCGCCGATTAATTTTATCTTGGTAATCTCTATAATAAGCATAATTTCAATGTGGCCGCCAGTTGATTCTATTTTGGCAATCTCTATAATTAGCATAAATCCAATATGGCCGCCGATTAATTCTATTTTGGCCATCTCTATAATTTGCATAATTCTTATTTCATTTTTGTAACCTATATAAGTACATTAAATCCAATATGGACGCCGATTAATTCTATTTTGGCCATCTCTATAATTAGCATAATTCTAATTTCATTTTGGTAATCTATATAAGTTCAATAAATCCAATATGGCCGCCGGTGAATTCTATTTTGGCAATCTCTATAATTAGCATAAATCCAATATGGCCGTCAATAATTCTCTTTTGGCCATCTCTATAATTAGCATAATTCCAATTTCATTTCGGTAATCTATATAAGTTCAATAAATCCAATATGGCCGCCAGTTAATTCCAATTTAGTAATCTTTATAATCAGCATAAATCCAATATGGCCGCCGGTGAATTCTATTTTGGCAATCTCTATAAATAGCATAATGCCAATATGGCCTCGGGTTAATTTTCTTTTGGCCATCTCTATAATTAGCATACATTCAATATGGCCGCCGGTTAATTTTATCTTGGTAATCTCTATAATAAGCATAATTTCAATGTGGCCGCCAGTTGATTCTATTTTGGCAATCTCTATAATTAGCATAAATCCAATATGGCCGCCGATTAATTCTATTTTGGCCATCTCTATAATTAGCATAATTCCAATTTCATTTTTGTAACCTATATAAGTACATTAAATCCAATATGGACGCCGATTAATTCTATTTTGGCCATCTCTATAATTAGCATAATTCCAATTTCATTTTGGTAATCTATATCAGTTCAATAAATCCAATATGGCCGCCGGTTAATTCTATTTTGGCCATCTCTATAATTAGCATAATGCCAATATGGCCTCGGGTTAATTTTATCTTGGTAATCTCTATAATTAGCATAATTCTAATTTCATTTTGGTAATCTATATAAATACAATAAATCCAATATGGCCGCCGATTAATTCTATTTTGGCCATCTCTATAATTAGCATAAATTCAATATGGCCGCCGGTTAATTTTATCTTGGTAATCTCCATTATAAGCATAATTTCAATGTGGCAGCCAGTTGATTCTATTTTGGCAATCTCTTTAATTAGCATAAATCCAATATGGCCGCCGATTAATTCTGATTTGGCCATCTCTATAATTAGCATAATTCCAATTTCATTTTGGTAATCTATATAAGTTCAATAAATCCAATATGGCCGCCGGTTAATTCTTTTTTGGCCATCTCTATAATTAGCATAATTCTAATTTCATTTTGGTAATCTATATAAATACAATAAATCCAATATGGCCGCCGATTAATTCTATTTTGGTAATCTCTATAATTAGCATACATTCAATATGGCCGCCGGTTAATTTTATCTTGGTAATCTCTATAATAAGCATAATTTCAATGTGGCCGCCAGTTGATTCTATTTTTGCCATCTCTATAATTAGCATAAATCCAATATAACCGCCGATTAATTCTATTTTGGCCATCTCTATAATTAGCATAATTCCAATTTCATTTTGGTAATCTATATAAGTTCAATAAATCCAATATGGCCGCCGGTTAATTCTTTTTTGGCCATCTCTATAATTAGCATAATTCTAATTTCATTTTGGTAATCTATATAAATACAATAAATCCAATATGGCCGCCGATTAATTCTATTTTGGCCATCTCTATAATTAGCATAAATTCAATATGGCCGCCGGTTAATTTTATCTTGGTAATCTCTATAATAAGCATAATTTCAATGTGGCCGCCAGTTGATTCTATTTTGGCAATCTCTATAATTAGCATAAATCCAATATGGCCGCCGATTAATTCTATTTTGGCCATCTCTATAATTAGCATAATTCTTATTTCATTTTTGTAACCTATATAAGTACATTAAATCCAATATGGACGCCGATTAATTCTATTTTGGCCATCTCTATAATTAGCATAATTCCAATTTCATTTTGGTAATCTATATCAGTTTAATAAATCCAATATGGCCGCCGGTTAATTCTATTTTGGCCATCTCTATAATTAGCATAATTCTAATTTCATTTTGGTAATCTATATAAATACAATAAATCCAATATGGCCGCCGATTAATTCTATTTTGGCCATCTCTATAATTAGCATAAATTCAATATGGCCGCCGGTTAATTTTATCTTGGTAATCTCTATTATAAGCATAATTTCAATGTGGCAGCCAGTTGATTCTATTTTGGCAATCTCTATAATTAGCATAAATCCAATATGGCCGCCGATTAATTCTATTTTGGCCATCTCTATAATTAGCATAATTCAATTTCATTTTTGTAACCTATATAAGTACATTAAATCCAATATGGACGCCGATTAATTCTATTTTGGCCATCTCTATAATTAGCATAATTCCAATTTCATTTTGGTAATCTATATAAGTTCAATAAATCCAATATGGCCGCCGGTTAATTCTATTTTGGCCATCTCTATAATTAGCATAATTCTAATTTCATTTTGGTTATCTATATAAATACAATAAATCCAATATGGCCGCCGATTAATTCTATTTTGGCCATCTCTATAATTAGCATAAATTCAATATGGCCGCCGGTTAATTTTATCTTGGTAATCTCTATAATAAGCATAATTTCAATGTGGCCGCCAGTTGATTCTATTTTGGCAATCTCTATAATTAGCATAAATCCAATATGGCCGCCGAATAATTCTATTTTGGCCATCTCTATAATTAGCATAATTCTTATTTCATTTTGGTAATCTATATAAATACAATAAATCCAATATGGCCGCCGATTAATTCTATTTTGGCCATCTCTATAAGTAGTATAATTCCAGTATGGCGGCCGGTTAATTCTTATTTGGAAGTCTCTATAATTAGCATATATCTAATATGGCCGCCGGTTAATTCCAATTTGGCAATGTCTATAATTAGCATAATTCCAACATGGCCGCCAGTTTATTTTATTTTGGCAATCTCTATATTAAGCATAAATCCAATATGGCCGCCGGTTAATTCCAATTTGGCAATCTCTATAGTTAGCATAATTCCAATATGGTCGCCGGTTAATCCTATTTTGGTAATCTCTATAAATAGCATAATTCTAATATAGCCGCCAGTTAATTTTATTTAGACAATCTCTATATTTAGTATAATCCAATATGGCCGTGGTTAATTCCGATTTGGAAGTCTCTTTAATTAGCATATTTTTAATATGGCCGCCGGTTAATTCCAATTTGGTAATCTCTATAATTAGCATAATTCCAATTTTACTCCGGTCTGAAATTCGATTACATTTTGATAATATGGTATTATTTTGATGATTTATAGGGATCATTTCGATTCTACAGCATGTCTATTGTATTAGTATAGAGAAAGAAAAAATGGAAATCTTTCTACCGTTTTGAATTTTTTTTTTAATTTCGAATTCTATTCTATTGTAATAATATTTAATTATGCTTGACTTGTAGAGATAGAAATAAAGGGGATTTTGTCACCCCTATTTAATTATTCAATATTGATTCATCTTTGTGGCAGTTGGCTATTCCATGTTATGTTCCCAAAAGATACCACCCACGCATTATCAATTCGGCAATAAGGGTTTACGTTTCTATTACTGTAAAATGGAGTTCAATATTTCTTTTGTATTAAAATGACGGATCTTAAACTCTGTGCAAATTGCAATGAATTGAAATCACTTGATGAATACCATAAACACATACGAAAACCTATTAAAAACAAGACATTTATCAAAAACAACAAAGACAGATAAAAAAAAAAAGAGTTATCTGAATTTATTCAGAGAAATCATTATAATACACATTGTTTTCAAAAATAATTAAAAAGACACATACCAGTCTTTTAAAAATAACGTCAGTGAAACTTATGTATATAACATAAACAAATATGACATTTTCATTAAAAGAGATAATACATATAAGGGCATTGCCTGTTAAATGAACTTTAATTTGTTTGACTTTCAGCTCACATTGCATTACAATAAAAGACAATACTTCACATAAAATTTTTTCAAAAACATTAATTAGGTTTTTACTCCAGTCAACATAGTTTCCATGTTCTCTTTAAATGCGTTATCCAGAGAAATAGTAACTGGATGATAAGAAAGCTTCGAGGATTCAAACAAGGTCCCACGTTTTACTTCTGAAGAGGAATCACAAAAAAGAAAGATTAATATAGGGGGTGAAACCTTAGCCAAATAAAGACTAGGAAAAAAAGACGAGGCAACAAACGTTTATGTCTTTTGTTAATCTTTTGTTAATACTAGGTCGACCGTTTCCACAAGAACCACCACCTTGACATTCACAATGTAAAAAAACACGTCCTCTCTATGTTTTGAGAACGATGTTTTGACTGTGAAGGAGTTGCTCTAGATAGCTATTAACAAATGTCATCGTAACAGTGTGCTGATTAACCAGCCGATCGGGTGAGCAATATTCAACTGAAAAGGCTTGTATTATAGGCTAAAATCGACAATGTATACTGAAACTTGAGTTTCTTTAGAAATGGTTATAAGTTTTGTAACATTTAAAACTAGAGGCTTATATAAAAAAATATTTAAAACAAAAATAACTTAAATTTTAATATTTAGCCATTGTATGCTTATGCTGTCTGTCTGTCTGTCTGTCTGTCTGTCTGTCTGAGAGAGAGAGAGAGACAGAGAGAGAGAGAGAGGGAGAGAGAGACAGAGAGAGAGAGAGAGGGAGAGAGAGAGAGAGAGAGAGAGAGAGAGAGAGAGAGAGTATTTATATACTTCTGTAATAATTTTAAATTGGCTTTATATACTGAGGATTTTCTTTTCTAATGCTGTAACTGGTTTTAATGAAGCAAGTTTTCCTTGGTGTAATGACGAGTTATAAATTTGTATATTAGAAGAAGCAATAAAATATCATTGAAGAATGAACAAAATCTCAGCCTAGCGAAAATTAGGTCAATGGGTCTTTGCAGGACCCATTGGCCTAATTTTAGGTGAACCAGAGATACATACGTTTGGTGCCTCGTCACTTTCTATTTTTGGATTGACAATAGGTCATATATATATATATATATATATATATATATGTGTGTGTGTGTGTGTATACATACACTCTCTCGTTTTAACCCTCTCTGAAATTTGAAGTAAAAATAAAGCCAGAAAACACCTCGCTACTTGGCGACAGATATATAGAGCAATATATATATATATATATATATATATATATATATATATATATATATATATATATATATATATATATATATATATATATAGTGAAGATATGTTGAAATAATTGATAAGAGTGCTCAACTGTGGGAGCATTTCATAGATATAGAAGGTCTTACCTTAAATTCTTTTCCTACGACACTGGTGTCGCTTGTCCTCCGCTCTCTTCGGGTATGACTGAGGTGTGATTAGTTGCCGTTCCAATTTTGTGTTGTTTTCCGTTTCCGGGCCACTGGTAGTTTTGCAGCAAATACTTCTTCCTGTGGAGGCACGATGAAAAGATTTCCCCTCATTTGTTGAGGCTTGGTTTGTTTTGAGAATGAAATATTTCTCTGCTTTGCATAGGTTGCATCTGTTTGTTGCTGCTATGGCTGCACTCTTTCGATTATATCCCATGATAAGTGGTATTCAGTTTTTATGTATATATATATAGTGAGTGAGAGAGAGGGAGGTATGGAGGAGACAGAAAGAAAGAAAGAGAGAAAGATCAAGATAGATCACTGCAAAGTTCAGCTGAGTGAAACAGAATCAGATCTAAAGAAACAAAAGCTGCTAAAATGAGTTCAGATTTTATAGCACTAAAAATTTATTAAGTCCAAAATATATGCATATTTATACATGTATTGACTCACCTCCTCCTCATTTTAAAGTTTTTACTTTATCATGAGGATTTCAAAAACAATACAGCCAAGTTCAAATGTACTTTTTCTTCCACAAAGTTATTTCTTTAAATGCAGTTGCAGCTGGTAGTTTCAAAAAAAAATATTCAACAAATCAACATGATTTACAAGCAATATACAATTTATAGTAATTCTTTTTCATCTACATGTAAATTTTAAGATTTAATACGTAAAATATTACAATATTAAGATTTTAACGAATATTGCTCACTTAAAATATGTTCTTAAAGGTTTATATACCTTCATTTATTTATATTAATGCATTTATAGTTCCAGTAAAACATCCCTGTAAAAACAGTAGGTAATCATATAAATAAAATATTGGCAATTTTTTCTTCTGTAACATTAAGATATGAACATAGGCAAAATTATAAAGTTCACTGATTAAAAATAAAGCTATAGAAACAATGACTTAATCTCGCTTACCTGCAACCACATAGCTAGAAGTAAGCCAAAACGCTTATATTTCTACATGTGTTGGTCACAGGATACTATAAAATAGCAAGTAAATCAATCAATCAGATGGCGTGCTCTTTAGCGTAGATGATCATGACCTTCCATGCATATCTATCCCTCGTCACTTTCAGTGCTTCTGTCACTCTTCCTACTTAGAGCCACTTTGTTAGTTCAACCAACATCTTTTCGCACAGTTTTCCCCTGCAAGTAAAAAGTCTTTAAAAGAATAAAAGAGAAAACATTAAAGGGCAACACTGAAGCCACAAAAAAAGCAATTAATCCAAGCTCTTTATAGGACAAGAGATCTACATTATGTAAATTTAGTCTCAATATAATCTTCAATATTACTTTCCACTTTCAAAATCACACACAAGGGTTCTTTTTATTGACATCAAGTAAGACTAAATTATAAAATATGACACGAAACAAAACAAAAAGAAAAAGAAAACATTAGAAAATTAGCAGGTGTGAAAGAGGATCTGGTCAAAAGATGGAAGAATCTTGAAAGTATCCAATGATATTGATAAAAATAACTGAGTCAGAGTTTTGGGTGCCTATGAAACAGAATGAGCCCCAGATACCCTATCCAATACTTTTCAAACTCATGATTTCTAAAGTAATGAAGACAAAAGCACTGAACTAGAGTTTTTTCTGCGTCCTACCAACTCTTGGAAAATATAAATTACTGTGCACTGTTGCGTAATGATAATTTTTTTTCATATGGAGAATTTTAAAGACTGAGGGGTAAGCAAATATGGAATTTCTGGAAGAAAGAAGACTCAATGATAGAGCCACTGTTAACAACTTCAATGTTATTAACAACAAAGAGGGTTTTATTTCATTTTTATTTTTTTTTGTGAATGACGTAATATAAAGTCAGCTAAGACAACACTTTGCCATGGAAGTGAGCTATTAAAATTATAAACAAAAGTGTATTTAATTTATCATTTTACGCAAACGCGTTTTTATGAACCCCTAAAAAAACTGAATTTATATATTTTGAGAGGGCAGCCCTTGTGACAGCAGGATTTGAGAATTATGCAGAGCCAAACCCCAATAGAATGAAAGACTAACAATCCATTGTGTACATCCTCAGAGCGTTGCTACTTGGATAACTAGTAACTAGTTTACCAAGTCTTAGGATTTTTGAGATAGATTAGTTCTAGATGTCATTCTGAAAGCAACATACATCAAATTGTACATCAAATCTTTTACTATGGACCTCTTCTCATAGTAAAAGATTTCAGTTATGTAATGTACATCCAACATGAAGGCTTTTAAAACAAATAGTTAAATGACTGCCCCTTAATGATTCACGATTTCATCACTGAAGTGAAGAGCACCTAATTGCAAGTACATTATTGTCAGATATTTTGACTAATTACATTTAGATTTAGCTGGTCTCAACATCTCACTTCAAGCATCAAATATTCTAGATTTGCTTTGTTAATTTTTTTTTTTTTTGCACAATGAGAATCATATGTCTGATTTTGGTTTTTCACAAACTTTAAGCGTTTACCCTTATCAGACAGTCCTGAAGTAAGTTTACTGAGATCTGCCCATTCAAAAAATTTTAGATATCAAAATGTAAATATTCATTACTCAAAATGCATTTTTTTATTTTTGGGAGAATCGATGGAAATCTACATGTGATAAAAATCTGCAAAAAAAGATGTATTTTAAATCTAAAAATTCAATTAAGTACAGTAACTTGGGTTCAACAAGGAGCCGACAAGATGTATCTCGTTTAGCTCTATTACTTTGTATGTCAATTTTATTATTATATCAATTATCATAAGCAATTTAGAAAGCATCATAGAAAAGGGTTTGTCGAAAAGTTTTTTAGGTGAATACCCGTATGTTGGGGCCACACGAGCTGTGCTTTCTTTAAGCCACAGTTAGTCATAAATGTGAGTTCATCAACCCTTTGAGCAACTTATACCATTTATATTATATTGTTACATATAATTGATTTTTTCCCTTATCAGAGTCACCTACTTCAAGATCAGTTGAAGATTACAAGCTGAAAACCCTGTTCTCTGAACGGGACGCTGCTGTCAATTTGCCATAGGCTTATAAATGGTCTTGATATTTATCCTTTTACGTAGACCTATACAACCCAGCTATGCCTCCACCTATCCATCTTTACCTAGAATCTATATACCTTGATAATTCTTATTCTAAACACAAAATTACAATGCAGAAGTTAATCCTTTTAGAATTAAGGAAATTGACTGATTCTTTACTTTCCCAGTTTGATTTTAGATCTTTTGAAACGCTTATCAGAAAGCTGTGAATTTTCACATTAAGTATATAAAAGTGCACTGCCTTGCGGTCATTTAAACCTACATGATAAGGTTTAAAGAATCTGCAAAGGGATTTGGATTAAATAAAAAATTATTCTAAGACTAAAAGTAAAATTTAAGTCTGCCTAGATGTAGATCTTAACCTACTGATCAGAGTCTAGCTACTGAAAATATAGACTTCGAATTATCCGAAATTCGAATTATCAGAATACATAGAGAAAGAGAGTTCGGAAAAAATGATGACAGATCAGGAATGTTGTGCAAGTGTGCACGGGAGTGGGGGTGTGCCTAATCCGTCTCTCTCTTGTAGCCTTATTGCAGACTCTTGCCTGTAACATAGGTGGGCACACACACACACACACCAGAATCACTTGCCGCGCAGAGCATAGCACTACATGCTCTTTGTTTTACAAGCCAGGAAAAGTGCTTACAGAATAAAAAAACTCACACCAAAATTGGTTCGAATTAACCGGATCCTTATTTCAAAATTCGGACTAACCAATATTTTTTTAATTTAGCTTAATTAGAGAAATATTCGGTAATATTAAACGACTTTGAAATATCCAAGAATTCGAACTATCCGGATTCGAATAATTTGAACACAACTGGCAAACGATAAGTTTCACTCAGCGAATTTTAAGTTTTATTTTTATCTTTTTTTTTTTTTTCAAAATTGCAAAAATAATATAAATGCCGTAATGATAATCAGCAATCTAGAGTCAAACGAAGAAAGGGAAAAAAGTCTGAGCTGTGGAAAGATCCAACATTTTCGGTTATTTTGGGATTGGACCCGAGCTTTACAAATTGTTAAAGAAGCATGAGATCTTACCACAGGTTAGACTTTTTCTGCCTGTCTTTTATGCTTCCTCAAAACTATGTTTCGTCGTACCAGTATCCATTTTCACTGTAACGAAACAAGCAAATTGCTTCCTAATCCCCCTCTGGCGTACTCGACTTACAGAATAAGACTTCAGATTCACAGTCAACAAATTCATGCATATAAGTTCTTGCTAAACCAGGGCTGGTTATAGAGTTCTAGAAAGGGGGTGGTGTGTGTGTGTGTGAGGGAGGGGGAGTGCTTAGAATTGTTTTAGGGCCCCGTCATCGAAGTGGCGATACTCCCAGAAAATTTTGAAAATGATATCTGTGCATTTTGCTCAAGCACCAGAAGAACAAGATATTAGCCATGCGTACCTGGGAAAGTAAGAAATTTAGTAATTTAGGTAACAAACAGGTATTTCAAATATAGGCTACCCAAGTTCATTCAATCGTCAAGTAGTTCAACATTATGTTCGGAAATACAAAATATGATGATTAAGACGTATTAAGCTGAGAACTAAATCTTGGAATAATCGGATTCGCTCTATATCTTCTCCCAAGTTCATATCGTCCTAGAGACCTTTTTTCACTCTGCTCTGACGCGTTATGTCCCTATTTTTACTTTGTTTTGTTTTTTATCTCTGAAAATGTAACGTCTTTGAATAGCTAACCTATTCCACAATAGTCTAAAAAAATCATTGGATTTTCACTTGGGGACTGCGTTAAGAAATGACTAAGATCTTAAAGTAGAAATGAACTGAATTACGCTTGCGGTAAATAAATTATTATGGACTTGCTGAGCTGAAAAAAATACATCTACCGTATTGGTCCGACTTTTTATACCTAAGCGGCAGTGGTTATATTCCTCGGACGCATTTCCCTGAATAACAGTTCTGAGCTTCCACTTACCAAATTAAGGGCTATTCAATAAGCCTCGCTAACATAGGTTTATTTTTTTGCTTGTAGTTTAATACGAGTTCGAGTCCGCAAGGGTGTAAATGCATTTTGTCGCATGCCGCAATACACATCTTTTTCATGAACTGTTTACAATTATTGTAAGGAGATAAAGTTCTTACTGAAAGACGGTAAACTTTCACTTTTATTACGGATTGCGAGAAATTACTTAAACGAAAGATCAGATGAAAATGCATTGAACTTGGCGACATTTTAATACTGTACCAAGATATATGATTGTTTCCACAGTGGGTCACAAAAAATATCGTTTGTCATAATAAAGTAATGATCAAAGCTATATATATAGTATAATTAAAAAACCCAGTTCTCAATGCGTCGCAATATCATGACTAAATTATGTTTTCATTTTGGAGTGAGTAAAGAAAGGCGCTGAGAGTCTGAAAGTGAGAGAGAGAAATAGAGAGAGAGACAGAGTCATTCAGATAGGTATGCCTGGCTGAAACCGAGAGAAGAGAGAGAGAGAGAGAGAGAGAGAGAGAGAGAGAGAGAGAGAGAGAGAGAGAGAGAGAGAGAGAGAGAGAGAGAGAGACACACAGAGACATGGAGACAGGCAGACAGAAAGAAAGATAGAAAAAATGATGCTCAGAGTGGGAGAGATATACAAATGTTTACATTGCATGTCTTGGTTTAGATAGAGTCAAACGCAAAAATGAGATTATATCCGCATATTTTTCACCCATTAGAAAAGAGTTAAGTCCACGGCTACAAAGCTGCAACGATTTCCGTTAAGTATAAGAAATGAGATTTGGAGGGGTGGGGGGGGGGATACAAATGGTGATTACATCAATTCATACAAGACAACAAAATTAATGTGCGATAAAAATAAGAACATCAATTCTTATAAAGAACATTTTCCAGGCTAATGCTCCTCTGATACTGACCCTCGGCCCAAACATCCACCACAGATCTCTGCCCAAACATCCACCACAGATCTCTGCCCAAACATCCACCACAGATCTCTGCCCAAACATCCACCACAGATCTCTGCCCAAACATCCACCACAGATCTCTGCCCAAACATCCACCACTCTAGAGCAAGTTAGTTTAGCTATACGCTTTTGATGAATAAAACAGTATGGCTTTGGCGCAAAACTTTCAAACGAAAACGCCTGAGTCAAGAAAGCGCATCAACACAATCTTCATTCTGATAGTGAAGTTATCTGTAAGCCAGGGTTTATAACATATCTATCAGCTTCAGTAATCTCAACCTCATCGGATAGTCAGGGCTGAGAGATCGTAGCGGAGAAAAAAAGCGACTTTTTGGGCTGGTTCTACATTATTGATTGTTGACTTAATTATACAAGCCTAGTCAAAAATTAGTCGTTATCTCATGATTTACATCTCTTTGTTGTTTGATATAGCTTGTACTCAACAGGCAATCGCAATCTCATTTTTTTTTTTTTGCATTTCAAACATGAGCTGCCGTCGGACAGCACGGAATTGAAGAACAAGGCGTTAAACTCTAATGACGTTGAGAGACTCGAATCAGGATTCTAATGCCACAGCGAATGCTGTGTCTTGACTTTCTATCTTTCATAAAACATTGATCGAATGGCAGATCCTCCCGCGAGTCCTTAGATCCCATGTTTGGTTCAGTATTAAAAACGGTTTCCGTCAGCGGTTAAAAAATAAGAATATCCGAAGACAAGCTTCTTTCAAACAAATTATGCCTTCGTGGTTTCACCCTTTATACATATTTATCTTAGAATCGTTCTTTTACTATGCCTAATGGGTTAGTTTTATTCAATCCAAAATAAAAATTACTTAGATCTTCTGGAGCCACTGCGTTTTGGACTTAAGTCTATGTGCTAACGTCAAAAGACAATCATGGCCCTGCATATCCAACGACAGCTAGCTGTCTAAAGTGTTTAAGTTTGCCCTTTCTAAGCGATTGGTGTCTAAGGCAGAGGAATGCAAATGCTAACATCCAGCCCCAGACGCGGCATCTAAGTACAACACTGTTGTAACACCTACAGTCACAGGTTGCCGTCAAAGCTTGGATAGGACTAGTTAGAATCCGGTCCGAAAATCAGATAAGCTCAACAGGATTCAAACCCGGGAATGCCGTATAGTCAGTTCAGTGCTTTACCGGTTGAAGTAATTGGCAGACCGAGATCATCTATACGTATATCAGATTCTCATTAAAAGAAATTGTAAACTTTCTCTCCTGCCTCCGTAATTTAAAAGTTAAAGTTAAAAACCAGCATGTCATATTTTACGCAGATGATTAACAAAAGAATTGCAACCTTTTGTAAATATCAAAAGGAAAGCAATGTTATTATACTTCAAGCGGCGGGGATTGTCTCGCTCTTAACTTCTCTAATATTATGCATCACAAACTTGTGTTTTACGTTATGTAAAGTATTGTTCACGTGAAACCACTAACACACCAGTAACGGAATGAAACGAACCTGCGTCTAAATCACTCAAGGTTTTAGTGTGGACTTGGAAATAATAATAATAATAATAATAATAATAATAATAATAATAATGATAATAATGATAATAATGATAATAATGATAATAATAATAATAATAATAATAATAATGATAATAATGATAATAATGATAATAATGATAATAATAATAATAATAATAATAAATAATAAATAATAAATAATAAATAATAAATAATAAATAATAAATAATTAATAATAATAATAATAATGATAATGATAATGATAATGATAATGATGATAATAATAATGATAATAATAATAATAATAATAATAATAATAATAATAATAATAATAATAATAATAATAATAATAATAATAATAATAATAATAATAATAATAATAATAATAATAGTAATAATAATAATAATAATAATAATAATAATAATAATAATAATAATAATAATAATAATAATAATAAATAATAATAAAAGAATCACATGTCCTCCAAATTTTTGATTGAAACGAATGCGAGAGAAAGTTCGTTTTTCAGAGAGCAGTGTTGAAAAGTTCAGTGAACTCATCTCCTGTAAAACTGAATCGTATTACACGTCTGCACGGCAAGAATCACTAAAGAGTGATAAGGTTAATAATTTCAAGAACCGAAAAACCGCACAATCTGATTCGCTTGTATATTTACAGAAGAGTGAAGAAGCAGGTATGATAATTCAATAAATCTTTCATTTTTATTAGCCTCGAATAACTAACATCACAATCATGTTGAAAACAGGAGACAAAAGAAAATGAATTCACCTTTCTGCTTTTTCTCCCAACCTCACCAATATATCAGTCGTCGAAAGGAAATCTCGAGATAGCAACCATGTTAAATAAATGGAAAAGAAACGAGGTCACAAAATAAAAAGAAAAAATCAGCGCTGAATAAACTAACAGGAATTTTTTCCTTGCTTTATCAAGCGAATACCTACTACCTTCTCAACTGAACGGTTAATTTTATTTTTAATAATAGTAATCTGGAAAACTGCATATTTGCACCACAGAACGTTATTGCATGCATAAGATGTGAATCCAAAACTAACGATCCTTGCCGGATCCTGATTAAAAAAATCTAAAAACTGACAGATTGTGTAAAGAATCTATGATATTGGTTAGTTTCCCTATATCTATTAGGCCTTCAATGATAAAAAAATTACAACTACTATTTTACTTGAAAAAATAAATTGACGAACGCACCTGTTGAGAATCACAATTCTACCATCATGGGGTTAAGTGTAGGTTAGTAACGTGCTGTTGCAAGTACAGAGAGAGAGAGAGAGAGAGAGAGAGAGAGAGAGAGAGAGAGAGAGAGAGAGAGAGAGAGAGAGAGAGAGAGAGAGAGAGAGAGAGAGGAAAAAATGTCATGCAATATGGAAAAGCGCACAATGTCAACACAGATACGCTCAATATTTTAAAACTGGTAACTTCTAGTGAAGCAACTGTCACTTTTTTTTTTTAAATCGATTTTACCTGACAAGATGTAAAAAAAAAAAAGAATTTTCATTTGACATATGTTGTTGAAATTCGGACAAGAGTATGGTTCTGTGTTAAATTTTCAATTACCATTATTAATTATTGTTAAAATTGTGAAAATCTGATTATAAAGTAAATTTGAGTTTGTGTTCATTTTCTTTAAATTTGTTTTATCTTGTAGACAGTCTAGGAGAAAGGTATAATTGATGCAGGTTTGTTTCATGTCAATTTTTTTTTACTTCTGTTAATGAGAGTTGGCCAACTATAAAGAAAACAGAAATGATTTATTTCTTATTCTAACCAGGCTCTGGTAAAATCGAGTGTTCACGCACATCTTTTCGGCATACCAAGCTTTTACAGCTAGTTTACCCTCATGTCTGCACCCTAATAAAAAAAAGATATTTAATAATTTGAGGATAAACATCTAGTCAATGGTTATTATAGCCATGTTTTCAAAACAATTCTTTTCCAACTCTGTAAGCAAAATGCGCAAAGCCGCATTTTTTCATGCTGATGGTTATAATATGAAAAGGATGATGATGATGATGATGATGATGATGATGATGATGATAATGATCGTGATAAAGCTATTAAAATAAAGATTTTGATTATAATTATAAGTGCGACGGTAATGACGATTTTTACATCGATAATTATAATGATTTAAACAAGAAGAGTGATAACCAAACATTTTTGTGCCATAATCAGATCATGGACATAGCACCATTTGTTTCCAGATTAGAGAAATATACTCAATGTTCCTTTAATGTTTATAGTGTAATCCTGAAACCGTCATGGATCCTCTTTCAATTTGTTGAATGAGTGATATTCACCCAAATGCCTCCTTTCTCTACTGGATATATCCCACCTTTCTCTCTCTCTCTCTCTCTCTCTCTCTCTCTCTCTCTCTCTCTCTCTCTCTCTCTCTCTCTCTCTCTCTCTCTCTCTCTCTCTCTCTCTCTCTCTCTCTCTCTCTCTCTCTCTCTCTCTTTCTCTTTCTCTTTCTCTTTCTCTTTCTCTTTCTCTTTCTCTTTCTCTCTCTCTCTCTCTCTCTCTCTCTCTCTCTCTCTCTCTCTCTCTCTCTCTCTCTCTCTCTCTCTCTCTCTCTCTCTCTCTCTCTCTCTCTCTTTCTCTTTTTTTGACAGACAATAGCAATAATGTATTATGCAATAACAGAAAATCACCAAACGATGTCATAGTGATTCACTTCGAGAGTGAAGTCTAAATATGCCTACTTTATTTTCCTATTTAGGCCTTACTTTAGGCCACCTGTCAGTACAAATCCGCGCAAGCCAGCTTGGTACGCAACCAGCCTCTTGCAAATGGTAAGCTGGCTGCAGGTAAGCAACCAGCCTCTTGCAAATGGTAAGCTGGCTGCAGGTAAGCAACCAGCCTCTTACAATTGGTAAATTGGCTGCAGGTAAGCAACCAGCCTCTTACAATTGGTAAACTGGCTGCAGGTAAGCAACCAGTCTCTTGCAATTGGTAAACTGGCTGGAGATGGTGCGCGCCACTCTGACCGTGACTTAAGTTTTTATATGGATACAACTGCTAGACCGTATGTGATTGTTTGCAAACAGACATATCACATTCATTTTTCAACGGGCAATCGAAGCACTAAGGAGTTTTTGTTCTTTCTGCATGAATTAGGCAATTTTTTTCTTCACTCCTCATTTTGATTAAAGTCAACAAGTCGAACATCTAAATCAATTTTGAAGCAAAGTTGAAATCAAAACGTATTTCAATTATTGTTCTTAGACTGATTCACTGAATGAGAACAGGTTCGTGTGAAACACTCAGCCCACTTCAAGCCGTGAACTCATTACTTGACCGCATTGGCAAACACCTCAGGCAAGACTTAGGAGACTATGTTTTGAACGAAATCCAGTGATGTAGACGTTCAAAGTGCACCGTTATAAATCTTACCGAGCACTCATATTTTGAAGCCCATAATTTGAAAGATGTCGAGCTATGGATAAGCATGCGGGATCATAAAAAAACACGAAGAAATTTGTAAAATTAATACATGTATATTGTTAAGTGATATGACATCATGAATTCAGCAGTTTTGTGATATCATCGAAACATGGAACGATGCGCAACCATTTCAGTTTCTGCTGATTTGAATTTTTTTTTTATGTGCGTGTTTTACCCTCAGGTTTGGGAGGATCAATTTATGTCATGGATTAAAAAATCTTTTCTTGCAAGACGAGCTTTTTTCAAACAAGACCAGCTTAAAAACAAACGGAAAGCTATGATTGTCCTTTGATATGGCTGTCTCCTCTGTGTTGTCAGCGTTGCGAATGCCCTGATGCAAAGGTTCCTGACAAAACTGATTTGGACAAGAGATGGTAATCAGCTGAGCGAGTTACAAATAATAGCAATCTAACACTTCTCGAAATTTTGTCGCATCATTCTGGGGAACCTCTGAAACTGTAAAAAAAATTCCAGGAGCAGATAGACATATTCATCATGAAGAAAGTGGCCGCTGCAACTCTGCTTAGCTCACACTTGGAAACACATAAAAGGCAGACTCTTTGAGACTGATCGTAGAACGTATGAAAAATGATGATTATAAAACTGAGTTACTCATAGAGGGGAGTTTTGGTTAAACCGCCGAATAGGAGGAAACTGGGAGAGCAAGGCTGGACGCCACTAGAAATGAGGCAAAAGGACGAGAAGACCGGAAAGCCAGAATGGACTTGGAGTGTAATGGACAAAAGAGACAAGGGCTAGAAGCTTTCGCGCAGGACGGAAAAAGAGGCGCGAGCATAGAATCACGGATAGGAAAGAAAAAGATAACTGAAGCCTACCGGATGGAAGGTAAAAATAAGAGCTGAAGGCCGCCAGATAGGAGAGAATAGGAAAAGAAGGGTTCAAAGCCACGGAATAGGAAGAAAACAAAATAATTGCTGGAGGCCAACAATTAAGAAGAAAAAAAAACAGAAGGGCTGAAGGCCACGGAAAGAATGCTAGGCTTAAAACCATTAGGAAGGAAAAAGAAAGAGGAGGGCTGGAAACAGGATGAAGAAAAGAATAAAAGATTAAAAACGCTGGATAGAAGAGAAAAAGAAAAATGTTGAAAACAAGAGAAAAAGGAAACAGGAGGAAGGGGTGGAGGTGGTTGTGATCCTCACCCTCTTCAGGAGACGACCCAAGCCTGTTTAAGTCGCAACTAGTGTCTACAACTGCAAAGGCAATGAATAAGTACAATGTCATTATAACTTTCGCCTATTTGCAGACCAAGAGGCAATGACTATGCTGAAAGCCTTTGTAATTTCTGCTTATTTACAGATCCAGAGGTAATGACTAAGTGCACTGTCATTGCAACCTCTGCTTATTTACAGATCCGGAGGCAATGATTTAGTGCAATGTCATTGTAAGCTTTGTTTATTATAGATCTAGAGGCAATGACTAAGTGCAATGCCATTGTAATCTTTACAGACTAAAACTCATCGCAAAGATCACTCAGGCCAGGATGAAAATGCCGGACCTCCGTTTTGTCAGCCCGCCGCTCTACCCCCTGATCTTACTTGCGCTTCGGATACGAGAAGAGATAATTGAGATAGAAAGAAAACCATCGGAGAAGGAAAAGGAAAAACATGATAGTGGGAATTTAAAAAAAAATTACAAAACAAAAATAATAAACGCCAAGTAATGTAGAGAAAAAAAAAGAAATAGAAACCAATAAATTTGGGAAAGAGGTAGAGAAGAGACGAAGGCCAGAAAAAATTAAGAGTAGACAAAAAAAAAGGAAAAAAAAAAAAAGCTGGAATCAAAGGAATAGTAAAAGATATGAAAGGATATCGATGCTAATGGCAAGTGGGGAATAGGAGATGAAAGCCAACGGCTAATGGAAAAATGGTTTAGCTGAAAGCTGACAACTTGGAGATAGAAAAGAGGAGGGATGGTGTGGAAGCCATCAACAAAATAGGAGATGGAAATCGATGGATAATAGAACATATGAAAATACAAGCAACGATGTCTTGGTTGAACGGTTTGTCCGAATTTTGAGCAAAGAATGAAAAATGAAAAAAAATCAATGCGGCAACTGATACAGGGATAAGCTCACAGTAAATTAATATTCTAAGAAATGATAAGAGAGGGCAGACTTGGGTTTACCGTGATAGAAGACAAGCAGAGCAGGTTGTTAAAGGGCGAAGAGTTTGTTGAGGTACTTATAGGTCAAAAAGCTAAGAGAGGAATCCGACTTAACAGCATAGTAGTGACCAAACCATTAAGCACGTGAAACCAAAACAGTCAAAGCAATGTCATTGTAAGAGTTTATGCAAAAACTGTTAAAACTCAAGCATGTTATTTGCAAACACGCAGCCATATTTCCTTTTTAATTTAAACATGGGAGTTGAAACCCATTATCCCGTGGGGAAAAGTTCGACATCAGGCTTTCAATGTACAAATGTTTAACAAAAGCACAACTCATTGATGTGCATCTTCCCTCTTGTTCAAGGATAGCCATGGTTAATTCACAATGTGTCAGAGGTCATAATTTTTGTTCTGATAAGCGATGATAAATTTAACTCCTAATTTTGCACCCATTTCTTGTACTTCTTTCATAACAAATTATCTGTTATTTCTTCGATTTTCAAGCAGCGAGCAAGGGAGATTTCTATCCAATGCAGTTTACTGCTATCATCGTCTCTTTTGATTAATTCTTTATTCGTGTCTGTGAAAAGTATTTTTCATATTAGCCATAAATGTGGTAAAGTAGGCCGTCATAAAAAGTGTTTTCAATTGCATGGCGTCAGAATAACTCATTATTTTCTGTTTAAAAAATGACCAGATTTACTTCAAACGAAGAAAGCTAATCCAGTTTTTTTTTCTACTTTGTTGCCTTCAACTTTAAATCTGTTTCACCCCAAAGCAACAAGGCAAGGACATTATTACCCGCCTTTAAAAACGTGCTATATAACATTATAAACTGTAAACGTTTATTAAAATAGGATGAATCCTCAAGAGATGTGCATTTCGTATCCAAGGTAACTAAATATGATTTAAGAGTTAAGATTAAAATACCAAAGCTTAAACGTTCAAAATAAATAAATAAATAAATATAAGATAAATAAGATGTGCATTTATTCCATATATATTTCTGTTTGGACCATTTTCAAAATTATAAATTGTTAGTCGTTAAAGCAGTACATACATAATCTTCAAATTAACAAAAAAAAAATTGATATACAAAAAATGACTGCAAAAAATGAGTAAAAATTCTAAGATCAACAATAGGCGAAAAATCACGAGCACAGGATAGGTGGGTTCCGTTATCTTCACATCAGCACCTCTTGCTGAGATCAAAAAAAAAAAAAGATTATAGGTTTTGCATCTGTGAGTGAAAAGTAGCAAACGGATAAAAATCTTGACAAAAGCGGAAAAGTCTCATATTACCTGAAAATGGAGTGAAGAACCAAATTAAAGATCTACATGGTCCTCCCACTGTAAAAATGTAGTTAAAGTAACGAGATTAATACAAACAAATGCTGCACTTAAACAGGAACAGAGAGGAAAATCATGCTCCTGCTTCTTTGCAAGTCGACACCTTTTGAAGATGAAAAAAAAAATCACAATTATGAAATAAAGTTGGGTGAAATAAAGAATATAAAAAATAATTTCACCTATCATGATGATTTTAGGCAGCATAGTTGTGACAAAGAGGGACATACGCCATCTTAAAAAATTCCCATATTGCTAAGAAGCTTCTAAAAGTAGACCCTCAGCTTTGACATCATGAGATCCGAGGTTCAAGTCCTGGCTGCTTGAGGTGCAGTGCTCATTCTTTAAGAATAGTTCTTTACATAGATTTCTTCACCACTATTAAGTGTCACTGCTGTTATAGGCTTTGTAAAACTATGCCAGAATCCTTAAAAGGCGAGTTTTGAAGAAATAATGCTCCTCGCCGAGGAAAAAAGATAATTTTGGATAGACTAAATCTTTCAGAAATTTTTTGTTAAAAGGCAAGAAAACTCATTAACATCCGCCAGATATAAGATTACATCAACACTGTGCATGTAAATTTAGATAAAATATGTACAGTGTATTGTTAAAGAGACATAGGCGGAGCTACCCAACAAACGTAACTGCCTCCCACATGATTATGTGTCGGTGTAGGACCACCTGACTTGGATTTCCCATGCGATTATTTATCTTAGTTATGCTTTTACATGGTTCCGACAGGGAAGATTTATCTTGAAATCTTCCAATAAACCGCCTGTTTATATTTTGATACTAACAAGAACGAGAATCTCGAAGTGAAATCTCATGAACAGCGACAACTCTCACACCAGAATACATACAAAATTAAGGTCATCTCAAAACAATATTCGAGTGTAAAAAAGGGGGGTTCTTCCTTCTCTGAGAGAGTTTGAAACCAAATGTTTAGAATCAAAGATTGAAACGCTAAGATCAGCGTTTAAGATGAGAGATAGTCTAAATTAAGTGACTTGAAACCTAGTGTTAAGGATGACAGACTGAAACATAGGATTTGAAAATCCAATGTTCAGTATAAAAAAGAAAATGAAATAAAAGAGTTGAAATCCAGTGTTAACGACGAATAAGAGATTAAAACATAGGAGTTGATATTGCGAATAGTGTAAGATGAATAAGACAAAAGGGAGGTGAAATCCAGTGTTTAGTGAAAAAGAAAAAAGAAAAGAAAATGAAACAGGCCTTGAAACGGTGTTTCGGAAGTATGAGAGACAAACGTAGGAAGTGAAATCCAGTGCTTTGGAAGTATGAGAGTCAAACGTAGGAACTGAAATCCAGTGTTTCGGAAGTATGAGAGACAAACGTAGAACTGAAATCCAGTGTTTAGGAAGTATGAGAGGCTGAAACGTAGAAACTGAAATCCAGTGTTTCGAAACTATGAGAGACAAAGCAGGAACTGAAATCCAGTGTTTCGAAAGTATGAGAGGCTGAAACGTAGGAACTGAAATCCAGTGTTTCGAAAGTATGAGAGAAAGCAGGAACTGAAATCCAGTGTTTCGAAACTATGAGAGACAAAAGCAGGAACTGAAATTCAGTATTTCGAAAATATGAGAGGCTGAAACGTAAGAACCGAAATCCAGTGTTTCGAAAGTATGAGAGTCAAACGTAGGAACTGAAATCCAGTGCTTCGAAACTATGAGAGACCAAGCAGGAACTGAAATCCAGTCTTTCGAAAGTATGAGAGGCTGAAACGTAAGAACCGAAATCCAGTGTTTCGGAAGTACGAGAGACAAACGCAGGAACTGAAATCCAGTGTTTAGGAAGTATGAGACAAACGTAGGAACTGAAATCCCGTATTTCGGAATATGAGAAACAAACGTAGGAACTGAAATCCAGTGTTTCGGAAGTATGAGAGACAAACGCAGGAACTGAAATCCCGTATTTCGGAATATGAGAAACAAACGTAGGAACTGAAATTCAGTGTTTCGGAAGTATGAGAGACAAACGCAGGAACTGAAATCCAGTGTTTAGGAAGTATGAGAGACAAACGTAGGAACTGAAATCCCGTATTTCGGAATATGAGAAACAAACGTAGGAACTGAAATCCGGTGTTTCGGAAGTATGAGAGACAAACGCAGGAACTGAAATCCCGTATTTCGGAATATGAGAAACAAACGTAGGAACTGAAATCCAGTGTTGCGGAAGTATCAGAGACAAACGCAGGAACTGAAATCCAGTATTTAGGAAGTATGAGAGACAAACGTAGGAACTGAAATCCCGTATTTCGGAATGAGAGAGACAAACGTAGGAAGTGAAATTTAGTGTTTCGGAAATATGAGAGGCTGAAAGGTTGGAATTGAAATCCAGTCTTAAGAACAAAGAGACCGAAGCAAAGGAGTTAAAATCCATTGTTCATGATGAGCGAGATACTAAAACAGAGGAGTTGAAACTAAGTGTTTTATATGAACGAGAGAAAACTTGAGTTGCAACCCAGTGCCAGCGATGAACAAGTTAGTTTTGAAACAAGGATAGTTGGAACCCAGTGTTTAGGATGAATGAATATTCGTGTGGGATCCCATTTTGTATAGGAGGGATAAGTGAGACAGTCGTAAAGTTGGGAATTGAGACCCAATAATTGAGATTGAGCTTGACTGAGTTGTGAGAGTGTCATAAAACTCTACCACTCTTGAGGCGTATTTGCTTAAATCCCACTGCGGATCCTGATATTGTACTCTTAATCAAAATATTTATTCCATGCATTTGGCGTTTTGGCGATACTGAGGATCCGAGACTGTCCAAGTTTGATCCCCATTGTACCTGATGGCATTTTCAATAATTTTGTGTCGGATGCAGCTTTTTTTTTATATAATAATCAAACCCATTGATGGGATAGTATTGAATAGGCAATTCAAATACTAGATTTGCAATTCAAGTACTAGATGTCATATCATAAATTTAAGTAATTTGCTGCAGGAAGTCATGCAAAGAAGACTTAGAGGGTACACATGGATTTTAAAACCAGAAGTACACAAGACATTTTAGTCAATGTTTTCTTTGGAGTTCATGTCATTTCAATCAGAGTTATGATACCTTGTTAGGTCATGAGCAATCAGCATTTAATGCCCGCCTATGGTGCCATTTTGACGCAGACTGTGCACTTTCATGTAATCCTGTTAATTTTGTGCATCTGGGAACGTTTGATTGACGTTTATGCTTATAGTTATAGACTAAATTCCTCGCAGATAAAGCAGAGCTCGTTTTCAAATTTATCATAGCATAGTAGATAAAACTAAATCAGGATTACAAATGCTTACCCCCTCTCTTTCTTTCTCTCTCTCTCTCTCTCTCTCTCTCTCTCTCTCTCTCTCTCTCTCTCTCTCTCTCTCTCTCTCTCTCTCTCTCTCTCTCTCTCCAAACACATACAGCCACAAATGTTTCACTTTGGCAAAGATAAAATTAATGTTGAACGCGTTAAACCTTTTAGAGACGAAGAATAAAGCGGACTTACAAAGAATGAGATTCTTAGAAAATCTTAAAGGAAAGAAATTTTAAACAGACTTTAGTTTGGAGGTAGACAGTGTTCAGGATGAGGACGGAGAATAACAAGCGGTCGACAATGTGCGTCACAAAAATAAAACAACCCACCTCCCTCCTCTCCATCCCCCCAAAAATGATGTTATGCTATCCTTAAAATAATTATGTCTTAACTTTTTTAATGTCAGGCGGAAAGGTAAAATACTAGATTCAAAGCTTTTTTCAAGGAGGATAAATGACCAATCTGCGAGCTTTTCTCCATAAAATAAAATTTTGCAAATTAAAAAGAAAGAACTAAGTGACCAACAGAGTGAAATGTTATCGCCAGTAGATTGATTTATGGCGATATTTTTTATAAAACGAACCCATATTTTGTAAACCAGTGCTCAGTATCAATCCTAGCTTATTTTAATGATAAAGTAATAAAAATATAAAAGAACAGCTGAATCACTTGAGTTAAAGCAATAAAATTTGCCATTTTAAAAAGAAAATTATTAAAATTTTTTTACTATGCTTAAATAATTATGAAAAATTCCAATTAAATCTAATCGTATGATTATTTAAAAAACCATGAATAAATTGTAGAACTTAACTTTTTAAAGGCAGTTGTAGAGTAGAGCGGCTGTTCAGTGTCTTTTGTCCGTCATGAAAAATATTTTCGTTCCAAGCACCGGCTACTTCACATCTTCTGCTGTCATTGGTTTAGCATGAAACCTATGCAGTAAGATAAAATCATAATAATCAGTTGCTTAAGTGCACCCAAATACATGATTGCGGCATTTTGGACAACCGTCAAGTAGATTTTATTTGACTTAACTTCCATTATTTTTCTCTAAGTAACCTGACATTACAAAATTTGGAGAGGATGCGCGAGTCAATAGGAGGAATAGAAATACCATCATCATCATCAGCAGCACCAGCAGCACCAGCAGCAACAGCAGCGGAAGCAGGGGCAACAGATGCAGTAGTAAATAATGATTATCATGATAATGTGAATGAAATTAATAATAATAATAATAATAATAATAATAATAATAATAATAATAATAATAATAATAATAATAATAATAATAATACTAAAGACTAAGATAAAGATGATGGTAACGAAGGTAAGTGACAAGTAGAGAGCGGTCATAATAGGAATATCACCCAATGGCTTACCCAGCTATCTTCCGGCTTGTCTCTCCGGCTGAAGGAGACTGGTCATCGGCTCAAATTCAGCTGCGAGAAGAAAATGAATCATTGTGATAAGAAAACTCAGTCCCTATTTGTTAATTTTATTATGAGAATATCCTCACCTCTTCTGCTTGTGACGAGTTGCCTCAACACACCAACAAATACACTCTAAGGTCAAACTCTGCACAGTTTGAGCAACATGGTTGAACGAAGTGAAAGAAATCTCTCACAATGACGATCTTGAATTTCACGAACACTAATCATACAACAGAGGCACGATCTGTTCGCTTGTTATTATATATATATATATATATATATATATATATATATATATATATATATATATATATTGTTATCGGGGAATGCGTAACATTATTTTTCTTTTAAACTGTGACCACCGAAAAAAGTGATTACTAGTCAGATCTTGACAAACTTGTCAAACCTTTAAAAGGTTTGTAAAATCCGTGCAGAAAGCAAGTGTGTGTCAAAAAGTGTAGGATCTCAGTTTCCTATCCCTTCTCACAAGCCGCCCCATTTCCCTTTCCCGTGTCCATCCATCTCAACCTTGTATGGAAACAATTTAACCCCCCCCCCCCCCCCAAAAAAAAAAAAAAAAAAAGACCAGTACGGTTACCGTAAGTGTGGACTGAATTTGAAATAAAGTAAGAAGTATATTGAGCAAAATGCTTGACTTCTATTCCTTTTTAAAAATCATCTCTAGTCCTTATTTTTTAAAGCAATGAAAAGGATGTAATGACGTTTTAAAATATGTGTTACAGAAAAAGGTGTAAAGTGCTAGTAGAAAAAGGTTAAGGTACTCTAAAACAACAAATATATATATCCCGAGTTTTTCATGTTTTTTCACTCTATGTTTTGTTTAGACTGGAAGTATGGCGCAACGTTTTAAAAGTAATGTTCAAACTTAACTGAGGCCTTAAAGCAACTAAAAAGTATACAAAAAGCAGAATAAAAAAGAATACAGAGGAAGGGAAAGACAGTTAGTGAATAATGATAGAGGAAATAGGTTCTCTTACCTCAATTTTGTGTCCATCATAAATATATCTATATATGTATATACATACGTATTTATGTATATTGAGTCACGAATTTTTTTTCAAAATATATTCCCTACATGAGTAGGGGGAGGAGGAGAGAAAGAGAGAGAGAGAGGGGGGTGGGGTGGGGGTGGGGAGACAATCAGACAGACAGAGACAGAGAGAGAGAGAGAGAGAGAGAGGGGGGGGGGGGGCAGAGATAGGCTAATATACACTCAGGCTCAAGATAGGAAGAAAGAGCGAGAGAAAGTCAGAAAATATAAAGATGCAAGTATAAAGAGGGATAGAATGAGAATGAGGAGAAGGGAGAGTTTGAAAAAGAGAGTTAAAAGCAGACTAAAGCATGTGATTAAAGAGAGCGAGAATTTGGGAACATGTTTTTTCGTATGAGAAAGGCAGAGCGCGATAAATACGTGAAAATCAGAGGAAGTCAAGAGAGGGAGTGGAAGCAAGCAAAAAATATAAGGTAAAAACTAAAGGGAACAGAGAACAAGAGAGAGAGAGAGAGAGAGAGAGAGAGAGAGAGAGAGAGAGAGAGAGAGAGAGAGAAATACATGAGAAAGAAAGAGAGAGAGAGAGAGAGAGAGAGAGAGAGAGAGAGAGAGAGAGAGAGAGAGAGAGAGAGAGAGAGAGAGAGAGAGAGAGAGAGAGAGAGAGAGAGAGAGAGAGAGATGGGAGAGGAAGACACAGAGAAAAAAAACAGTGCTATGTAAGAGGTAGCGAGATCGAGTATATTTTTTTATGCAGCATCCTGCAAAACTATAGAGCTTAATAACATTCATTGTGACCATAATGCTAATACCTCATCAATCATGTCTGCCAGCAAACTTCACAGACCCATTATTATCTTCAGCTACCTGCAGGGCCGAAGAGATTAATGCCCTAAGAAGCACATTTTTCCAGACATGAAAGTGTATATGTTAATTTCCTGCTCCATTCAATCTTGAAACAGATTGTAAAGTTGAAGATGCCTATAATGCTTAGCTTCTTCCAAGGCCCACACGGTACGAGGGTATTCCACACACACACAAAATTAATGGAAGATACAATTAAGTCAAAATAAATTTCAAAGCTTGTAATCTTGCAAACATCTTGTAAATGTCCGAAAATGTAAAACATGTCTCATCTATAGATGGTTATAGCAGTAAAAATAATATCGCATTTAACTTATTTGCTTCATATAAATGTATAACAGAAACAGCTCTGCAGACCATTAAATGCAAGTTTAAATTCTATGCTACGAATACCACTTTTTTTCAATGAAGCACACTAGTGCTTAAAAACAAACAACACAAAAATAAACATGTTAACTGCAATTTCGATGTGACAAACAAGAAGATTATTAAGGTCTGGCCCAGATGATCCATGCGAACACTAAGACTTCTTATGACAGGAAAAATGTTCTAACATGCATAACTGTCCTTTTCAATATCAGGATTAGGGATTGGAACTGACAAATTGCAGAGCTACATGATTGTAACAACTGCAAAATAGAGCCTATTTTCAAAACAATAACCTAAGTGTGTGCTTTTCATCAAGAGTAAACTGGGGTGGAGTGGATATTGCTTTTTTTTTTTCAAAGCGATCCAACCAAGTCAACCATACATTTTAGTGACAGTTTAAAATATTGTTCTTCCAAAATGTCTATCTGCCCATCATATAATACTTAATATGCTGTTCTACGACTGATCTTTTAAAAAGTTATATTGTAAATCAATTGTTTTATTTATGATTTGTTTGCTTTTTTTTTTTTTCAAAGCGATCCAACCAAGTCAACCATACATTTTAGTGACAGTTTAAAATATTGTTCTTCCAAAATGTCTATCTGCCCATCATATAATACTTAATATGCTGTTCTACGACTGATTTTCGAAAGAGTCATATTGTAAATCAATTGTTTTATTTATTTCTTGTTGACTATCGTATAATTTAGAGAGTGGGAGGGGGGGGGGGGCGGGGAACGGGAGAGCACTCTTATTCATCACGAAAAAATTATAACTCAGTTATCCTTTTGCTATCAGGAAAGTAAGGAAACTTAGGGAACAAAAAAATTAATGAATAAAATGGTGGAACTATAAGCTTAATTCATGATCCCTTAGCAGCGCTTTTCACAGCAGAATTCAAATCGCTGATTTCAGTTAAATAAATTCAGATTACTCATTGTAAGCGGAATCACAATTCTCAAACTTTTTTCTTGTAGCATTTATGATTTATAGAAAATTAGATCTAGAGATTAATTATATTATAATGGAATATTGTAAGTAGACCGGTATTATGTTCTTTATTTTGTTGTTCACTGAGCTAGATCTAGATCTAGATCTAGTAGGCCTGGAGCTACTCTAGCTGTAGATCTAGTTTATGAACTTAAGCCTAGATTAAATTTATTAACCACCGAGAATTGTATGGTAAATTTGCAGATATCGGTCCAACTCACGTTAGGCTGCACAACTGAACGCTTCTCGATGAATTCGAAACTTGTACTTTGTAGTGATTAATTATTAAATTGGATTTTAGACCAACACAAAGATGCTTCTTGAAAAGTATTTATTTGCGACGAATAAAACCTTCATATTCGTGTTCAGCATATCAAATTGTTGGCAAAATTTTCATGGAAAATACAATTTTCAGCTTAAACTACTAAAGTAAGTTGGGCCAATAGCTGCACTAATACCCATTTTATTTCATATTGACACCTTGAAATTTTACATGATCAAACGAGTGAATGTTAAAATTGTACTTGTATGTAAGTTAAAGCGGGCAAGAATATATGTATTGTATTTGTAGTTGATCTTCTGTTCTAGATATTATCTAATATATCCAAACCAGCTTTAGTCTGTATTGGTCAAGACTCTAGATCTAGTTCCTAATGTTGAAAAGAAAGAAAGAAAGGACTTCTGAATGGGTATAGAACCTCTAAAGAATACTCGTGATTCAAACTTTTAAGAAGCCAATAGGTGTACAAAGTCTTAAGTGTAAATCATTTTCTAACAATGAATTACTAGGCCTTAAAAAAAAGATTGTTTCCAATATAAATATTAAACCAATGTACCCAATTGGAGAAGTCCTGCTGAAGATATGCAGTTCGCAATTCTTCCTTTAAAAAAAAAATTTAAAAGCCCTTTGACAGGAAAACAGAGATGATCACTAAATCAGCTATTCAGTGTCCCAAGCATTTGATTTCGTAAATATCCCTGATGTAACAAACTTTTACAGCACAAGTTTATAAATCGAGCGTTAAATGCAGTTAAAACAAATTTAAGACTAGAAATGAACTGGGCGCATAATTTTTTCACAGGGATTTTATGTCTAGATCTTGTCTCGACCCATGTATTATTTTTAATTTCAAACTTTCAAGAAATTTTTTAGTAAATAATTTATGTTCAAATTTTTTAGTCAGATAATAAATTTTAAACTCATTTAAAACTATGATACTGATAGATTCTTTGAGATCTGTTTAAAGATCTTTGCTTGCAAATTTGAAGAATTTTTTTTCTCTAGAATCTCGTTTCTTCTAGCCCTCTCTTCTTAATCCTAAACTTATCTGACCATCCAAACTTATTTTTTTGTTATATTTGTTTTTGTTAAATTGCTTTTCATTCAGACAATGTGAATCTCTATGACTGCGAGGGGGACTTCCCTTGGAACCGGGCAAAATTACAAGACACCTTCATATAATTATGTTTCTCTACTTCAGTACAAGTAGAAGATTTTCAACATTTAGACAGCTAAGTTTAAAAGTCTTGACTCAATCTGCTATTCTTGAGGCTTGATGATTAGTAGTATGCAAGATGAGTAAATGTAGAAGAGGGGAGCTGATGTCCAAGCACGCAAGGGTATGAAACCAATATAAATGAATTTGAAAAGGGAAATAGCAAGGGAGGTGAAAGACCTATTGAGTATGTTTTAGGTTACTTTGCCTTTCGGTCTGAGTTCAAACTGTGGTTTTTCTTTTTGTTGAAACAGAAATACATAAATCTTTGGGCTTGTATAGTGTTACTATCAGATCTAGATCATATCAATTATTAATAATTTATATGAAATCCATTTAAGGGAGATAACATTTAAGTCATTGGTTCAAACCTACTGTGACTGAAACTATGTCAATGCCAAAGCTAAAATAGCATAATTTGGTCTTTTTAAGCTGTGATAGTTTTTGATTTTTTTTTTTAATATATATTTAATTCTGTTTACAGATAGGTATCTTGTAAAACCAAAAGATACTATCATTTGATTTACATCAGCTGCAGTCAATTTTAAAAACTCAGCCTGAGGATGAATGGATCCACAAAAGAGAAGGATGATGAAGACATCCAGATCACAAAAGTTGTTTTTGGAAAGACCAAGGTTAGTCTCAAAATCACTAAACTCAATTTATTTTTGCCCCAGACTTGAGTTTTTATTCAAATGTATATACCGTATTCCACTAAGAATGAACTTCAAGGCTTTTGCTTTTATCATTTTCTCTTCTCAGTAATTTAGAGGATTATAATGTGGAGTGACTGATGGTGCAGAGCTTCACAATCACATTTTTTTTTTGACTATTGAAGATGTATTAAGTAATCTTTATTGTTCATTATTTTTCATACATTTCTTCCAGAAACCAGTAACTTGGGTTGCATCATCCTTTGACAGTTTTGGCCCCCTTCCTCATTCTGATCAAACAACACCATTTTCAAAGAGTGTGTCATCGCTGCCTTCTTTTTCAAGCAAAAAAAGAGCTTCTACAGGTGAGAGCCATGTTACACAAACAGGCTATAAAGTGAAGATCATACCGGCCACATACAAATTTAATTGATTTTAGAGATTTCTTTTCAGTCTTTAATTCATGCACACTTTTTGCCCATGTAGGCTTCATTATGGAAGAAAAAATCTAAATACTGAAATCAGCAAGATGGTAAGCTTTGACACAACTGAACATGTTGCTGGCTACAATATCTCTGAAGGCTTTTTACCTGCAGGTTTCTGCATGTCATCACTTTCTTTTAAATCCTTATACAAGTATTTCAAAAGGTCTGTGATGTAGCTAAGATCTCAACCCATGAAAGTCTCTTTTAATCATCTTTGAAGTGATGCCAAGTGATTTAGGTCTCACAAAGTGGAGAGAACAAAAGTGATTTGGCACTTGCTACACCATGTTGAGAGATGGATACTTTTAAGTTGCTGACCAACGCTAAACTTGTTTCCAATTACTGTGGTTGTTCCAGCTGACTGAGGGGTTATCAAAGACTAAATAAGAACATTCACACGATATGGACATTTCCTTCCATAGGCCTTGTTAATAGGTTTGGCTTTCTTGTATATATTTTGTTATCTGGGCTAGTCTTAAAGCTTTAATTTACTCTCTTTGCATCTATTGAAAATGCCCATGTTTAGTTTTCCCTGACCACAGGTACAATCTTCAGGTTGTAGTTTTTTTTAGGTACTGCTGAATGCACTGTACATCTTGATCGAACCAGACTTAGGGTTTACTTACTTTAGAGTTTGTCATGGCGCTATTCCAGGATTAATTACTTGTCAGTTCCCTTGTTTTTAATTATCATTCTAAGACCACTTTTTCATCATTGATATGAAAAAAAATATGATCTAGAATGTGGAAAGTCACATGCCTCCCACATCTGTTTGAAAACTTATTCAGCTGGTATGGTAATTTCCCTCTATTTTTCTGAATTCTTAATAATAACACAGTATGGACGGTAAAAATGAGAACAAAAAAAAGGGGGGTCTGTCAACAGTGGCATACTTTTTTAAAGGTCACAAAATAATAACTAGGGTACTGGATGTTTTCATCATAAAAAAACCTGTTTCAGGGCTTTGGCTATGTGCACAGTTCAGAAGCCAACTGGTTGTGTCAACATCATTTAACCTTCTAAAGTGTAATTGATGAGCAGAACCAACGTGAAGGAAATGTTTTTGTAATCCCTATTATTATATATGTTTTGGAAGTCTTAAATCAGTGTACACATGCTACTATCTCTCTTACGGTTGAGATGAAGAGCTTTGTCTACAATTTTTGTGTTTGCTTTTAGACCTATTCAAGAGGAAACAAAAAATATTATACTTTTTTTTTTCTCATGTCTTCAAAGGTTTATTGAATAGCATTGTTATCTATAACATTTTCTCTCTAATGGTAGGACTCTCAATCTTAATGTCTCTTATTTTTAGGCTGCTCAAGTTCTGTAAAGCACACCCTGCCATGCAGCACTGATACCGGATCAAGGAAACGGTCAAGAGATGCTGACAAGAGACTCTTTGTCCAGCAAGCTCTCTTTCAGACTAAATCTTCCACAAAAACCTCTCACAGTTCAGATTTGTGGTCAGAGAGGTACAGACCGAATTTAAAGGTGTGTATTACATACATATTCTTTTTCTTACTTTTTTTTTTCTTAGTTCATTTTTTTTCTAATCAATATTTTATTTAAATTAGGTGAATTGAGTGATAAATATAATAAATGCATTCCTCTACATTAAATTATTGCAGAGATGAGACTTAAAGCAAAGGGTTAATAATTAATTCCTTGTAGTTTAAGAAAAAGGTGTAAACCTTTCAAAATTTGCCTTTAATGTAATGCTTAAAAATTATTTACTGCACTATTTTATTCTCTGATTTTGTTCAGAATGATCTGGCAGTTCACAAGAAAAAGGTGGAAGAAATTTCAGAGTGGTTAGTCAAATGTTCAAATCAATATGCAAAGGTAAGCTCTTAGAGCTGTCTCAGTTTTGTTCAGTGGTCTTTTTATTTGCCTCATTTCATATTGTCATAAAGCAAAAAGCAACCAAAATTCATTTGGTAGTCACTAGTGCTTGGTAAAGTTTGTGCTTTTTTTTTAAATTTCAGGTCAGCTAGTTGAAGATAATTGAAATTATGTAAAAAACTACACTCAGAAGATGTGCTTTTACTATAAATAAAATTGTCAAAGATAACAAAATCAAATTTAAATTTATATCAGATCTTTGTACTTGTTCGATCTTGGACAGATTTATTTATGTGATAGACTTGAGAATTTCATTAGTGGCTAAATATGCTGCTCAATCTTAAAGTGTCTCTCAACTGATTTTTCATGGCTCATTGAGCGCCTGACAGAATAAAGTGTATTGTGCAGGTGGAAATTGAATAACCTATGTGTGCTCAGGTCTAGATAAGAATCATGCTATCCTTTTTTACTCCTTTCGGACATGATTAAATTACGATGCTAGATCAGCTGCTAAAGTTCACTAGAGTTTAAAATAAAATAGAGTGATTGTGGCTCATTTCAAATATCTAATCTATCAAATATTTTCATAACTGCCTCTCATCCCACCAAACCACTCAAGTTCTTCCTTGTCTCCCTCTAGTGAAAAACTTTGCTTAGCTGACACAGCCCAGTTCAATTTTTTCTTACATTTCTGTGCCCAAATTAATGCAACTCAGTATTTCATTTTGTGTACTTCTGGAAATTAAGAAAACTTTAAGTAGGCCGGTGATTACAAAGATTGCTTGCAGCCTTGGTTGTAACCAAAAGTTTTGAAAAAAAAAAACCAGAAAAAAAACAACAAACAATTGGCTCTGGGCAATTTTAGTTGTTTGTTGTACAAATTTAAAAAAGTATCGGGGCTCATTCTTAAATGTAGATCTCCTTACTGCCATTACTTGGATTCTCATTGTCCCTTAAGCATTACAGCAAATTAATTTTTCAAGGACTGTTTTGCCAAACACATTCAAATAGTAACTCTTAGAGAGTCTTCAGCATGGTCAGGAAAAACCAACATGCTAATTCAAAAGTTAAACGTGTCAAGAAGAGCACTCATTTGGTTTGAGATGATTACTCAGATGATCATTTTGGCAATGCTAAAAGTGCCCATGTACGAAGTATAGCTTAAATTGAAAAGGTGGTTTGTACGGGTGTAGTGTTTATATAACAGCCGTTGCAAAAATAACGTACTACTCATGGGCTTCTAATGCAGCTGTGGCCTTCTTCTGTGTATATGTATCATATTAGTATACTGTTGTATGGTTTGTATTCCTTACAATATTAATTTCATTTATCCCTCTTTATGGCATTTTATTCATTCCTAACCTGAATCAAGGATAAGCAGCTGTGTATTTGTCATATCGGTATATATAAGTTGACTGCAGATGGGATGATTGAAAGAGTATGTGAAAATTTACACTGACCTTACCATGTGAGACCCTCAAGTTTTGTGTGAAAGATAAAATGAATTCATTAAAGCTTAGAATATGATATTAATCTGTCGTAATTCTGATCTAAGGCTCACGCCAATTGCAAAAACACAAAGATTACCCCTATGAGATAATGCCTTGCATGGTTGCTGCCAATATATAACTTTACATTTGTTCAATTTATTTTATTTGAAATATTCAAACAATTTTTGGTAAAATCGTATTTGTGATACTTTTCAGGTGCTATTTGTTTTTGTTGTATACAAATATTTCAATATAACTCATGTTTATCATCACAGGGTAGAGGTTCAGCTCCGATCCTGTTATTGACAGGTCCTCCTGGGGCAGGCAAGACAGCCTGTGTCAAGGTTCTTTGTGGAGAACAAGGCTGGACCATTCAGGAATGGTCAGGCACATCTGATCAGGCAGCAGATCAGTGGGCCTCAAGTGAAGCAAGGACAGGTGGTCCAACAGACATTCTACTTTTCCTTCCTTTATTACATTTTAGCCAAGAATTGCAAATTGAAAATATAATTTTGAAAAGCCTTCAAACTTTCCCTTTTGAGTTGAATTTCAAATTGTGCTGATTTTGCCACTGTATAGTCTCCCCCCAAAAAAGTAATGCTTTATAAAAAAAATTTAAACAGGTATATATGAAAACAAGCCGCAGAATTTTCATTTTGATCATCACATAACTGTGACATCTCAAATGGAATAGACAATAACCTATGACAGATTTTATAAATTTTCATTTGAGATTCACCATAGGTCTTAAAGAATAATATGGGTAGAGTACTGCGCACAGAGATAAATAAATAAACAGCAAAACAAAAATAATGCGGAAAAATTTGCACCTAAAAGTATGAAAGAAATAAAATAAACCATTTTCATTCATTTCAAATATAAAGTAATTTAAATGAACACAAAAAAAGGGAATGTGAGATGTAGCAGAATCGTCATCAATTAGTTTGAAGCTCTCATATGGATAAAAGTATTGCTTCTGATTTATTTTACTTGATGTCTTTGATTAATTATCTTTTCTTGCTAATAATCTGCTCTGATTTTTTCCAAATCAGAGCACTCCCTGGTGGATACTTACCAGAGTCAGTCTCAAAGCGCTGTGTTTCACAATTTCTTGTTGAGAGCAAACAAGTATCAGGCTCTGGACCTGACTGGTCCTTCCCTTGGTACAAAGAATGACTCGATACTGGCTTCCAGGCAGGCAAATGACAAAAAGACTGTGATAGTAGTGGAGGAGATGCCTAATATCTTCTATAGAGATCCAAACCAATTTCATGATATTATAAGGTAAAGATAAGAAACAAAAGAGGTGGAAGAGGTGCTGGGTTTTACAATTAGCTTGTAGCAATAGATTTGTTAGATTTTAACATAATAGCAGTTAAAAGAAAAACATGGACAATGATATAGCAGTATTATCAAAGCGATAGGAAAAATTGGATATTTTGAGAAGAATGGCATTTGGCCTCTTTCTTATGTATTATGCTGTTTTAAAAAAAAGGTTCCTAGGGTTTTATTTAATTCTCTTCTTACAGACAGTACAAGCGCTGTGGAAAGTCCCCTTTGGTTTTTATAGTAAGTGACTCAAATAATAACTCATCAGGCATACAGAGGCTTTTTCCTAAGGACCTCATGCATCAGCTCCATTTTGACAGTATTAGGTAGGCCTTGCTTTCAATTTGCTAGCTTTTTTGTTTTTTGCTAATTTGTGTGTGTGTGTGTGTTAAAAAATCTTGATTTTGTTCCCCATACTTTTATTTGTTGACTCTATGTACTTGAGAATATAATGTCTTTGGTATCAATTTTGATAAATCCTGATCAATATCTTTAGTTATTTTGCTTTGGTTAAGAATGTTTTAGGTTTCAAGGATGTCTCAATACCAGTACAGGTTGAGATTTTTACATATTGAGTCTTTTTTATTACACATAAATGAATTTCCTTCCTTTTAAAAAATTGAAAAATTATAACAAAAATTTCTCTAACTAGAGACATTTTATTGATACATATTAAAGATGGAAATATTTTCTATAAAGGACCTCTAAATAGTCAATTTCAAATTGTTTAGGCTCCAGCTTAAAACTTTAAAAGTAACTTATGCTTGAAACATTTTTGGATGCCTCTCATTTTCTCATTAAAATTAGGAAAAATAATGTGGTCTTTCATTTTCTTTGACCAGTATGAATCCAGTGGCTCCAACTATGTTGGTGAAGCTACTGACAAAGATAGCCAGCGCTGAGTCTGGAAAGGTAAATCTAGTCTGCTGAACTATGCGCAGAATTTTTGTTCTGTTTCAGGAAAAACTATAGAAATACTTTTTAAGAATTAAAAAAACCAAGTAAAAAAGAATCAATCCTGTATTTTGTCCATAAAAAGTGAGTCATATGACAACCCCCCCTCCCCCTTTTTTTTTTTCTTTTTCTTTTTTGTTTTAGGTGTGAACTGGAAAAATTGAAGGATTATTTCATGAAATGAATGAGGATTTTGTGAATAATTGAGAGCTCTTTTAGAGTTATTTATTAAAAGTTTAACAAGAGTTTTATCATTTATTTTCATGTAGACAAATTATGAAACTTAAAAATATAGATATAATCGGTTCTTCTTTTACATAGTGATTAATTAATTCCTTTCGATTTTTCATATCAGCTTCCTTCCCCAAGTTCATCTGTAATTGAAACAATCGCAGTCTCAAGTGGCGGTGATATTAGGTCAGCACTCAACACTTTACAATTTGCATGTGGGAGAGGTAGGTCATTCTGCATTTAGTTCTTTAGCATTGACATTTTAAATTCTTGGCCTACACATTTATAATATTAGTTAATGATGTTGCTGAATAATCTTTATAAAAGATTTTGTTGTTAACTTTGGATCTATTTTTTGCTGGTATGACCATTATTTAAGAAGATGTACCAAATTATACACAACTCAAAAAGAATTTTGTATATATTTGTAGCAATGCCATGAAATGAGACGTTTTGCTGCATAGAAATTTTTGGGTGAAAGCAAGTTTCCTAAATAAAGCTTGAAATTTCCGCTTTTTATGCCGCTTTAATTAAATAACTTTTATATTATTTCAGAAGAAAAAGCACTTTAAATAGCGAGGATTTCACTTAATAAAAGATTTTCCAAAGTAGTTGTCTGCTACAAAATGTCTCATTTTGTGGCATTGCCATACACATGTAAGGATTATCATTTATGCAAAATCAATTGTTTTAAATCTCTGTTAGCAATTTTGCTGTTTGTCATTCTTTATTGATTTTTACAAAAAAAATTAAGGCAGCTTAAATTAAACTTGTGAATGCCAGTAGTGCCTTTTTTTAGATAAAAAGTCTATAGCAGAAAAATAATAATTTGCTGCGAAAGAAGTCATGATAAGTAATCAATATCAGCAACTTCATATAGAATAAAATTTGTCGTTGGAAAAGGATTGCATTGTATCAATATTAGATCAATTCAATTTTTTTCTTTAGACTCTCTTTTTTGATATGTTTAACTGTAATTAGCCTGAAAAAATTAAAGAGGTCTTTGGTGTCATATTACCATTTGTTTGTGCTGTGTAGGTACATCGACTTGCCTATCTGAAGGGTGTCCCATGCGCTGTGTTCGTGCTCAATATACCAAGTTTTGTTTTGCTGCCTAGAAAATCAGTTTCGGTTTTCAAAGGATTAAAAATAGTATCATTGGAAAGCTCAAGTTTTCCCGAAACTTTTAATAGCTCATGGTATCATCGAAGCCGGACAAAGAACGCTTAACACAATCATGTGACACTCTCACCTGTGTGTTTGGCTTCTAGAATCTTGATCTAGATATTGACTAGCAAGCCATGGCTTTGCCTTTGATATATACTTTTGAGTATCTAACGCCATTATTTCTAGATAAGGAGTTGTAGCAAATTTTTACATGACAGGTTTATCCATAGTCTCACAAAAATTTCCTTAGCATGGGGCTAAAATTGTTTAGCAGTCAAGGGGTTAACAAAATTTTTGTTATTTTTGGGATTATGCACTTTTTAATACAATTGCCCATCCAGACACTTTGGATCTAAAAGCCATATGTGTTGTACCGGCAAAGCCTCAGCTGAAGAAGCATAGCTCTAGCACTAGTAGTGGAGCAAGGCTCAAGTATGGCTCTTTAAAAAGGACTGGCATTGGAGAGGGTAATCACAAAGACGACCTCAGTTTGATGCTTGGATTGAAAGACAAAGCTATCTTCTTGTTTCAATCTGTCGGAAAAGTTCTTCATTTCAAAAGTAAATGCTCAACATCTTTCGTAACGATAATATAATTATTGAAAATTGCAAGTAACTTAATTTAAAAAAATAAATTAATTATAAGAAACTTTTTTATTTAATGTAAATTGGAGCAAAATTTTTTATATAATCTTTAAATAGGAGAACCAGCATACCAATACTTTTAGTTATGAAGCAAATATTAAGACTTTTAATTTGTTAAATAACCGTTATTGTAAACAAAAATAAGACTACATCAAATCTTGCATTACTTTAAATGTACTCACAAAAAAAAAAAAAAAATTGAATTGTTTTCACAGGAGGGAATCATATGGATCATCAAAGTAACCCTAATCTTCCTCACCACTTGCACCATTTTGACAGAGATCCACTTTTAGTTGATCCTGAGGTAAACCATTGACCTATTCTGAATCAAAATCCTTCATGACCTACTTTTTCGTTTACCCCTATGATGTAAAGAATTGGAACTGAATAAAATTTTTATGGGGGATTGCATGTATGCAATTAGGTGATAGGCTAATTATAGAGTTGATAATCAAAAACATCGAACAATATCAGATAGTGCCAACTATGAGTTGAGTATGGGATCAGTACAAGAGTATTGATTTAATTTGGTATCTGGTAGAGGCTTACTTGTAACCACAAGAGTTCCTTTAGAATAAGTAAATTGTGGAGGTTTTTATATACTTTTGTAATGAATTTTGCCTATGGTAGTGAAAAGTAATGTTTGGAGCATCATTTTGTAAGCATAAATGAAATAACGTTAATAAGAGGAAATTTAAGAAAAATCAAAATGTTTCAAGTTTTCTTAATAAAGTATACAAGGATTAATCGTTTTTTTTTTTCCTTTAATAACTATCCAGGAATTATTGATATTGGCAGGACTCTTTTTTTATATTTCTCTGTCAGGAAGTGGCTTTCAAGTCTCAGTTGTCTGGCGATTATCTGACCTCTTTTCTTCATGAAAACTATGTGGAGTTCTTGTCCTCTGTGGAGGATCTAGAAAGGGCTGCTCAGTATTTTAGTGATGCAGACTCCTTGTCAGCCTTATGGACGGTATAAATAAAACCATATCATAAGATATTTATGGTAGAAATAAAGTTTGTTTGTATAAAGTTTTGTGCCCTGAGATTGTTGGCTTCACATGTATAGAATGTTTAAAAGCAGACATATCGTTCTAAGTTAGCTCAGTTTTTTAAATGTATTCCTGTTAAAAAAAAGACTTCTTTTTAAAAAATACAAGAATAAAGAAAGCTGTGGAAGGTAACATTTTCAAAAACTGCTGATGTTGAGGTTCTTAAACTGATACTTTCAAATTGTACAAATTATGATTTAGGATAATATGTTTCGTTTATCATAGCATTTTTATCTTTGTGAAGAATAAATGATGTATTTACTGTATTGTATTATTTTAGGCAAGAGAGGAACTGCAAACATATTCGGTATCTGTGGCAATGCGAGGCTACATTCATTCCAACTCTGATCTAACAAGACACGATAGCCCTCGCAGAAATCATGGTTGGCTCCCTCTACACAAATCTCGTTGGTTCTCTGCTTCCAAACAGGTAAGTATCTTTATTTAATATAGTATGTATGGAGACTCAGCAAATTTGATTAATAAAAAGTGGGGTTATCTTTCATTCTATACATTTAAGAAGACTTCAAACAGAAATTTTGTGAACATATTCCACTAGGTTTTTGGAGGCATTTTTAAAATTCAAATCAAGTTTGATTTTTTAGCCAGTTCTAATTATTAATACCAATGGAAACTGATATTATATTTTTGATTGAAAATGACAGACGTTTCATATAAAAACATATATCATTGATTTTCACTCAAACAATATTGTAAGACACAAGATGGCAGGGGCTTTAAACTGTGTCCTGTGCAGGCTCTGAGCAAGGTGATAGGAAAAGTTTGAAAGTTAAATGTTAGTAATAGTCATGGATGAAATCAAAATTAACCAAAATCATGGTCTTACTGTGTGAAATTTGAGATTTTCCCATCAAATAGAAAGGATGAAACCAATCATGAGCAAACATTAGCAAAGCATTGAAAGAACTGCAAGATTTTTAGATGAAATATTTTAATACATTTACAATGAAAATATACTTATTTGAAAGTTTCTTCTTAAATCTTAGCATAAACTTTGCAAATTTAAAATGGTTTCTATTTGACAAATGAAAGTGTGCAAATATAACAGGTAAAGCAATTCAATGGAGGAATGCAACAATCAATTAAAACTTCACATTTGCAGTGAAATTGTGTATGTATTATAGCATTATTAAGCTCATCAAGCAAAAAAAATTAAAAAAAAAAACATGCTGATCGTCTCATTAATGACGTATTCAAAAAATGTAGGTTTGCTTTATTTACATTACCTGGGTGGCAAGTGAGACATTACGGTCGAAGAAATGTCAGCACCCTTAGGTGATACGAATAACTTGTACTATCTTGAAAACCTTGACCTTATCAAAGTTTTTTTTTTCTCAATTGTGCATTAAGTATGAATTCCTCTGCCTTTTTTTTTAAAAGTATTTTGCATTACTGTTACTGTACTAGTAGTCATACTTTTGGTTTTTTTTTCATGAAAAATGTATTAATTTTATGTATTCTTTTGTTTGCAGGCCAATGAGAATGTAACATCAGCCAGACAGCTTTTCAAAGGTACCAGTAAAAGAAATGATTACATTTGAAAAGAAAAATTTAACAAATGAATTTGTCTTGTATTTTTTTTTAAGATGCATGATGATTCCCAAGATCTGACCAATGAGTGAAAATAAGACGGAAATAATCAATTAACTGGTCAGCTCTCACTTGGTAAAGATTGAGCATTTTATGAATATCATGAATTAGCTTTGATATCTCTTAAGTAACTCTCCAACATCTTGAAGTTTTGGTTGAGTTTAAGACTTTAATGTTACAAATATAAAATGATGTAAAACTAGGGTTTCAGTAGCCTTTTAATGCATTTTTATATTTTTTTTAAGAGGAAACCAATTTCATCACATAGTGCATTTAATTTTCGAAAAATGGAAAAAAAATAGACGTGATTTGATAATTGTCATGTTTTATTTTGCAGGATACCATTGGGAACCTGAAGTTTTATGCACAGAAATTCTTCCTTACATAAATTTGAGCAATCCTACTCTTCATGATCCAGGTAACTTCTTATACTTTCACATTGTGAATAAAATTTGTCGTCAATTATTTTTATTCATTATACTCATTTTTTTAAGAATTTGGAAATGCTATACCTAGATCACAAGCAGATATGGTCTTCCTTTTTATATGCGAGTCCTCCTCTCAGTATTTAATATCATCTTAAGTCTTCAAAAATAATCAAGATTAAGAGTATTTAATGAAACAATAGTGAAAATCTGGCCATTTTTTACAAAGTTTGAAAGAAGGAAAGACGGGTAATGTCAAGACTTTCCTCTTGGCTAGATTTTAATATGAGCTTTCGCTGATGGGCTCATAATACTGTCATTTCTCAAATTTCATGCAATGTTCAAAACACCCATGGAACAAAGTTATGGAAAGAGGGAAAATGAAGACATATTGCTTTCTGGAATAATTTCAATTGTGTGGTAAAATTCAAACTTGTAAAAATGCTTCCCAATATGCCAGACAGTTTATAAGTAATTTTCTTGATTAAATTGTTGTACTTGATATGAAGACTTGTGAGATCATTGCCTTTTGATAACTATATTGCTACTAAAAAGTTGTAATTTCAGAAAATATGCTATCTATCTCTAGAGGATTAGCAAGTGGTACATAAAGAGCGAAATACAACTGTTTATTTTCAGCGCAAGAAGCAACAACTTGGTGCAATATCATTTTAACCTCTTCAGTCACAGACTCAATTTAGCTCCGCCAAGTCACTGGATAGTGGTGGTTAGATAAGATTTAGCTTGAACATCTGATAGCTCGAGCCAGAAATTGAACCATAGACTTTTGCACTGTCAACCAAGTGCTCTACAGCCTGAGCGATTTGGCACGCTCAAAGCAAATATAAACATTATAACATATATACAAAGATGATCTTGCAAATAAACTTGTTTTTTTTTATGTAAGATTCAAACCATTTTAAATATCACCTTCTTCAGGAGTCTATCTTCCCTTTGGACAGTAAGTTTAGAAAGAATTCTATCCTTCATTGAAATGCCCTTAGGAGGTATGTTCCAAGTTCCCTGAAACTTCCCATAAGTAATGTTATGTCCTCATTTTGATGTGTGGCTTAGATCTGGCAGTGATACTACAAAAGATGTTAATTGGATCTTCCCTTTATTTTCTTAAGAGCAGACTCACTTTTGGATATGCTAGTTACCAGTCACTTTTTATCTTCACATTTCTTTTGGTTTTAAGTGAAATCCTAAAGAAATAAAAAGTCTTGAGCAGTTTTTGTGATAGCATCCAAAACCAAGATTGTCAGTGTTTATATGTGTTTAACTGTTACAGATCTAAATTTTGTCTTTCCTTCACAGGTCAAATAAGTTTTGTTCAAGAAATGACAACGTTTTCAAGATCAACTCAGCTATCAAGGTGAGCCTTGCCTGACATTGATGTCATTTTTTGGCATATTGCTTTTGTGAAATCATATACATGTAATTTATTTTGTCAACTTTTGAAGAGACTTTCAAAACAATTATCCATTATCTTACCAAGAAGTAGCTCCATGTAAAAAAAATCTTTATTATGGCTGTATTCATGTAAAGTTAGCTGCGTAGATTCTGCTATTATTACAGCCGTCTATCCATGAACTTTTAGTTTCAAGCTAGACCTGTAACTGATACCCCCAGGCCTGGCCTGGTTTTGTGCACTGAAGTGCGACCAACCATGTCTGCACTGTGAATTTTCTTCTAGGGCTACAAAATACATTTTGGACAATTTTAGTCATATTTGAGTGGTAGCTAAACTTTTCATATGAGTGTTACATTAATGAAACTTACATCATTGAAAAGGTTATTTCAAGCTCTTTACAACGATTTTATTCTTAAGTTCCTAGAATTTTTTACAATTACAGGAATCAACAATAACCTACGGCACTAGTCAGTCCCCGTGAAACTGGTTCTTATTTAACAAATTAATTAATTAACAGCCATCGGAAGTTTTTACAATCAACAGTTAGTTATCTGTATTTAGCTCAAATATTGCAGTTTCAAAATATGTTAAAAGGTATCTCGGTTTATGTTCAGGAAAGGAGAAAAGAGCTGGTATGTTTAGCAACCTAGGCTTGGCAAAACTTTGCCTCTAGACTTAGGTGACTGATTTAACACAAGATGACATCATACAATAGCTAAGCAGGGTCTACCCTCATAAATCTTTTAAACTGGGGAAACTTAAGAACACTAAATTATAGGGACAAACAGCAAGAAACCCCTAGAAGGGGAAATCAGATAACATTCAGAAAACAGATGATTGTTCTCATCTCTCCACCCATGCCATTCAAGGCAAAATGTTAATGCAATCTTGAGTAGTTCAGAAACTTTCCACCAAGCACTTACATTGAACTAAAGCTAAAGCGGCGTCCACATTGTCACTCCGAACTATCGGTTACCTATTGGGCGCCCGATGGGCCGACCCGTGAGGTGGAACTGACAGTGTGGACGAGAAAATCTCGCAGTTTTTCGTCACTCCATGGGGCCACCGTCACGCCGCCCGACGAATCCAACATGCTTGATATTTTGGCGCAGTTATTTGATAGCCGGGGCGTGGCTGGCGGCGTCGGTGATTGATGGGCGCAGGAAAATTAAATTTGTTTTAAATTTTTTTTTAAATATTAACCGTAGCCCAAATCTATTAACAAATTCAGATTCAGCGTATTGAAATTAGGGAAAATGTTCGCGAGTAACAATTTTTTAACAATTATTTAGAAAGATAGTTTTAATTTTCATTAACCACTACCTTATCTCTCTCTCTCTCTCTCTCTCTCTCTCTCTCTCTTGTCTCTTCCTTTTCAAGATAGAAAGATCAACTACACTTACTTTTCCCTCTTTGTTCCTCCCACATTTTTTATTTTTTTTCCGTTGAGTAATATTAAAGCCTGGATCTAGATTCTAGCTAAATAAATAAGCCTATAATGCATGCAATGTGCTACACAACACTGTGACTTCTTGTTGCCGCTAGATAAGTTATACCAAATTGATTTCAGACCCTCTTGTTGTATACTTGTATCATAATAGTATCTGGTATTTAATTGGTAAAGAAAAATGACATTCTGGTCAAAAGAAAAAATTATTGAATTTCTCGAATTGTACAGGAAACAAGAATATTTGTGGAAAATAAAAAAATAAAGAATATAGTAATCGCTTTCTGTTGTTATTTTTTCAACTTTTAAAAGTTGAATTGAATCACCGAAACTAAAATAAGTTTTTAAGTCAGAGGTACACAGAAGCCCTGCTACGTCTTGTTTTCTTCGACTCAGATGCATGGAATAATCATTGTGATAATGTTTCACACAACCCGCCAAAATCTAAATTTAAGCTCAGAGCTAGCCAACCGTTCAATCTGCCTATCGGGTTTACCTCACAGTGTGGACATGCGTTCGGAGTGATAGTTAACCAATGGGCGGAACTAACGGATACCTGATAGTTCGGAACGACAGTGAGGATGGCCCTTAAGACTGTTTCATACAGGCCCCAACTAAAGCTAAGGCTGTTTCACACAGGCCCCAAAATAACGTTCCATCCTAAGTGAATGTCTTTTTTTTTAACCTCTCAGACATAAACGTACTGAACACTCAAACAGACACGTAGATTGTCACTTGGTGTTTTCCGCTTGGGTGCTCTGTAGGAGAAACTAGTGTTAAGTATGACATCAGGACAGTTTTTAACTGGTCTGCTGAAGTTGGATTTGATTCTTCAGTTTCTTTATTGAAGAATGCACAAGCTCTACTCCTTGTTCTCCATGCAGACCCATTCCAAAACCCCATCTGTCTATGCACTTCATACAATGGTGGAAGATTTTGTGACTGATATTTTTTCTATTAAATGCCATATACTCATCTATCAACCTTTGAAAATCAGCTGTAGTTGTTTTGTCAATGGGTTTGCTGTGTGATATGTCTTTGTGTACATGTATTTGAAGAGGACGGAGTTAGCTTGATTAAATGTTAAATGCACATTTTCAGCAACATCTGTTTTTTTTCTTGTTATTTCTTTTGTTTTGTTCACTGCTCTTGAGCAAATAGTTCACTGACAGCAGGTGGTATGTATTTAGGCAGTGGTTGCCATCATAGTGTTTCTGGAGCGTCATCAAACGACAAAAACAAATAGTCTATTTGTGGATGTTCTGTTAATGCCACTGTCTCTTCCAGGTTTATGACTTTGCATTTTTATTGATACGTTTTACCTTGTATAAATGTAGTATTTCACATTCCTCTTCCTTTCCCAAAGGAAAGGTATAGGCAGACAGAGGACACTCAGAAGAAGGTATGCAAGGTATCAAACTCGCACCAAATATGACTGTTTTTTGCTGTGCATAACAATGCAGACTGAAGTGATCTTTCAGTTGCAGCATTTCATACAAAATGTTGAGTAGCAAGTGTCGCATATCAAAAGGGCATATATGGCTTCGTCTTTAGATATGTCAATGCAAACGAGGTTTAAAATAGTTTTCATGTGATGTGCACACTGCTGAGTTGTTGCATTACGTCTCTTGTCTTCGAAAATTTGTGTTCTCATCCCTCATCCCTTGATGTAATCTTTATAAACAGATTTTATATGATTTGTTTGATCCATTCCGCAGCTAAAAATATTCTTTTAAAGGGAATAAAAAAGAATTAAATTTATTATTTATTCAAGTTTCAAAACACATAATGTTTAGGAAGCACACAATAATAAAAGAATTCTTTGCACTTTTTACTACACAACATTACTACATTAAGAAGAGAAATATATCATATTAAGAGTGTGAATATACAGAAAGTAAAAAGGTTGATTTAGTGTTCATATGTTTAAACCTTCCTTGTGAAGAAACTAAACAAAAACCGAAGAAGATTTTTTAGCACTATTACTATAAAAATATGAATGTTCCAACAAAACCGTTTCTGGAGACAGGAAAAGTTACATATGGGTTTAATTAAGAGTTAATTAAGGAATGCAACAAAATATGCCTTTTTTGCTACCTCTCTCAAATCCATATAAAAAATAAGCAAGCTTAACTTATGAACTGATGAAATTTATCAGCGTTGTAAAGATCAGATGTCCATTAACAGTTTAATACCAAACATGGATGGTGTGGAATGTTTACACATGGAGAAAATCCAGGTGAAAGTTTAGGATTAACAATGAAAATCACCTAAATACAACTACAGGGCCATCGGGCCAGCCAGGAGCAATTATCTCGCTTCCCTGAGCATAGAGGCAGTAAAGCATGGGTATCAAGTTACAGGGATAGGCTCAAATTAAAGTTCCAAAATCAGAGCAAGATAAACGGCTGTGTTATGTATTTTCAGCTCTTTCAACAATTAGATTGAAGATGTATATAACAGTTGTATTCGTGGGGAAAGGCAGGGGAGAAGATAAAACAGAGTATTACATTACATTTAAATCTTAACAATTTATATATTGCCTTGAACTTGAATGCTGCCGCAGTATTTAAAATGTGATGATATGCTATTGTGATAAATTTTTCAAAAAATGCAGACAGCTTTTTTCAGACCATTACTACTGAGAAAATTATTTGTACCGTAATGAGATTCTAAAGTATTGTAAAGTTTTACCAATGATACAAACCTAAGGTCATGTGTACATCTCAGAAGACTCATCTACAAATTCAGAGAAATTGAAACAACCCAGACTTTCTTCATGAACAGAGCTAACATTGATGTTGACATTATTTTATGTTTTTTCTGCTATATCTGAAAACAGTAGTGTGCAAACAGGGGAAATTTAACTTAATTTTTTTTTTAAATGATTGTATTAGTTATAGTAATTTTTTTTTAATTGATCTAAAATTTATTTCTGTGCAATTTTTAGATCGCACCTTGAAAGGCTCAATGAAAAAGATGTTCTTGAGGACGCTGAGGAGGAAGAAAGTATTTATTGGAAGAACTCAGAGAAAAAAGATGGTGCTGAAATTGAAGAGGAGACCAATCTGTTCAGCAGTCAGTCCAAAGTTCAACTCTTACAAATAGACGAGAATAGCAGTGATGAAAATGTTGTGATTGAGGAGTTCGAAAATGAGGGCGATGATGATTTTGAAGATTTGTTCTTTTGAATTTTACAATTTTCACTTTTGAAAGTGTCATGTGGGAAAAAAAACGGCTGAAATTAAGATTTGATTCAATTAAAATTTATTTCATCTGTTATGTACATTGTACATGCACAAAGAGTTAAACCCTGGTGCATAAATTAGTGCAATTAACATAATACTGAAAAGATGTTGTTACGTAAGAACCTTATGTACATTCCTTATTTAGCTTAGAAATAATCAATTTTTTATGATCTAGTCATATCAAAGTTAAAATGCTTCTAAAACTGAAAAGTTCTTAGGCTAAAAAAAAAAAAAAACATGAATAGAAGTGGTATTTTACCATTTTAAATTATAAGCCATGAATGAAGCTGAGCCTGAATAAAAAACTACAGTCAAAGACCATATCTTTAAGAAAAGTGCATTTTAATTTTTGCTTATTGTTCTTAAATTTTCCTCTTCTTGGCATTGTGTAAAATTGAGATACAAAGATTTTTTTTTTACTTAGGCTGGTTTTGGTGTCACTTACTTATATTTATATATATATATATATATATATATATATATATATATATATATATATATATAAATTCAGTGATACTCATTTCAGTGAAGTTTTGTGGCAACAACCAGCCTTTTTTACCACAAGGAGAAAAAGAGTATTGCAGGAAAGGGTGACTTTCACATAAAATCAAAAACAATGCTTAAGTGAAATTTTATCAGAAAATCTGAGCCGTAAATACTATGAGTCTGCAATAAGTATGATGGTCTCACAATAATTACTTGTGGCAAGAACAGCAGCTTCAACCTTAGCCTTCCCTGTTGTCCAGTATGTTATCTCATACTTTGTTTCTCTTGAGCTTTTGTCATTTATAGGACAGCAAGCAAAGTATATTGATGTATTTATAGTGGCCTGCAGGACAAATGTAAATGAATTATGTGTGTATTATAATAATTGGAATAGAAATTTGATCAATGCACTTTATCTGAAATGATTTAATGTATAGGCCTACTTGTATTTTTATGATTCAAGCTAATGTCTGATCAATGATTGCAGGGCATATCATAGACTTCATCGTTGAATCTCATGTATATCACATTTTGTGAAGTACTGTTTTGGAGCCCTCATAATGGGTTGGATGCAAAATAAATACTTGAAAAAAAGTGGATAACAGCTTCTCATTGTGGGTTGCTGGTATATTTATAAACTAAATTAAGGAGGTAGCCTAATTGCAAATTTTCAGATTGGCACTTGGAAATAAAAATTTCTTTTTGTTGTGAAGCTGTGAAAGATTTTTATGGTTTGTGCCAGTATAGTAAACCTCGGACTCGACAAACTAGTTCGGTCATTTTTAAAAGTTTGTTGAATGCAAGTGTCATTGGAGCCATGACATAAGGCACCACAAGGAAGTAACCAACTGAAGCCAAATTACCACATAATTATCTCCCTTCTTTTTATCAACTAACCACTTGTCTATAAAGCCACTCTTTGGACTTCCCACCATTACCCAAGTTACCGCAGCTTTGGCTCTTTGATCCCGTATCATGATCTCCTCATGCATATACTGTCACTCCCTGCTGTATAAAAAATGCTGCATGCAGCACTCAGATCAGTGTGTGGACCAAATCTGTACATTTAGAGGAATGGCATTCTGAGGTTTTACTTTTCCTAAGCCAAAATCATTGAATTCATTTAGTAAAAAAAAAATTAGTGCACAGCAATGTCAACATGTGGCACAAGCACGAGTGATCAGTAGGTCTCAGCTATTCTCAGTCTACATTAATGTCAATAGAAAGACATTAACAAAATTTTTTCTTTTTTTTATCTCATCATGATTATTTTTCACTCTATGTCAGATTTCCTACTTTAGATCTAGTTATGTCAAAGTTAAATTTTTGGATCCAGAATATTTTTGTAATAGATGCCTCATGTTGGCTTTAGGGCTCCTGAAAAGTTAACTTTGTTCACTGTGAGGCAGCATGGCACATTTAGCTTGTGGTTTGCAATATTTCAATGCTGATTTTTTTCCACTCTGACTTGAATAAGGACCAGCCGCTGTTTCAAGACTTACTTTTACATATCCAGATCATCAAAAAAAAAAGGCTGTACCTCAAAACTGAATAATAATGAAACTATTTAATGCAAACAAAATTTATTAGGAAAGATAATACTATTTAGATAAAAAAATGTTAAGCATTATTTTAAATACACCATCTTGGATGAGTCAGATATGAAAATTTACTAAGAAATATTAGATTTTAAAGATACTTTTCCTGCAAAGCTTCTTTAAAAACACAGAAAAAGAACAATTTTTTTTTTTTATTTTTCTTTAAGACAATAATGGAGGAGTAACTTATTCTTGTACCAAGGTAGCTGTGAAAATCTTGTGTGGGGGTTAGAGACTAATTTACTTCAAATGATGTATAAAAACAATCCATTTAATAAAATTGATTGATGGAAATCATAACAGTTAACAGGAAAGTCACCAGTTACTGTAATGTTGAAAATAAAAATTGGTTATACATATTCAATTCGCTCTTTTTAGCATTTTTTGATCTAACGAAATCAATTAATAATATTGAAAAAGTTGTGATGAAATGTGAGAGCAAATTTTTTTGTTTATGTGCATTTTGTTTGTAGCAAGGCCTTTGAAGAAGATGTCGATACAACCTCTGCACTGCCCAGTAAGCTTTCATATAGTCTTGATCTCATTGGCCATTTCTGGAAAAAAAGATTAAAGAAAGATTTTTTCCCCTGTTATATGCTTATCAATTTTCTTTGCCTTATGTTCTTTCTCCTTTTTAAAATTGAACAATGTGGCAAATGAAATAATATTTTGCTTAATATTAATAATAAAATTAAATTATACCATGCATTTGAATGAAAGTGGCTGTTCTTGTTATTAAGTCTTTACAAGCAAAATTTCTCATGAGAAGGCAAAAACTGTATTTATTTAAGATTGATTTAATGATAAATATCCCGAAGCTCAAAGCAATGAAAAGAAATGATTTAAATGTTCTTAAAGTATTTTTTTTTCATGCAATGAAACTAAATCATTTGAGAGATTTTTTTTTGCTGGAAAAAAAATCAGCACAAACCTTTACTGGACGCAGTGTTGCCATCACTGTAGAGTTGAAGCTTTTCATATTTCTAGCAAAAATTGGTGACACTTTTTTCAGAGATGGGTGACTGGATACTTGCAATTTGACCTTGCTGAGTTGTGCCCTGAGTTTCCTGTCACAGGTGTCAATAGAATGGTAATGAGTTATATTTTTCTCAATCATTTTTTTCTTTTCGAAGGTCCTCTTGTGGCTGACTGCTGGGTCTAAACAAGAATTGGTCAAACCACAGTATTTTTGCCTTTTTTTCTCAGCTGCAAAATCTTTGGTCTGTGAATCATTGATTGGAGATGCCAATAATTTTCTTTGAGGTAAAGTTAAACAAAGAGCAGTTAAATCGTTGTCACCGCCTTTGACAGTATTTACAATTTGGCTTTGACTTCTCTGTGAATTAGCTTGCATCCTCTGATTGTCCATATCGTCTTTTTGGTGTGTAATAGCATGCCTTGTTTTCTGAAGAGACTGTGTGAGGTGACAGATATAAGCTGTTGCAAGAACTAGCACATCTAGCTTTGAAAGCTTTGTGTCTGGAGGCACTGCCTGTTGGAGGGATACAATTATTAAGGATTTGCTTTTTACTTGAACTGAGGAAAAATGAGGATTGTATTGTGCGTCAAAGATAGAAGTAGTTTATACATTCATCCATGTATATCTTAGTTGTTTCTTTCGAGGATGATCTGTGTTGTAGATAGTTTTGGTAGCTAATTAGGAAGGGAAGGGGTCTGATAAAGAAATTTTTCATTGACATTACAATGACGTCACCTGAATGCAATCTTTTTTTTGTGTGTGCGGCCAAGCAGCAATTTCATAGATTTGAAATGTGATCTGTTAGAATTTCTCTTTATAGGGGAGAAAAATCTGACGTCAATAAGGAATTGTGTGTGTGCATGTTCTTTTGCATTAAATGATTCACTATGGTTGTTTATGTGGACTATCCTAAAAGTCAAAAATATGCAAAAACTTGCCATAACTTGACAGCTTACAATATTATGTTTTTGGCACAGTAATTTTCAGCATAAACTTTGAAAATGTTCATTAAGATAGGTATATAAACCTGAGTGAGAGAAAACGAATTCTATTTGCAACTTTCTTCAGTAAGAGTAACAACCATGAAGCACCGTAACCAAATGTGGGCGTTTACTTAAGTGCCTATTTTTTGTAGGTTAAGACTTCGGGAGATTTCTGGAACCCTAAACAATTTATCGATATAATTCTTCTTTTATGTTCTATAGTGATAGATCTATCGATCAGCATCGTTTTGAAGGATAGAGCAATTCAATGATATGCCTGATGCCTGGATAAATGATCAGAGTAATGAGAAGTATGAGTGAATTATCCATGTTTCTGATATCCAGTGGTTCCACTTACCGGCAAACATTGTTGAAGCTGAAGGAAGGCTGCCCTCAGCGCCCTCACCCGGGACCGCTCTCGGGCAGCATTATTGCTGGAAGGCTTCTGCTGTGCTCTGCTCTGGTCAGCGGGAAGCAGCGTTTTAAAACTGGGACACTCAGGCCTACTCATCGGTCTAACTTCAACAAGCTCAGTCATTTAGGTGCATGGAAGAGAGTGAGAGAGAAAAAAGTAAACTGCATGGAAAGAAGAAACTCACTATCCTACATATCAATAAGATTAGACTTGCTTTTCGTTGCTTTGGTTAAACGCCAGCTGACATTCTCTTTTTTGTTAAAATTCTGAACATGCAAATAGCTATCAATCATTTTTTAAAACTATCGCAGCCTTAAGCAAGACTTCGACATATAACTCTTTTGAGGGTTATATATCCAGCAAAATAGGACGCCTATTTTTTGTTTTTTTTCAGTTCAGACAGTATTGAAGTATGCAGATCTATGTTTTGGTCGATGCCATTGGTATATAAACACATTACAATTAGGTTTGGGTTACATCGAGCATAATATCACAATGGTGTGAAAAAATGTTAAGATGTTGACCTATACCCGTAACAGCATAGCATTATCTTTTTGCACTCGTTCTGAGGAAACTATTTTTTGACTAATGCACGATCATGCTAAAACAATTTAAATTTGAGATAGAACTGAACTTAATACATTGACAATCATGATAAAGGCACAGGTAGTTTTACGACCTTAGGACTAAGTTAAAGAAATGAGATCATTGGAAACAAGAAAGAATGAATATCGGTAACCGACATAGTTGCTCCACATTTAAATTTCAACATGGACATGGATTAAATGCAGTGCGCATCAGGTGAAACTGAGGCAGCCGTGAGTTAGTAATGAGTCAGTTATTTTTAAACTTCATATAATACACATTCTTTTAAGAACATTCTATATTGTTTCCACGCTTTGTCATGGTTAATCTTTCTGGTTTTTTTTGTTGTTGTTTTTTTATTTTATTTTGTTTTTGTTCATTTGTTGTTTTTTTTCATGTTTTTTTTTTTTGTTTGGAAGGGCCATTAGCTAAAAATCCTTATCTAACGATCAAAGCGTGTCTAAGTAACAGTATTATAAATTCCCTCAAAGAATGAGAAAAATATTGGGATGTCGAGTGTCCATTTTTGTTTTGAGTTCCTTCCTATTGACATTAGTCCATATACTCGAAGGAAAATGACTTTAGGTGGTAATGTAGTTTTCAAACATGTAATCAAGAAAGTTATCTAGTTATTTACATTCTGGTTTTGTTGAAAAAGAATCAAAATCCAATTGTGTCTTCCATTTTAGCGACGGGTAATAATACTAATAGTAATGCTATAAAGAATAAATATGAATTTGCCCTGTTTGGAGAATGCTGATCATGTTTTTTTTTTCGACAGGCCAAGGGACTTTTTATAGGCCCATTTGATATATTATAATTATATATGATATAATTATACACACACACTCGCACACATACAAATGCTTTTTTTAGAGAGCTGGTAACCATCGTTTTGCCGGGTCAGGTAGATCTCTAGCATATAAAAATGATTAGATCCTAACTGCAATACCTACAACTACCAGCAAATACGTTTCCTCAATCCGGCTTTTAAGCCGGAACTTTGTGAACAGATGTAGTGCGTTGCTTTTCTTTAAACCCTTCCGTTAGAATTCTCAGAATAGTAAGTCGGGTCGTATTATTTTAGAATTTCATAACTAAGAATAATTATACTTCGGAATTTTGTCTTGGTTTACTTCTGAAATAAATAAAGCCAACAGGTGACCAAAAATATTGCGCAAAACTTCTCTGCTGCTGGACTAACTTCACCCTCTGTGGCGTTGGAATAAAGAGGACGTCGGCTTTAGTCATCTACTGAATTTAAAGAAAATAAAGCCACGTTTCAAAACAGAGTTTCGCGATCCTTTTTGCTCAACCTGTAAGGAGGTAATTTCCACAAGTTTAACAAAAAGGTGATAATGAAAGGGCAAGACAGTACTGTTATTGTTAATGCCATAACATAATAAAAAAACTTTATCAATGCATTCTGCATTGTGCGAAGAAATGGTCTTCCATTTTTTACGGGAAGAATGTGCTATCCTTTGTCGACAAAGATCGAATTAACTATCCAAAGAATATGCTATTTGATCTAATTAGTAGGCATAGTCTCATAACCTGGAAAGACCTATTCGTTATCTTGGTCTTGCCGTAAAGCCTTATAAAAGGTTAAATTCGTTAGCTTTAGTCAATTTCTCTCAGTGACCTTTTCTATTGTTGCTAAATGATTGATACACAGATGGTGCGTAAGTGAATTTAACTTCACTTGCATTCTTTTCTAATATTGTTTAGTAGAGAGATGTACAGTATAGGTCGCCGGGGATAAAAAATCATTTATTTTTTCAAAAATTAACTAGCTTAAAGACTGCCCCTCAACGGATCAGGTTCACATGAATAGTAACACTGCACTACTAGATTAAATGGTTGAAAGTGCATCATGTGTAATTATATGAAAAAACAGGTTTTACTGCCAACCAGGTAGGATCCTTGAAAAAGGCTTGGAATATAACCCTTTCCCTTGCGAATTTAAAGATGAACTAACGAAATGTTTTTTTTCCAATACATGATCGTTATACAAGCTGTTGCTCATGCGCCCGAGTCTGTTCAGGGATGAGCAAACTGATAATTTGATTTTGTTTGCTATCACAGCGAAGAGAAGACACATACCTTACAATATAACATAATTTTTGGGTACCGGTACGTTACCACAGGCTCTTTCAGAGCCATGGAATGATCATGAGAGGTTAACTATTTCCCCGACTGGAAGCAGATGAAGCGTTTTTCCGAAAATGATTTTTTTTTTTTTTTTTTTTTGTTGATGAATTAGAAATCAGCTGGGGTAATGTCGTTGATAGCAAGTAACCATAGAAAATAATAACAATAAGAACCAAACATCACAATCAGCCTCAATATGATCATTACTAATATTGTTCTCGTTCAACAGCAATATGGAAATAACAGGACGACAAATCTCATATCTAGATGACTAAAAAAGCCTCGATTATTCTTATCCAGAGGAAAGAAAGATGATTGCCAGAACAAAGCACAACAGTTTTGATTTCATATAAACTGTTAATGCCTAAAAACCTATGATGTCAGCAAAAAATACTTTCACAGCGTCCCCTCGTCCATCCAATCTTCAACAAAGATCAAGATCCCATACGGTTAGAATAAACGATAATCAGGAATTTGCTGACAACCCGGACAAACTCGTGAGTTCAGACACTACCAAAGCCATCCACAAGCAAGGGTCATTTGTAAAAAATAGTGATGTGATGATTATAGTCGGTAAGAGCAGCTCTACAAAGGTGCCGCAGTTTTCACAAAGTACAGAGGCTGCCGAGTTAAAACGCCGATCTTTGATTTCATTGAGAGATGAGAAGTACCCGGGAGACTTCGCTGCCGGAAAGATAACAGACCCCAAGCACGTGAAAAGATACATGGAAGAGATCATTAAAGATCCAAAGATATCGGAGGATAAGTTAAAAAACTTGACATCCCAATACCTTCAGCAAATGGGAGCTTTTCTATCCGCTACTTCCGTTATAGAGCGTAAGTCCTCATCAAGCTTCGAGGGTTCTCATGCGCTAGACGTTTGCATTGCAGAGTCTGATCATTCATTGAAAGGCAGCATTAAGTCGTTGATGGCGATTACGAAAAAGGGTGTTCATAAACGCCGTCCAGTTTCTTATCCAGAGTTACCGCTAACCGTTCCTTCTCATGTGGTTCGAAAACCATTATTGCCCAAGCGGGTCGGTGAGGAGATGAGGGAAAATTTGACCTCTCTGCTGCGGAGCCGCTTAGCGCGTCGCAAACGGGAAGAATTTTTAGCAGATCAAAAGAAGTTCTATTCTTTGGAAATGGAGAAGCAATTAGAAGGGATGAATCAGTCCAAAATCGACCGTCGGCAACTGCTGGAGCAGAGGCTGTTGGCTGATGTGATAAAGGCTCGAATCGACTGGCATAGCAGTGGTTTAGAAGAGCTCAGAGCTAAAGTCAGGATAGTTGTGGTGGGCGCTGGACTAGCAGGTCTGAGCGCTGCTGCGGAGCTGCTGAGGGAAGGCTTCACGGACGTTACAATACTAGAAGCCTCAGACAGGTACATGGTTATCGTTTCTTAGAAACTTTTATTATTAGTCTGTAGAATTTTTCTATAGCCACTTATAGCTTTGAGCGGCATCAAAACCCCGATGCCTTGTCCCAGGTAAATTTTAAGAAAATTAAAATTACCTGAAACTTGTAAATATTTTTCTTGCAATTTCTTGGAAAAATAACAATTCAAATGAAGTCATCATTTTTGCGTGATTTGTAATGATTCCTGTGAAAACTGAAGGAAAAAAAAATAGAAAAAAAAAACGATTTTTTTTTAGCATTTGTTATAATCAATATGATTAAAAATAAAACATATCAATAACTTATTAACAAACTAAAACATCACTCTTGTGTCCGCATTTGTGAAATGACTTTCCATTTTTCAGCGAACGGCAACATCGCATTAGTTTTGACATAATTAAATGATAATAAAATTTCAGTCTATGGCTAACACGCGAAAATCAGTTCTGACCTATGCTATGTCAAATTTTTCATTTTGATTTTGTAGATTTTTTTTCATCGATGCGAAACCCAAGAGGTGAAGACAAGGAGAGGTAACTTTTTTTGGCGGAATCTTGATAAGATTTTTTAGTTTTATTGAATTAACTTTTCCGAAACACAAATAATCGAATTTTAATGTAAACCCACAACGTCGGAGCCACTCATAGGTATCAGAGCAAAGGATTTTTTAATCAATCAATTCATCAGTGCACCTGTATCTCTTCCCCATTATGGACAAACAATAGGGTCGGTGGACGCCTGCATTCGGTATGTCTTCAAGATAACAATGGTGACCACAACGAGGGTGCTTTTTTCGATCAGAATGCAATGGATATTCTCTACGCTGAACTGGGTAGCCCTGGTTGGATCAACGAGGACATTACACACTCTGTTTTCTCATTAGCAAGAGACCGAGAGCTGATTGACTGGACGCGTGAACTAAAGCGGTATGCCATAAATTTGGTTGAATCAATAACGAGATAGCAGACTTAAATCTAGCTGATGAGCAGAAAGATTAGGTTTCGTGGTGGTATTCACAGAGCTTGCCCACAGCAACACATTCATTTTGGCATAAGCCAGGCCTGTTTCAGAAATGCCATATCTAGCATGGTAGCGTGAAAAATCACCGGCTAAGTTTATAAATGGATGAGAAAAAAAACTAATGTTTTAAATGCTTTTACTAATGACAACCAATATAATAGATTTTCTGGACAGCTGTCAAATCAAGTACTTTTGAAATAAATGCATTAATTTAAGGGCAGCATGCGACGAAATAGATCTCATTATGCACACCTTACATAGTAAAAATCGGAATCATAATTTCAAAAAATAGTGAAAGTAATCAGCACAGAAAGGAATAGTATTCGTTTAAAAAAGAGGGCACCTAATCTCAAGGCAGTTAGACAAAATTAGGAGAAACAAAAACGTGTATTAAACACTAGACGTTCTGCTGACTGGACTCGAAAAGCAGGCAATCGTCTTCCACTCCTAAAGTATCACAACCATTTCAAAATTACTTTTCTCAAAAACTGAATATAGGAACTTCTTCAAATTGTACAAATGTGAAAGAAAAATGGTGTTGCTCATCACGACATAAAATATTGCTATGTTTTTTCCTGCTACCACAGAAATTCACAGTTGAAAGTATTCTTCCCTCAGAAGAAAAAAAATACTATTAACAGCTCATGCATTAAGATCAATAACATTTCCATACAGTGATGTATGACAAGGCCTAATGAAGAGAACGAGAAATGAAACTAAGTTGAGATAAAAAGATAAGGAAAAAGGACGGCTGTTTTTGTCAAGCGTTTTCGGTGATTTTCCTCTGAAAGCACATTTATATTTGTGTTCGAGTATGTTTGAATGAAAGGGTCGTAAAAATTGCAAAAGAAATGTTTTGTTTCTTTTTTGTCTATTTTCTCATTTAACTTGATCTATCTTTAGTCCGCAGTGCCACATCATGACAGCAGATGGCAGGCAGTTACACAAAAGCTTTGTTTCTTCAGCTATTAGATTTTGCGCCTACACGGATAAAGACACACAGATCTTAACTTCACAACATCGTGGTCGCTCTAGCCTTTCCTACTCTGACTACCTCCGAGTGAGGCGGGCGCACCTAATGGCCGGGGTTAATGAAGCTGAGAAGAATGCCCTGGCCTCGGCTGTGGACTCTGTTGCTACCGTCTGGAGATTTGCCTCTGGTGATAGCAATGGTGATATGGCGGCCGACCTGAAAGGACAACTTCCGGTCGGTCAAGATCACATTTCCATCGCTCATGATATTGAAATCCCGTCAGAGGAAACTAGCCCTTCTTTAAATTCTTTGCGCAAATTTACATGTGGTCTCCAGTTTGAAGACAGACGTCAGTTTCGAAGATTTTCCTTGGGAAGCACCTCTAACTTGTGTTCCTCGCTCATGCAGAAATTTCCGTCCGATATGGTCAGGTACCGACAAAGAGTGTGTCGCATCGACTGGTCCCAATTCTCTAACAAGGTCGAAAGAAATGGACTTGCGCCAAAGATAAAGATTATTAGTGACAATGGGAAAGTGTACCATGCTCATCATGTAATTATGGCCGTTCCCCTTGGTCACTTGAAAAAGTTTGCACGTGAAATGTTCGAGCCTTCTCTACCACAAAGTAAGCTAGATGCTATAGACAAAATGGGCGTTGGTACCGTCTCCAGAATCATTCTTTATTATCGTTACCCAAGTTGGCCAGCGCCTTTTCACTTAATTTGGCCGGGAAGAAAATCAGAGGGTGCCGATTCATTGTCCTCGCGCTGCTTTCAGTTGCTCACCTCACCGGGCACACTACACATCCTCGAGCTGACATTGCTAGATGACATTCCTGCTAAGGCTGCCGACAATGATGTACATGTTGCTCACGAAGTTTCCTCCATTCTCGAAAAATTTTTATCCGTGCAATATTCGTCACGGAAATTTGGAAAAAGTGTTCCACCTCCAGACAAGATAGTCCGCTCCTCCTGGCGCAAAGACCCGCTCTATTTGGGCTCACACCCATACCTCAGGCGGGGCTGCGATAGCGGCGACCTTGCGCGTCTGGCAAGCCCAGTCAGCTTTAGAAATCGACCCGTCATTCAGTTTGCTGGAGATTACACTTGGTCAGACTTGAGCCGCCTGACGCATGCTGCCCGCTCGAGCGGACTAAAGGAAGCGAAGCGACTCACTAACTTTTATGATGACTACTTTGGTTATGAGAACATCAACCCAACTCCTTCTGATAACATCACGCAAATTTTTTAGATTATAATTTCTGGAATTACTAATTTTCGATTTGCAATTTTAAACAGCATTTCCATGGAGCAATAATTTACTCCAGTAAGACGGTTTTAGTAACACATTTTCTAACTGATCGAATACATTATTACAAAATTCGTCGATGTATAATCATAACCTCAAGTAGGCTTTCTTAAGGCTTTGTACATTTTTGTTGGAAGATTTTGAGCTTGAGAGTCTTGGAAGAAATAGGAAAGTTTCTATAGTAAATATAAAAGAGATCGAATTATTAAGGGTAAAAGCTTATTAGAAAAGTGTATTGAATAATTATTTCAAGAACAAATGAAAAAGCCAATGCAGTAAAGGTAAAAAGTCTCATTTATTTAGAATAATGAGAAGCTGTCAAGAGGTTCATGAGGTTTACCCATCACCGAGTGAAAGGATATTTCATTTTTGAGCGATGATGTGTCTTTTACTTTCGCTTTTTTACCTCATTCAAAAAAGAAGTTGATGTCAGCTGAAAGAGACCACAAGATTAAAGATAATTTAATACACATCCTTTAGCACCCACATCTATTTTTGAATTAACAGTATTTTCACTTGATCTGAAACCAAGCAATGTTCTAGACTAACACACGATTGAAAGAAAAATCAAAGGTGTCGTCCTGGAGTATCTTTCTTATATGCAAGAACTCTGTTTCTGATTACGATAATGACCAAAAGACGCTGCTTTCTATATTTCCTGTTTATTGCAACCGACCACTCTTCTAATGAGTGGAAAGACTAAAGCGTTTTGCCCCCTGTTTTGCTTAAGTCACTTTTTTAGTAAACCCCATGTGTCACATGTCGAGTTTTCTTTTGCATAATCTTGTCTTGAGATGTGTTCATGTTGTTTTTTTTTTTTTTTTGTTCTGTTTTGTTTTGTTTTTTTTTGTTTTTTCATGCATAATTATGTATGACACTATTTTTCGCTGTAGAGAGCGGGTGCTTTCACTATTCTAAATGTATTAACGAAAATGCTTCTTTCTCAAAGAAATAAGTTTGTTTCGTTCAAGCAAAAGTTATGGTCAGCAAATAACAAATTGACATTTTATATTGTGACCGCTGCTTCATTGGTACATCCTGTTTAGTTCTAGCAGCTTGCAAATGGACAGCGCAATTTCTCATATGCGTTCTTTATTTTTTAACTCTTATTTATTTCTTCTAATTTATAAAAGTAAGTGAAAAAATAAATGGGGTTTCAGATGTAGATCCAGATAAAAAAATCAGTCTTTAATGAAAATTGGGAGAATATGAAAGTTCTTTTTTTTTTTACGACCTCCGAAAAAAAATCCAAGAATATTTGAGAGAGGGTGAAATCAGATGATTCCATTTTCCTTTTGAGTAAATGAAAGTTAGCGATTGAAATCATTACAGTCAATCGCGTAAACTTAACTTAAAGTATGTTGTACAAGTTTTACATTAACAATTTTAATATGGTCAAGTGACCATCTCTTCTTTGATATAAAAAAACTGCCTGAAATGTTTTCTTTTTCCTCAGAGAATCCAAAATTTACCTGATAATTACCTTCAAAGGCATGAAGTGCAACTATTTTTTTTATAATAATCCTAACCAAACATTTCCTAAATGCAGCCTTATGTTTGAAAAGATTGCCTAACATAAAAGTACGGAATGTTTGTACTACTGTTGAAATTTTCATTTTATTATGCCTAATATGGCTAAAACTAGTTTGAATCAATTAATGTAACAGACACAAAACTTAACTAAGAGATACGAATATCCTTAAAGATCCTTCATATCGAAAAAATCCTTGTAAAATGGAAAATGGCAAAACCTGTGCACGATTATGTTCAAATATTCAAAAAGAAAAAAAATCTGTGTAAAGAAACATATCAGTGCCCAAACTATACATCTACATTTAAAGGTACTTACCGGTTTTTTTAATCACTGAGTTATACGAATTCGAAAGAAATTTTTCAGAAACGAGTGGAGAAGTAGGCAGAAAAGAGAAACAGCGGCAGCTGTCTGCTAAAGTACTGACGATCACAAGGCAACAGTTACTAAAACTAGTAACAGTCTTGACAAAATGATTCTGTCCAAGCGGCAGAGGGAACTTTGCCTTTTTTTAAGCTTTTGCATCCCCAACCAATCAGGTGAAAATAGTCGCTTCCGAGCTAAGCTCATGAAATTCTTATTTGGACCATTTTTCTCCAATCGTCATGACCGATAGTCTTGGGCTGTCACAGTCCTTTCAACTAAAAGGTTACGGAGAGCAGCGCTTTAAGACTCAATATTTTACCTAGGCCTGTGTCTGGACATCTCCTGACAGCCAACAGTGGCACCTCACACGTATCAGTAGAATGTGGCAGACATGTGATAGCTGCGAAGTGGATTCTCGTAGATTTTGCGTGTTTTCGTGCCACAACCTGGACTGAGGGAATAATATTAGATTTAAAAAGTGTTAGGAATTAATGTCTCAACAAAGATATTCCATGAAAATTTATACACAAATCCAGAAATTGTCTCTGCATAGTTGTTGCCCCCAATATTTGTGTTGGTTAATCTTAAACTATAGCAAAATTTTTAAAGAACAATTTCAAGATTTTCATCTCATAAATAAAAGAAAAAGAAAAGAATTTGTGCGTTTTAACTAACAGTGAGGCGATATGAATGAATAGATAATAAAGTGCAAAGAATGATAATGTTTAAAAAAAGGAATTTGCGTTAGATGAAAAAGCTATTACAAAACCTTCTCTGTCTGAAAACAATGTATTAACTGGTATAGATGATAAAAAATATCTTTCTAATTGGAGGATTATTTAGGCTATTATTACAACATTCATTTTATGGACGAATTATCCCATTTGAAAACTTTTGGTTTTGATCACGTTTACTATTTTTGAACATTCGCTTTTATTATGTGTTTTGTTGTTGATATTTTGTTTTGCCATGATATTTTTATTTTAGTAAAGAAAGAATTCAGTTTAGGAAATTTTTTACCTTAAGTCATAAAATCCTCTGTTCTCCATGGTTTCTTGAAAAATTATAGATTTTAAGTTTTTCCAAGTTTTACCCCTTTCTTTGTTTAATAAGTTACAGTGTTTCAAATTCCTTATTTTAAGAACCCGTGAAAATCAGACTATAATAATGTGAACAAACGTATTTAAAAGGCAGCGAAGAACAGTTATCATGCTTTTATCTAGATGCAGGTTGCTGTTACAGATTCAATGCCTGAACGTGCACACTTTAACCTTTTAACTACGACAGCTGGGTTTTGGTAGGAGATTCTTTTCCTCACAACCTCTTGAAAAAGCACTAAAACCTAGGTCTCTCGCATTTCTGGCAGCTCAGTCTCAAGGATGGCTGTCTGTAGCACGAGTGACAACTAAGACTTTCGTTCATGGGATCAAGTGGCACGGCCTTGTGACGACAATGTAAGGGCGATGTAAAAATTAAATGTCTCTGAGAACGGCAAACAAGAAGATTGGTCTTATTCGCTGAGGTAGTGAAATTTTTGTTACTGGTAAGTTAGTGGCATGGCCAGATCAATCTATCAATAGACACTTTTTTTTTTTAAGTTCCTGTTTTATTTTCTCACTTTTTCTCTGACATAGGGGATGAATCACTAGGATATATATTAAAATAAATAATTCATTACAAGAGTAACGTCTGACTACACTATGTTGTCATCAAGCTTTTGAAACTGTCATTTAAAAAGATGATTGATCAAAGAAAAAAAGAAAATGCGTATTTTATCGTTTGGGTGCTTGGTATCGTGTACCTCATGCCACGCTTTGAGTTTGACAGTCCCAGGGCTTGTGTGAAGTCTTTCATGATGGGTTTTTTTTTTTAATTCCTCATATTTTCTGTCTTTAATGATGGGTTTTTTTTTAATTCCTCATATTTTCTGTCTTGTGTTGATAACAGTCTGTTTATGTCTTATTGCACTTCTATCTTCTTAATATTTTTGTTTAGACGTTTTCAGTATACTTTTGTAATATTTTTGCACACGAGAATAATAATCAGATCACTACCACCAGTGAATAAGACAGTCGTAGATATGAATCTTAGATTTTGGACTGTATTATTACTGTAATATTGAAATATTTGAAGCGCATTTGATGTATAATAGTCATATCTCTCTCAGTCGGATTTTTCCCCTTTTGTCCACATTTGTAACGTCGATCTGTTTCCATAAAAGTGAATTATGATAACAAACACAAAATAAAATAGAAACAAAGCAAAAAAAGTAAAAGATAAAACAAAATAATACAAACTCACACACACAAACACGAAACACCTCTGTATTTTGAAGTTTTTCACCCGTCCTTCTTTTCTCTTTGGCCAATCAGAATACTCTCATAATTACCAATACTCATTAAAATAACTAAAGTTAAAAATATGGGGATTTCTATAGTATCAGTTACACGTTTTATTTTCATTTGAACTTTTGATTGTCCTTATCAGGCCGATCAGGGTAATATTGCCTGCGTATATGTCGATATAAAAGACGTCATGTGTAGATCTTCAACTAGATACTTGAATAAATGAATCGCAAAATACTTTAATGACCTTATTTTATGTTGTATAAAATAACTTACAACAAATAAAGATTTACTTTTTATATTGGTCCCAACGCAACAAAAAAAACAAAAAAAAAACGGAAAAAAACGAACATCAAAATATTATTGCACGGAATGGGCTGTTGGACAACACAAACAAGACACTAAAAATACAATTGTGAACATTTCATTATTTTATTAACAATTGGAGGTTTGCCAGCTCATAAACTGGGAAAAAACTGTCAAAACTTCAAAATTTTGACTTTATTTTTATTTATTTATTTTTACAAATTTTTTTTTTTTGGACTGTCATTCTTTCTTCTTGTTTGGCTCCAAGATGCGCGCCATCTTTTGCGCCTACCAGAACTGCAGTTTATAAGGTTCTCCCAGATCGAACTGTGGAGTTGAGGATGAAAGTTGTAAATAAAGAGAATAAAAACTTATGTGTTTAACAAAATTCCAATAATGATCAAGTTTTTTGCAAACAAACAAGTTTTCTTTCAGGGCAAACATTTTCTCAAACGTTTTCAAATATATAAAATCATCTTTTTACTTTCACATGATTATACAGGATAGTGTAATTTGAAAGGCACACAATTGCTCCTTAGCAACATGTATAACTTGTGCTTTAAATCTAATAACATAATTATAACGATATGAGAAAAATGATGATTATGAAGACCACGATAAGGAATAGCATAACAATAACAGTTTTAATTATGAACAATTATTATTGACAGAAAATTAATCTGTTTAATACCGGGTCGCCAATGTCCCCTGGCTCCCCGAGATCGCCAAAAAGGGGATGATTGATATATGATAGGTCAATCATTGTCACATAGACAATCATCAGCCACATCATCATTCTGGCAGAAGATATTTTTTCCACATGGAAAAAGGGGAGTTGGGGGGGGGGGGGGGGGGAATTATTGTTGGTGATCCGAACAGAGTCTAGTGAAGGGATTCATTGAATTTAAAAAAAAACCGAGTATTATTGGAGTCTCCCTGTTGCGGACGTGATAGCAAGATATGGGCATTGAGAGCACTGTACTAATCTTCTGCTTTTTTCCCTACCTTTCTCTTCCCCTTTCTTCCCTTCCCCTTCTCACTCTCCATTTTTTTACGTTCTTTTTCTTTTTCTGTCTTTTCCTACCCCTCCTTCTCCTTTCTCCCTTCACCTTTTCTTTTTCCTTTTCTCTTCCTTTCCCTCTTCCTCCTTCTCTTCCTTCTCATCCTCCTGCTCCTTTACCTCCTTCTCTTCTTCCTTTCTCCCCTCTTTTTCTTAGTAATGTTCATTTGATAGAAGTCCAAAACAATTACAAAAATAAAATGCTAAAGAGATCAGATCAGTGTGTCTTTTAATCAAAATCAGAAATAATATTATAGCGGATAAAGGAATGTACCCTACTGATTTTCCTTTGCACAAGATGGACCATTTTATTTAAAAGAACAACTTTTTTGTCATATAATTAAGAAAAAGAGATGGGCATAGATGGTTCGTAGCGTTAGTCAATGTCAAAGAACGATCCAAAGTGAAATGCTGTTAAGATAATTCATTACTACGCTAGCATAAAAGCCCTATATATAAGCAGTGCTTGGGACAATCAGTGTTTAAAGCATCTGCAACCGAAATATGAGAGCAGAGTAATAGCTGAAATAATGACAGACAAGAAGAGCTTTTCATTCTATTGTTTCTTTCATTTACATATTAGTCAAATGCAACATGTACTTCTTAAAGGATAATGTGAAACTAGGGATCAAACATTGTCCATGCGTTCTTTTTTGAAGAAAGCAAAATACTTAAATTTCATCCTGCCAAAGAAATATTTTTAAAAAAGTAATCGGAAAATTGCTGTAACACTAATTTCTCATAAAATTGGGCTCCTCTCAAATTGAATTTAAAAAAAAAACAACTAGATTTTTAGGACAACTGAATATTAAAGACAACTTTGTTCTTTTTCAATCATTTGTTGAAACTGATTATGGAAAGTTCTTTATCAAAACATTATTCATTTCTTTATAAACTTGCAGCGTAAGCTTTATTCGATTCATTATTAAAATCGTTCTCCTAAATATACTTGCCTTCTCTATTAGCCTCCTCTTCCCAACTTTCTTGTATGTGAAATCATTATAAACAGATAATTAGATTGGCCAGTGTAAGAGAGTTTTGTTTGTTTGTTTGTTTGCTGAATCGTAAAGGTTCAGTGAAATTACAATGGAACTCTCTCCGATTAATTGAGAACTTTTAAATCATCCTCCCAAAATCATTGCGTTTAGGCTTACATCAACCTTACAAACAGGTTAGTTCAAGCTAAAAGTGAACACCAGTAAAGGAAATATTTGATGAAGAACTTGCAAGTGAACATAGGCCTACTGTCTATCGAATCTTTGAGTCTCCACCCATTCAGCTATCTTTCTTTATCTATCTTATACAAACCTTTTCAACTATTTTTCATTTGAATTGTTTCTTTCATACCAACTTTCTTCTTTCTTGTATTTTTTTTTTGCTTGATAGAATTCTATTTTTTATCATTGGAATTCATCTGTTGCACAAAGGTTTGCGGTTTTTTTTTATTTACAATTCTTTTGATCCTTACCAGTTTCTGCAATAAATATTTTCATGATGGGAAAGAAAATTAAAGAGAAATCAAATAAATGTTTTTAAAAAATTACTAAGACGTAAAATGAAAGGCTTGCCTTTTAAACTCAGTTTCAAGCTTTGATCCAAATTTTAAAACATGTAGGCTACTCACCTTTTAAGTTGTGTGAACATTCTTATTCTTCGAAGGACAACCTGACGTTTGAACTGCAAATCCCAAAATGAAACGATGTCCAAATACCTTTCTTGTTTTCTCTTGTTCAAGTAGATGTAAATCGGAGTATTGCAATATATTAGATGGAAAAATTCGTACGGAGGATAAATAAGATCATTTGTCTCACTTGATGTATCAAGTGCATTCTTTATGTCCTAATTTAATGCCTATACAATCTCCATGTGTTTTGGGGCTTAATTCTAAATTTATTGCCTCAGACATACAGACAAATGTCGACTTTTTGTCTTCGGTGAAGTTTTAAGCGGTATGCCTTTACGTATGGTCTGGTTGATATTTTATGTAGAGCCTACTTTTCCTGTGTAACCTTTGAGTCAGATTGACTAACCAAATTCATAGTATGCATTTTATAAGATTAAGGGCGAGTTTTAGTATCGGTCCAGTATACACAAGGCTTCTGTGTTTAAGTTATATTTTGTCAATTTTATTTCATCTGTTTAGAATGTGGTTCAAGTTTGTTTTACTTCTCTTGGTCTTCAAAATAGAGAGGCTTTATCTATTGTGGAAACGTTTCTCTTCTCTCTCTCTCTCTCTCTCTCTCTCTCTCTCTCTCTCTCTCTCTCTCTCTCTCTCTCTCTCTCTCTCTCTTTCTCTCTTTCTCTCTTTCTCTTTAGATCTCTTTACTTATGTTAGTCTCGCATTGTACAGGAAAGTGAAATGCTTAGAAAGAATAAAAAATACTTTATATCCATTCTCATTTCTTTTCATAATTTTTTTTTACGTCTCATCGCGTACAATAATTTTATAATTCATCAATATTGGACGAGCAATAACAATAACGATTTTCTGTAATAAACGTGATGGGATTAATGTATTATGTCACTTTGATTTCCTTTTTAGTGAATTCTATGAGGATCAAAGACTATGGCTTTCTATGCTCACCAAGTAATAAGAATGATTTATGTTTGCGTGTGAGATAGATTTAGGTCAATGTAAATACGTCTTTGATCTTTACATTTACTTGAAAATAAGTTTGGTTGCCAGAAAACTGGCTGATTCTTTACAACAAATTAGAAAAATATATTTAAAAACCACAATGAGTAAAGTGTTAAAGCTAGAATGTACACAAATGTTGTTTTTTTTTTTCGTTTTTCATAGGCAGATATAATTGTTGAAAATATTATTGATGTTTTTCTCAAGAATTTCAAGAGATAATATGTTAACGCATCGGCTCTGAGATATTGCAGAGACTCTGCCAGAGATAAGAGCGCCGATGGCTTGGAATTTGACGCCCGCTTTTATATCTTTAAGAGTGACTTACCAAGTTATGACATTATTTAGCAGAATTTTGCAAATAATATGGCTATTTAGAGGGCAATTCTCCTGCTTCCTTACGTTTTGAAAAAAGGTTAGTTCATTAACTTCGACAAATTTCACAAATTTCAAGCCTTTTTTAAAGGTTGAAGGCATAAAAAACATGTCGATAAAAAAAATAGGGATCAAATTTTTTTAAAATTGTTAAAGCTAACTGACTGAAAGTTTCAAAGATAGAATAAGAAACAGAAAAAGTATTACTACTTTTGTACCTTTCAAGAATATATTTTATTCCATACAAATAGCTGCTCATTACACTTATCAACATAATTCTGAAGTGCAAATTCTTTCGTAAAAAAAAACTAACTGATCACAGATAAATTTCAAGTAAACATGAATTAACTACAAATTGGTCTGAGGAATGCTGTTGATTCTGCAACATTAAAAGTAATACACAGATTAATGATCTGTGAGAACTATATTGATCGGAACAAAAGTCTTCCGAATTTGTTAATTTAAAAAAAGCAGAGAATGCTTCCCATCAAGTACTGCATTGTTGTTTTCTTAAAGCCCCTCTGGAAATTGGATAATCAGCGTTCAATAAAATTGTTACAAAACGAGATGTTTCAAGGTAGATAATGGGTATCTTATACTTTGATACTTTGATTTCAGTACTAATTTTATCTCAATCTACAAAATCGTAGCTAGACAAATCTGCAATCTGACGACTTCACCGAGACCTTATGACTGCCAGAAGCAAACTTTTTTTTATTCGGCCTTCCATGCAGATCTGTCGTTGTAATAGCTACTCAAAACAGCAATCTATCGATTAAGGCACACATGACTGCATGATAGGAAAATGCTTTTAGCGTCCGTCGTTGTGTAATAAATCCTAAGAAAGAAGATTAGATAATATGCACGGACATAGACTTGATGTCTTGATAATGATTCATATGACCTACATAACAAGACTATGCTTGGTGCACTATCCGGATCATTGTCACAAGTGATACATTTTTTGGCTCATATAAGACTCTACTAAGAAAGATACGTAAAAAAAACATACATTTTTAAAATTCTTGAGAGACTATGGTTTAAATGTGGCTTACTTTACTGTGATAAACAGTAAGTCTTATCAAAAGCTTACTTTTAATTTGTCATTATCAACAAAAATAGAGATCGATCAGATTTTTTTCAGTTATGGCACGGTTACTCAAGAAATTTGTTCAGCACCTGGTAATGATTGATAAGAATACAACATGTCACCATTCAACAACAATCTTCAACAGAAAATCGGCTTATTGATTTGAAAACAAGAGACTCACTCTCTAGAAATCAGAATCTGTTGAGCTACATAAGATTAATTTTTAAAGTTCATGGACCATCCTGGAATCGTGAAGATTAGAGTCCGGTAATAAAATAATTTTTAGGAAACAGGTTCATGTTACAAATGACGACACGAAGCAGCAATTAGGTTTAGTTCCGTGCTGTTGATTTGTTGGGAGAAATAATATTGTTTTTATTATTACGTTTACCAGTACGCGGCTGATAATATTATAGACAAAAGTATAGGTCATCGCTGGGGACGAAATAATAATCTTGCAATATTCATGGTAATGTAGATAGATAAGGAGACGAAAAGACGAAATCGTTTAAAACACATCTTCTGACCAATTTATTTCAGACATTTTGACCTGCGGATAAATCTTAGATCTTGCCGATACGCTGAAAAATATACAAAAGATGAAACACAGAAATAATCATGTCAGAAAAACTAGGTACCTCATCAATTATATAGGACAAGGTAGATCTATTAAGAAAACTTCGAACTATGAAACTGATATTGTGTGTTTTACGAATAAATCGTTCTTGAATTTGGTCCTGGTACGTCCATAAATATTTCGAATACACCATGGACAACACTGTAACTCTGGAAATTTATCTAGTCTTGAAGAAACATATTTTATTGGTTTGGGTCACGAAATAAATCTATTTAAGCCGAGTAAACTAATTCTTTATTGTGTTCACAAAATTTACGTGAGAAAGGCGATCACTGCTAACTTGTAATAAATTAAGCAAGAAACCTAATTATGTTCGGTATTTTTTTTTTAACAATTTGCATTCGTTCTTCTTACCGAATTTTTAACAAACTCAACTGCTTTTCCTTTTCTTTAAACCAATTAAGGTCTTTCTACTACGCAGATGAAATGGCATAGTTATTCTCTTTGCCTTTATTCATTCAATATAAGAAGTAATATTCTTGCCGCAGTAATAGTAGCGGAAGATAAAGTAGGAATAGAAATAGTTGCGGTAATAGTGGCGATAGTGGAGGTAATAAAAGAGAAATAGGGGCAGAAGGAGGATAGAGAGAGTCGTGTTGTTGTTTTAGTAGTAGTAGTAGTAGTAGTAGTAGTAGCAGCAGCAGCAGCAGCAGCAGCAGCAGTAGTAGTAGTAGTAGTAGTAGTAGTAGTAGTAGTAGTAGTAGTAGTAGTAGTAGTAGTAGTATTAGTAGTAGTAGTAGTAGTAGTAGTAGTAGTAGTAGTAGTAGTAGTAGTAGTAGTAGTAGTAGTAGTAGTAGTAGTAGTAGTAGTAGTAGTAGTAGTAGTAGTAGTAGTAGTAGAAGTAGTAGTAGTAGAGTAGTAGTAGTAGTAGTAGTAGTAGTAGTAGTAGTAGTAGTAGTAGTAGTAGTAGTAGTAGTAGTAGTAGTAGTAGTAGTAGGAGGAGGAGGAGGAGGAGGAGGAGGAGGAGGAGAGACTAATCAATTGAATCTATATCTATTTGAATTGATCTGATACATGCACTTGCTCACAAACAATAAAAATGACGAGATAAATAGTTTATTAAATCTTCGAAATCAAAAATATTTTGATGAGTCTGTCTTTTATTCCTTAGGACAAAAATGGTCATAAGCAAAATGGGTGGGTTTGTTCTGGCTTTGGTATGAATTTTTACATTTATTTACTCAGACCTTGAACTTTGTTTCCTGTATGCACCTCTTTTTTATTTAGTAGTGGTTGAAGCAGATTCTTAGCCAGTCCTATATACATGAGGGCGTTCCAGAAATTTCATGTTCCAGTTCCATTGAAAGAACGCAATTCTTCTATATATCTTATATTCGGGGACTCGAAGTAAACTATCTTAACTACAGCGCCAGCTATTATAATGAATGCCAAAGAACCAATAAAAAACAATAACCATAAGATGGCTCTGCCTCTTCTGTCTTGCTTGTACCTCTCTGAGTCTGTAATTGTTATCTGGGGAGAAACGAAACACTGGTGACTTTTTTAATGTGATTCGCAATACAAAATTAATTAAATACACATCGCACAATGATCATTTCTTCATTTATGACTATTACAATAATTATGACCAAAGCTTTTTTTTTTCTTTTTAAGACCTGCACCATCTCACCACAACCTTCATCCTAACCGAAGCTGAGGTTATGTTAAATGAAAAGCATCAGCCGAATTATGATCATCAGAGAAAGGAAGGCTGTGAACAGTCCTGGGTAAAATCAAAGGAAAGATAACTCCTCGCGAAAGCAAGTTAAAGGCTTTTCTTTCAGAGAAATACCACCGAGTACATCATTCTTTACATTAACATGAATATTATTTGACACCGTTTAACAGCTTGAAGATAAGAAATAAACAGTTTATTTTCCTTGAAAGGGAAATGAACGGTAAATTTACAGAAAATGAACTTACATTTGTGACATCGTTAGAAGTATCTAAAGTTGGATTTTAAAGAACTTTAGTGAATTTCCTTATAAAGAAAAATGTAATTTGTTAAAACGCTCTGTGGTTGTTATTTTAGACTTGTTAGACTGGAAGTTATGGAGGCGTCAGTAGAAAAAATAGTCTAGAACTTCTTGTCCTTGTGTCAAAATATGGAGGAATAAGCGATGGTCAAAACGAAGCTTATCTTTAAAATTCTGGCCTGACCTTTGATATGACCCTCGGAAAGAGTGGAGGCTGGTAAAACGATTGCTCTGGATTTCCATAGTACAGTATTTGGGTAAGAGTATTGTATATGCTTGATACAAAATTAATTACAGATTTTAGAAAAAAAATTGACTTCATTGCATAAGTCCAGAATGAAAAGTCTCTTTTAAAAATAATTGAAATGCACGACTACAACCATTTTAAAACCAGCAACTTATTTTTTTTAATTAAATAAATTAAGTACCTAAAACTAAAACGACTGGTATTGCTTACAAAAAAGGTAATAATAGTTAACTGAATCATGAAAAATATTGCAAGTTAGTTGTCACTGAAGCACGTTTTTAGTGTTTGAATATATTATTTAAATCAGGTTCTGAATTTGTGCGTCTCAAGTCAAGTTATGCCATTACTCTCTCTCGCCTGCCCCAATTATAATTTTTTTTTTTTTTTAAGTTATCCGAAACCGTTTAGAAAGAAAAATTACCCGCCTTATTTTTCACAATGTTAAAAAAAAAACAAAAAAAAACATGGACGCATTCTTCAGGTTCTTTCATTGCACGGCGTATACCTTATATATTTTATAGATACATGATGAAAGAGCTTCATGCTTTTTGCTTAGTGGAATGTATTAATTTAAATAAAACTGACACCCTGGAGAAGATTGTTATTACTTTATAAAACTGTAAATCCTATTCCAGCCAGTATTCAGCGACATGGTTTTAAACTTCACTTGCCTCCATGTGACAAGAGGCCCTTAAAAGGTGAGGGCTTTACTACTGATCGGATTGACGGATAAAAGGTCATACAGATTTCATGGCCGATATATTACATCGGTGCAAGCTCTAAAAGCTAACAAAGCATTAATAAGTGTAAAGAAAAAAATATTTAAAAAATCCCAAAACTATAGCGAAAGACGAATATAGACACGTTACTTGAGCAACTTTTTAGGGAGTGATCAAAACTGTTTATTACTTTTATATTAGAAAAGAAAAGAAAAAGTAGCGTGCATTGAAAGGAAAGGAAGTGGGGTGCATTATATATATATATAAAATAATATCGATATTATTTCGTTGATGGATGGTTAAGAGGAGAGGCACAGTAAATGGACAAGTTCACTTACTTTATTCGTGATATTTAGATTGTCAGAACCAGTAACTGTGCTTTCGATAGTTCTGCCTGTATCCTCGTCATCTAGAGAACCAGAAAACAGCTGAAGTAAGTTGTTTAGAAAGAATCCTGAAAATTGGATCTTTACACATTACGGGAAATGTATCTAAATTCAGACATAAAATATGGTCACTCCTCGTTATCATATTATCCAGAATATCGAAATTGATTATTTTAATTTAGAAAAAACAAGGTGAACACGGCTTACCTTCCATTCGTCGATACGATTCCATGAGCAGGCAAACTTTTAATTAATATTAGTAATAATAATAATAATAATAATAATAATAATAATAATAATAATAATAATAATAATAATAATAATAATAATAATAATAATAATAATAATAATAATAATAAAAATAATAAAAATAATAATAATAATAATAATAATAATAATAATAATAATAATAATAATAATAATAATAATAATAAAACTTTAGTTAATAGTATTGCTATTTATAATGACGCCCTAATAATTGTGCTTATATCCAAACAGATCTCAACATTCAAACGTAGTATGTCATGTCTTTCTCTGGCTTCTCTTGGCGTTTTCCGTTGTCGTTTTTTAAAACGTTTATCTGATTTGAGATGCGTGTGTGACTGAGTTCTTTTCAAGCCTACTGGTTAGGTGCATGGCTTACGATTGTATGCTAAGTGCCCTTCAGACTGATAAAGATGCGATTTTAAGCAAAGATGATCAAGTCAGCTGATTTAAATTTATGACCCACAAGCTTGGAACCACTTCTATGATCGCTTAAGAAAAGAAAGCCTTATTGCAGCATTATTACAGCCACCGCATAGGTGAGCTTTTTTGTTTGGTTTTGGCGCTTCATTCTTCTTTTTTTTTAATTTTGTTTAACAGATTAACTAAGTTTTTATCGTTAATTTTTAGTTTATTTTATTGAGAGAGAGAGAGAGAGAGAGAGAGAGAGAGAGAGAGAGAGAGAGAGAGAGAGAGGGAACGAACCAGACCTACGGGCAGACGAAGACAGAGAGGTAAGGTCATAGAGAAAGAATAATAAAGAGAGAGAGACAGGAAGTGACAGTACGAGAGTAAAAGAGAGGATACCGTTTGCTTAATTTTTTTTTTTTAACACAGCCTACCACCACTATCACAACAATCACATCACACTACATTGCTGCATTCTCATCAGTTCTGCTTATCATCTTCATTATCAACTCTCTGAATGCATCATCACCACCATTATACTTATGATCCACTCCATCGAAACACTATCCCGCCATGTTAGCTGCAAGCTAGAGTCTACAGCTTGACAATACTGGGACTCAGATTAATCAGCTATGATTTGTCACGTTATTTCCTTTACCTGTTTTTTGGTTTGTTTGTTCTTTTGTGTGTGTTTTTGTCTTTTGTTTTTTTCTTTCTGTCTTACAGGAAATAGAGTCTACACTTGACAATACCGGTACTCAAATTAATCAGCTACAATTTGTTACTGAATTTCTTTCACTTGTTTTTTTTTTTTTTTTTTTTTTTTTTTTTTTTTTTTTTGGGGGGGGGGGGGGGGGGGGGGTTGTGTGTGCTTTGGTTTTTTGTTTTTTGTTTTTTCTTTCTGTCTTACAGGAAATGGAGTCTACAGCTTGACAAAACTGGTACTCAAATTAATCAGCTATGATTTGTCACGGAATTTTCTTACCTGTTTTTTTTTTTGTTGTTGGTTTTTTTTGTTTTTTGTTTTTTTTTGTGTGTGTGTATTTTTGTCTTTTGTTGTTTTTTTTTCTTTCTGTCTTACAGGGAATTTTTGTTCATCACATGAAGCTAGGTGTTTCTAAGGTAATATTTTAGCGGTAAGACAATGAACGGGGTACGATTTCGTGGGAAACAAAATAAGCTGTCATTTCATGCTTTTACATTAATTGAGAGTGTAGCCTGATTTTCGCTATTATCTATATCATCGACCACGGTTAAAATCATTTTGCCCTCACAATATCATTTTTTTTTAATGCAACACCAACTTTTTTCGTCTTTACCATCAGACAAACCATTAATCTTTTGTAAGACGATAAAGGACGGACGAGCTTATTTTAAAAATAACAGTGGTTCTGGAATTTCCAGTTATCTAAGATAACCATTCAAAGACTATGGTGCATTTTTTTTCCCTACATGAAGGCATTCGTCCCCTCCCCTACCTGTTTTCGCTTTTCCTGACCATTTAAAGTGTTCACTGAACCAACTTAAGATACCTATTGAAATAATGTCATTTTAAATTATGGATTTTTTATAGAAGTTGATCAGTTTTTTTTTTTTATTGTTTTGGTTGTTGTTTTTTTAAATGTCGAGACCACATTACATTTTCCAATGGCGGACTGAAAGAACTGATTTACACTATGAAACATTTTCAATCATAATGTAGTTCAAAAAGTCTAAGTAGGAAGGAATAATGGGAGAGTATCGACATTTTAAGATTTTTTCTTTGGAACGCCAGATGCAAAATATGTTCAGGAAAATCCAACGGTATTGTTAGCGCGTTCATTGAAACCAAAATAAAAAATCGTTTGTTTTTCTTTGCAAGCTGTGTCGTGGAGCCGGTTGAATATCGCGCGCTCAATTATTAAGTTTTTACGCTTACAAGGAAAACCCCTTTCTGGTATTTTTGAGGAACAGGTCCAAATTTATGGTGACAAATGAATGTCCTTCATATAATGCTCTGACATAATGGGGTAATTAAATTCAAATCTGGGTCCATGTCGTGAAGGGCAGCTACCTTTGGTGCTAAGTGAAGATAATTGTTTCTACAGTGAAGAAACTGGTTCTACTAGATCGACACAAAACTATCAAACAGCTCTCAAGTGAAACTGGAATCAGTGTAGGGTCAATTGAACTGATTCTCCATGACCATCTTAACATGTACCTCGTTTTTTGACCAGTGAACAGAGAAGCAGATTCTGCAAAACTCTCCTTCGAATGGAGTCCAATGACACAATTATTTCTTTTAAAAAATGGTTACCATGGATGAAGCACGGATTTATCATTTTGACTCTATTCAAAAAAAATGTCCTCCATGCAATGGAAAACCTTTTCTTCTCCTTCAAGAATGAAAGCAAAAGTTACAAGGCAAATGGAAAGTTTATCTCTCGTGTTTCTTGGATTGGGAAGGTATGGTTTTGATTGACTACCTGGAAAATGCCCAAACCGTCACAGGAGACTACTACTCAAGTTTGCTGATAGAATTACGGTCTGAAGTAGAGAGGAAAGGCGTGGAAAACTCAGTGATAAGGTCCTCCTACTGCATAACAGTGGCTCTGCGCACAGTCACAACAAGCAGTTCAGACACAACAACAGTACGGCTTTGAAATCCTGTCACACCCAGCTTATTCACCAGACTTACCCCCCCCCCCCCCCCCCTCAGCTTTTTTTATGTTCACTAATCTCAAAAAATCACTGAAAGAACGCCGTTTCCATGATAACGAGGACGCCACTGAAGTTGTTGAAGACTGTTTCGGGGCCCATTCTGGATCCTTTTACTCTCAAGGACTTTTGAAAGTTAAAGAGAGATGGCAGGTATGTGAAACTTCATGGTCACTATGTAGAGAGATAAAGGTTTGTGCCAAATTACAAAGCTCTATCTTCATTGCTTTATGTCTAGACCAAAGACTTCTTGAATAGCCCTCGCATTTTTTTTTTTGCGAACGAAATACCTGTGGAAACAGTTCTAATTCTTTTCTAGTTATTCATAAAGAATTTTTATCCTTTCATTTTTTTTTTTATGTATATAAAACAATAGGGTGTTCCAATTTTATCTCATCTATTTTGTGTTTTAGTTTTTCATTCAACCGAAATCATACGCACTGTATGCGCGAGCAGTTGGGACATTCCTATCTATAATCAAGATTGATGCGGTCTACAAACATGTCCATAATAAGTCTTTTTGGGTTTTTTTAGTATTTATTCGGTGAGTATCAACTTTCGACAAAATGTGTAACAATCACTGTGCGTGGTGTGTTTTGTTCTTGTTAAATTTATCGCATCAGCAAGGTCAACGGTACACCTCGAATACTGAAGATCAGCTTCGTGTCAACACGCAATGAGGCAAACTTGCATAGAATTGGCTTAACACGAAGTGGAATTTTTCAAGAGGTTGATAAAGTCTTAATAAATGATGCTATTATTGTAACTTTATATACGTGAATGGTAAAATTTTCCTACCTAAAAGGAACTACGGACATTTTCGCAAAAATATTAGCTGCAAAATTATTATTTTGGAGTTCGTTCATGTAGATGATCACGACTGAGTGTATTCATTTTATTTTATTTTTCATTAAAATCTAAAATTGTGTTAAAGATAAAAAGAATTAAATTTCAGGAAACCTGCTTAGCTGACAGAGTCTTTCAGAGCTAGTAAATGTTATAACAAGATGTGTTTGTCACATTGTTGTAATGAATCATAACAATATATATCTAAATACAGACGTCTATTTTACCCTTGTGTTGAACAGATTCGAGTATCTTCAGTTTTTCAAAGTAAGTCAAGAATTCCTTTTTTGCCTAAGCTCTAATATTTGTAAGCTGAATGTCTTACAACTTTTTCTTGATTTAACCAGTTTGGTGTTAAAAAAAAATTAAAAAGTGTGCTGAAATTCCATGTCAAAAAATACAAAAGATGGAGGGAAAAAAAAAGAATTCTTGAAGATAAGAAGTAATGGAAGAGAACGTCAATTGTTAAATTGTACAGATACATTACTGTCCTCACCTACATCTTCACCACTCTCACAATATTTGCACCCTTGTTTATAAGGAAATGTACAATAACAACATATCTCAGCTTTTTATTCATCGGCAAATAAAATATCAAAATAAAAAAAAAAAAAAAAAAGAATATGATGTGAAAGAGTGTCATAAAACCTAAAATTTAATGTAGCATTAACTGCCGGTTAGTTCTTTAGTCATTTCAAGAACAGCGAGCAAGATAGCAGAATGTTAATTTATTTTATCGGGAAATTTTGGCCATCTCGCTTTCCATTAAATCTTTGCCTCTAAGATTGGTTATGGCTTTGCTCTTCAATATCCTTACATTCGCCCATAACAGCTAATCCAAGTCATAAACTCTAGGTTGAATGTTAGTAATAAAGAGGTAGAGTCACTGAGGAAAGACTAGCCTTAGTTTCGTTTCCCTCCCACAATGGCTTCAAACCTCCCTCGAAGTGTTTCGAGAACAAAGAAAGACTTAGGTATAAAATCCGTTATGATTAGGAGCATTGTGCCAAGGAATGTACATGGTTAGATATAGCAATCTTCATTATATTCAAGACGAGTTCCTTTCTATCATAATTTTAAAAACTTCAATCTACAATGAATTTTATGATAAAGTAAATTTCAGATCTTAAAATTAAATGTTTAACAAGGATATTTCTCAAATAGATAAAACCATGCTTTTTAATCATGATATGCGTTTGGCATATAGTGATAATATAATTATTGTTGTTTTGAAAAGGTTTAATATGATGACAAAAAGATTTGGGCTTTTCTGTTGACTCTTTTCTTTTTTTATTGCTCAAATAATTTGGGAAAACGTGGTTGTTTATCTATCCACTGATTTCTCGTCTCATCATGTCGCAAAATTATTTTGGACGTCATCAGCGCAGGAATCTTAATCTTTAATCTTTAGCTTGCAAATTGTGTGCTTTTGTGAGGAGTCTAGAATGACTCTTTCTCTCTCTCTCTCTCTCTCTCTCTCTCTCTCTCTCTCTCTCTCTCTCTCTCTCTCTCTCTCTCTCTCTCTCTCTCTCTCTCTCTCTCTCTCTCTCTCTCTCTCTCGCACACTCTTTCTCTCTCTCTTTTTCTCTCTATCTCTCTTTCTCTTTCTCTTCTTTATCTCTCTTTCTCTTCCTTCCCCCCTCTCTCTCTCTCGTTTTTAGCTCTTCCTCTCAATTTGATGCCTTCAATTGCGTGCTCATTTCAAGATTGTTTTCTCCTCACTACCTCACGAAGGTAGACTTGATAGAACTTGTCGCTTCCAAGGGTTGTGTCCAGAGATTGTATCTATTCGATCGATTTTGTTATCTGAAATTCCCTAGAGCTTACACATATATTTGAAAATCATCTTGCTTTAAGGTGCCTTTGAAAAAAATTATCAAGAGATTTCGAAGATGGACAGAATTGACAAGAGATTAACACAAGAAACCGAAATTTGCACATTTAAAAAAAAAAAATCAAAGCCAAATGAGCCTACTCAACCTACAATGTCTACTATGATTATGGTTGCGTTCTTTTCACTCGATTAAATCGTTCCAACGTGGAAGGGAATTCGAGAGAACTTTTATAAAGAGATAGGAAAGTGAGGCAATACAACCTCCAGCTACAATTGCATAATATTGGCATAGAGTGCAGTGCTGAAATTTAAGTCATAAGCAATTTTATTCATGTG
>JAWDGP010003066.1:2732500-2742500 GCA_033675545.1 Elysia crispata | reverse complement strand
TTTCGTTCGTTTTCTTCTCATTTTTTTAAATGCGAGAAATATTAGTTGACAATATCTGAAGGCTATGTGCCCTTGACTTGTAGTTGATATTCCGTACGCGTAAAACAATCTGATCAATGGTCTTTTTTCATCCTTAAGTGGTTTAGCTAGCAGCGAGGTAAGTTATATCTTTCTATGTCGTATTTGCTGGTGCTGGTTGTTTGGTTGTTAATTTTCTACTGGAATCTGCAAGGACTCAATGGTTACTAGTGCAATACTCCATTGAAGTGGATGTTGCAAGATATATAATTTATTATATAGACGTAGTCCCCTATATAAATCTAAAGCCTAATACGGGGAATAAAATATTAATGGGCCTGGATTGGGAAGGGGATGGTGTGGTCAAGACAGATCGAGGACAGAATGTAGAGGACTATCAAGTATGTTAAAGAATAATTTTTTTTTTATTTACTTATTCAGAATTTGAACTTGTCTTTGGTGTTGTTACTTGTTGTGGTGGTGGTGTCGAGGATGTTTTGCTTTGTTTTTTTTTGCATCCTTTAAAGTTAAGAAGAGCTTCAAAGGGACATGCATGAATGCGTGAATTGATCAGGGGGAACTGATAAGAAAATCATGCATTAGCATCTACAACAGAAGAGTGATAGATCGGGTCAAATGATACAGACCATCCATCACAGAGTAGACATGAGGTTTGTATTGCTTCTAGTCGCTGATATCATAAATGATATTGGTTGATTTGCATACGGATCCAATTTACCAAGAACTTATATGGCAAGTTTGGTCTTTGGTTGTTTTGTTTTTTCTTTTTCCTTTTTTTTTTTTTTTTTTTTTTTGGGGGGGGGGGGGCGGTGTATCATGAGCAAGACGGTTGACAAAGATAGTTTTAAAGAAAGTAAGATCGGAATGGAAAAGACAAAACGACGAATGAGGCGAAAGAGGAAAAACTCAAAAACGGCAAGACACTTAGTAAGGAGAATATGATCCAGACAAAATAACAATAAAGGACGTTGCCCCCTTAAATCTATAAAATGAAAACCCAGGGAAATTATTTTTCCTCCACTATTTTACTTGGTTGATCTGTAAGATCTATAATATACTGCTATAGTGCTTGAAGACAAGCACGTCGCGCAGGGTCACTTTCATCTGGGCACTGCCTGGGGTTAGAGCAACAATTTACGATCCTCAGGTTTTTTGGGTTTTGTTGTCTTGTCATAGATAAATCTTTGCAAGGCAAAGTATATGTGCATTGGTGGTTTGATCTTGGAGCCGAAGTATTCAATCTTTCCTTAGCAAAATCTACATAAATCGTTTTTTAAGATTTCTCGAGCTGTCCAGTTTTATTTCCTATTATCAAAAATGAATAAGCTGTGACATTCTGTAATAATATTTAAATATCTAAACCAAACAAAATGAAGATGAAATGTCGACAAACTAGTTTCTCAAACCTTGGAAAACTTGTTTGTATGTTCTCTCCTTTTTTGTAGAGGAGGAAGCAATAGGTCGGCACAGAGGAATTTAAAACATTCCAAAACCACTGAGGCTGTTACAAATACGTATAGATACGCATATATTATATATATATATATATATATATATATATATATATATATATATATATATATATACAAATCCGAAGGATAAAAAATACAAAATTTTCTAATGGGAAAATAAATACTTTGAAATAGTACCATGCATCATTCTAGAAACGGCTTTCTTGAACATTTCCAGAAGGCTGTGATCTTAAAGGATCCTGATGTGTCGGTTCTACAGAAGTGTGAATTGAGAAAAGCTGGCACTCGACTGTTTCCTACCCATCCTAAATACAGTCTATGTTTATTGGGTCCACCTAGTATTTTATAATAGGCAGAGGAAGAATCACTACAATTTTTCTCCCTAGTGGACGCAATAATCCTCTCTGTCGTTATCTATTCAGGAAAGTAAATCACCGAAAAAATCTTGACCTCTTAATTCAGCTTTCATTTGTATTACTTGTCGCCCGTCCTACCCTTATTTCTAAGAGGTTCAAGATAATTATGATTTTGACTGTCCTATCTTCAGTAGATGCGGGTATGTAGTTAACTGAACGTACCTTTTCCTTCAACTCTTCCTCTCCCGAGTCTCAACAGCACTCTCTATTTTAAAAAATAAAAAAAAAATGTTTCAAGAGTTGCTTCATGCTTCATACATTTTTAAAAGGATAAAAGGCATTTTCCCCTAAACACGGTTCTCCTTATGGAGAACACTCTCCTTGTATACTGTATAGGGACTACTTTTATTTGTGGCGCGATCGTTTTATTTTTGACCCAACGGCGGTTATCTTGCTTGGCAACTTTTTCTGTGTAATAAATCTAGGTCTCTAACTTGTGCCAGGAAGAGCTGTCGCTACGCAAGAGGGCGATAGTAAAGGTGTTTATCGCTCTACTCCATTATGGCCCTTGTGACAAGAAATCCAATTAAAAAAAATAATTTACCATATCTTGAACGGCGTTATTTCTCCCTCTGTTTCTCTCTCTATCTCTCTTTCACTCTCTCTCTCTCTCTCTCTCTCTCTCTTTCTCTCTCTTTCTCTCTCTCTCTATTTGTCTATCTCTCTATCCCTCTCTCTCTTTCTTTCTCTCTCGCATCCCTCTCTCCCTCCTTCCCTCTCTCACTCTCTCTTTTTCTCTCTCTGTATTTCTCTCTGTCTCTCTCTCCCTCTGACTCTCTCTCTCTCTCCCTATTTCTCTCTGTCCCTCTCTCTCTCTCTCCCTCCCTCTCCCCTCTCTCTCTCTCTCTCTCTCTCTCTCTCTCTCTCTCTCTCTCTCTCTCGCCCTCTCTTTTTTGTTTGTTGTTGCTTTTTTTTGTACCAGCCCTCGTGTTTTGCTTTGTTTCGGTTTTTTTTAAAGTGAACGAGGCCTGCACTGCCAACTCTAATGAAAAACTATGATAGGAGGCTTGCTGCAAGTGTTTGACATAGAATAACGTTTATCTTCTACTATATTATCATAACTCCAGATCGCAAGATCCTCAACAAAAATTCAACTGTTTGATTTCAAATAGTATAGACTAATCTATCTATGTTGCCTGGATGCTTCAGGTATACCTTGTTTTACATTACGTTTCAGCGTTTACTTCCAATTTTAATTTAACTTGCAAGCTTCAACGTTTTCTTATAAGATCCATTGGTCGATCAATGCAATTCACCCCTTCCCCTTTTCCATTCTTAAAAAAAAAGACGGCTTGGTGGATTTGGGGAAATAAAATGGAATGATCTAGAGCCAACTGATGATTCAAATTCCAACTCTCGTTTCACAAAGTTATGATAAGTTCTGCATTGCAAGTAAAACACTAAAAGCATTGACTCTGAAGAGTTGATACCTTCAAATGCTCTGACTTTAAGACCGATTCTCCATGGGTTGCGCAAATAAATTTATGAGAAATTAATATTCTAATGGCTTTTATCTTGGATATATTTCATGATTTTTAAGTAGGTAACATAATCCTCGTAAAATTGCACTATAGATCTAGATAGATCTAGATAAGGCTGTGATATAGAAATGTGATTCCGGAAATACTGCAACCATGATTTTTTATCACCTTATCTTTAAAATGAAAGAAAAAACTATTATGGGGTCTAACTAGTCTAGATTAAAACTGTGGGCGCAGTGGTTATAAAATTGTAAGTTAAAGGAGCGCCCGATTAAAAAATACAATACAAAAAAAATATCATGCTTGCTTCAAAGTTTTTAAGACTAAGGGAAAAATCAAGTTTTCTAGAGGTATGGAAATTTTTATGTTTTTTTTTATTGTTTATAACAAACTATCATGTGAAACTAATGTAACTTATTTCATCTGTGTTCTTCACAGGTGAAATGATTAATCAGCTTCATGCATGGCTGGTGAATTAGATAACCACAAAATGGAGATTTAGACAAACATTTTAATAAACATATCCTGAAAAGAGATCAAAATTAATTTTACCGAAATCTTTTGCAAACATAAAGCAACCATCGTTAATGGAAAGGTACAAAAAGAGTAGTAGTGATAGATCTCCGTCTTCGCTCTCTCTCTCTCTCTCTCTCTCTCTCTCTCTCTCTCTCTCTCTCTCTCTCTCTCTCTCTCTCTCTCTCTCTCTCTCATTTATCTATCTATCTATCAACTATCTGTCTATCTGTTCTTTCTTTTCTAAAAGCTCCATTTCCTATGGCATCTTCTCTCTGTCTGTCTGTATGTCTGTCTGTCTGTCTCTCTCGCTCTCTCTCTCTCTTTCTCTCTCTCACTCACTTTCTCTCTCTCTCTCTCTCTCTCTCTCTCTCTCTATATATATATATATATATATATATATATATATATATATATATATGGGTATCTATGTGTCTATCTATCTGTCTATCTGCCTTTATATCTTTATATCCGCCTGTATGTTCTGTCTTTTGTGAAGCTCCATTTCTTGTGGCATCTTGTCTATTTCTTACTCGTTGAAAAATTATACCTTTCTTGTCAAATAGAACCATTCCCGAGTTTGTTTGTTTTTTTTTTTTTTGTTATCTTGATTCATGTGTGACATCTATAAACCTCGAAGCATAATACATTTTGCTATTTCCATCTGATCTTTATGTTTATAAGATTATTATCCAAATCTAGAGGATTGCACTGGTGTATTAATTGAAAGAAGGTTGAATCCAAGACACGGAGTTTTATACAAGGAAGCGAAAATAATTTATCTAACAAATATGAATTTTCATCCAGAATCTAGTTGCGTGACATGCGTTTGTGTGCTGGAAGTTTTCCGAACTCATTGTGATTACAAGACAAGATTCACAAAAAATAATATTCATTCGCGGATTCTCTGATAACAATATAGTGTACTTTCAATATACTTTCAAGGTGGTTCAAAGGGAAAAAAAATTACACTCTAAATCTGGTTATATTCAAATTAGTTTGTGAAATTTTTCAATTCTTTTTTCAATCGAGGCAAAATCTATAGAGAGCTTCCGAAAGTACAATGATGGCGAGTCTCTGAACTTGAATTAAATTCTTTTTTTCTCTCTCTTCCAACTGTATGTATGGATCCCCTAGATGAATCAAAACACACATTCTCCCTTCAGGGCCTGCGAGGGATTATGATTATGACGAGCTCCACCTACACCTGTGATTAAGCTAATAAGCTTCGTCGTTTAGGGCGTTTACATACACAATGGCGGCACAAAGAAGCAGGTCTAAGGGCATTTCCGGTTCACTGCTCACACGACGAAGGTAAACTCTGGTGTACTTATCAGTCCACCTTAATTGGATAAGTGCCCAAAAACATGGATCTGGCTGTACTGAACGCCCAAGGTTGCCAAATCAACAAACTATGCAGACGTTACAAAGTAATGTTAAAAAATAGAAACTTTGGGTGAAGCAGTAGTTGTAACAGGTTCGACTTTAGCGTCGCGGTAAGACTTGTCCTTAAATTAAACCTAGGGACTTTTCTCTCTTAGCACCTCGCTCTCGGTGGGGGGCCGAATATTCAAATCGGAAGGGGTTGTTTTTCTCTGACTCTCTATCCTGGAGGTCCCCAGTTATTTTACACCTAGAGTGTATTGAATCATTTTTATTTTGTGTACACTTTGACTTTTCCAATTCATAGGAGGTTGTATTAAAGCCTCTGGTCAACTTTGAAGAGAAACAAGCCTTGAATAACATTTGCTTTAGAAATAATTTTGCAACAAAGATTTTGATATGCCAGTGTATGGACCAATCGGGATTAAGCAACATAATCTTTGCATAGCTTAAGTAATTTATTCTAAAGCTGATATGATACCATAAAGAATAAGCAAGAGTTGTATTGTTCTTCTCCTTTCAATGACTGACACAAAGATCTTGATTGACGGACAATCTTAAATAAACACCTGCCAAAAGAACATGTAGCATTGTGATTATCATAAGAAAATTAATTATGAAATGTTTGAAATGGATATCAAAAAGAATCAAGTAAACAAAGTCTAGTTCAAGTAAAAATTGTTTGGATTAAAAAAAAAAATCAAGCGACGTAAGACAAATGTTTCACTACTTGCTACCATTCGAGTCTGTGTCAACTAGATCTAAGGATTACTGTAGTTCACGATGTTATAAAGTCCAGAGTCCTTTAAGTTCAAATACTGATTAAATAGCATTGAGCTATGAGGCTGAATCTGTCTCGATATCTCAGTCTGTCTCTCTGTTTCTTTCTTTCTGTGTGTGTGTGTGTGTGTGTCTCTCTCTCTCTCTCTCTCTCTCTCTCTCTCTCTCTCTCTCTCTCTCTCTCTCTCTTCCCTCACCCTCCTTCTCTTTGGGGACGTTGACTTCTTAGGTTTATATGCATGACGTGCGAGTTCCTATTTGTTTGACAGAAAAGCTAACAAATCAAATCCATTACACAAAAATGTTTGGTGCACAGCCCAAAAGACAAGAATGTTTTTTCAGTTGCTTTTTATTTTAAACAAGGACATTGAGTGTCTAAACAATATGCACACATAGGATCTGAGGTGCCACAGATATCAACGAACCATAGGGACTCGACCACACGACAATTATTCTCTTTCCTCTGCCTTTCATAATTCCCTCAGCTGCCATGTGCATATATCGCGACCTTCACGAGCGAATCAATAATGTAAAATATGGCTTCCTGGAGTCATTGTGGACAGAAACTTACCCTACTAGACATTAGAAATAGGCATATTGGCTGAAAAGAGATATATTGATTTTCTTTATATCAGGCCTGTCTTCTTTCTTTTCATTTGATCCTCTATCAACAGAACTTTGTATCCGTAAAATATAGAGGCTGTAAAAATAAGCTACTTTATCCTTACCCACGATCCTACACTTTTAGATATTAACACCTTCGGTGTTTTTTAAAACCCATCTTAGTAAGGGCGTAAGTGGCTTTCTTTAACCAAAAAACACAAAAAAAAAATAATTGAAAAAAAAGAAGTTTGAACAGATCGTGCCTGGCTTTTGCTGGTGATGACCATGGTTTGGTTTTAGCGTGAAGTAGGGGAAGCAGCTAGAGTTATGACATTGAAAAATATCGAAAAATTATCATCTTATTGTATTTTTACTTGCGCCTGAAAATCAATAAGTTCTTTTACTTCCTGGCCACTGCTGGTGCTATTTCATATTTAGAAAATTTTACCTAAAGATAAGATAGGATAAGATATGACTAAAATGTTAACAGTTGGCACATTTTTTAAATTTTTGTTAAGCTTTATGAATTCGAAGTTCAATTAAATGTCTTACCTATGCGCATTTTTGTACAGATATAATGAAGATACTATAAACGACGGGAAAAGAAAAACATTACAAATGTTTAATAGTACAAGGCAAGAACGATTTCCGATAGCGTCCAAGTCTGCATTTTATGTTGTGTGGTTTTCCTGAGCGTTGGAAGACACTTCTTAGGTTGTAGAATTGGTGATCTTTATTGGTTAAAATTGTGGGAAGCCAAGCTACTCCTTGATATTTATCCGGTTTTGTGTTGTCGTTTTTTCGTTTTGCTTTTTGTTGCGTTTTTTTGGGGGGCTGTAGGTTTTATTGATTTATAAATCTTTTATCAAATGTACTTTGCTGATTCATAGAAAATCCATAGTAACGAATGAGGTGTTGAAGCGTTTCATCACTGCCTCTGGTCCCTATATAATAACGGACGAGGTCTCCCTTGTTTCACGTCATTGATTGGTAGTCCAACTTGACCACCAGCGTCAACTGCAGTTTTGAAACGACTGACCACAATACCAGAGCAAAAAAGAAGAAGCAAAAGATTCCTTTGTAGTAACACCCAATCCTCCTCATTTAAATTGTTTAAATATCTAAACTTCATTTTTTTGCTTGTTTGTTTCTTTGGACCTGCTCTCTCTCTCTCTCTCTCTCTCTCTCTCTCTCTCTCTCTCTCTCTCTCTCTCTCTCTCTCTCTCTCTCTCTCTCTCTCTCTCCCCCACTCTCTCTCTCCCTCTCTCTCTCTCGCTCTCGCTCTCTTTCTTTCTTCCTCTCTTATTATTTTTAACAATAGGTTCTCTTAATTAGAGCTTTTATTTTTTCGTTTTCACTCTATCAAGTTTTGTTTCCTATTGAAGGGACTGTTGTCAAGACGAGTATAATATTTTCCTTGATTCACTCAGCAGACTCTCACCCGTTTGTTTTTGTACAATGCGTATAATAGACATAATCCGAGAAGCATGTTTTATGCAAGCACACTTGCTTGTTCATTTCCATCTTAACACACGCTTAAAAAGCACACTGGTGATCTCTCTTATTGCTCACGCATGCGCATCATTTTATCTTGTGCACTGTCTGATATAAAATAATTTTATGTCAGTGCGTTTAATTAGACACGTTTCTCACTCATTCGTCATTCGAAATGAATTTCAACATTAGCGTTCTTCATAAGAGAATGATCTCTCTCTCTCTCTCTCTCTCTCTCTCTCTCTCTCTCTCTCTCTCTCTCTCTCTCTCTCTCTCTCTCTCTGTGTTTGTCTCTCTCTCTTTCTCTCATTATAATTATTCCCATTCTCTTTTTCTATTTCCTCCTCGGTCCCTATCAATTCACTTTTTTTCTTTACACTCTTTCGCCATCTTCTTCGTCTTCTCCTTCTATAGCACGCACATCCGCCTCCCCTCGCTAACTATCATCAGATCCTATTTACGTCTCTTCCCCATTCTATTCTGTAAACAGCTGGTTTCGAGTGCTTAGGTTTCACGGCCGTCCTGCCTGAGCTCCACCCGAGCGTTCTTTGTTCTCCCTCGTGTCCCCGAACCGTGACCTCTCCGACTCCCCTCTCTACCATGTCCCGGGTCCCAGGTTCAGGCCACGGCAAGAGCCAGGCACCTCATGCTGGGGGCCTCACGAGGCCTTTGTTTACAGCAGGATAGCGTCTCCTAAGCTAGCGGCGTGTCTGTGAGGCCTTGTGGGACCGAAGCTTATTTACCTGCTGTCAGCTGGCACAGTGGGTCAGTTAGTTGGACCTTGCATGCAGTGCTTTCACCATTCCGAGAATATATAATCAGCTGTTCCAGTAATAAAATGGTCCATACGACTTAAATCTCACTTGAAAAATTGGAACCGTAGTTTTTTTTTTTTGTATGTGACGGAATACTCATCTTAACATTTTACCTCTAGAGCGTCGAGTATCATTGATTTTGCTCGCGTATGTCATCAACGGAAACCAGAAAAAGACGTGTAAAACAAGGCTTTTATTTAAACTCATTTATAACTGCTTACCCCTGACGCCAGAAGACCGTGACATCAGATTTATGTGAATAAGCAGGTAGTTGCTGAAGTCTTTTATTGACTGGAAGCAAAATTAAGATACGCCAACCTATAAGAATATAGATCTAGAAGTGCGGAGAGGCAGTTCATGCAAGTTAGTCTTTGTTCTAAAACTAGATTGGATCTTGATCTCTGCATCTAGGCTTCCCTTTATCTTGAAGGTAAGTTTTGTTCTTCCAAGAATAATTTTGTATTTGTTATTGTAATCAAATAATTTCCTCCCTCACAACTTTGAATATCAGAAGTTGAATTAATGGATTGTTATACATGTTTTGTGAACAGTTCAAAAATTTTATATTTTTTATGTGGTTTCGCAAAACCATTTCGAGTCCAAAATTCACAAAAATCGTTACAAAAAGATTATATTGTATCATTTTACCTTGTCTTATCTAGTCTTTGGGATATTCCAGATAACTTTTGGCAATCATTATTTTTTTTTAATAGTCATAATCAACCCTTTCACTTTTTATTAATATAAAAAATACATGACATTTTTTATTGCCAGCCGTAGTCGTTCATTCAATGAATTTTACTCTCGTATGTATGATTTTCAACCTCTTACGTTCTTTCTATTTTCTCTCTCTCCCACCCCCTCTCTCTCTCTCTCTGTCTGACTGTCTCTGTCTCTGTCTCTGTCTGTCTGTCTGGTCTCTCTCTCTCTCTCTCTCTCCCCCTCCCTCCCTCTCTCTGTGTGTGTCTCTCTCTCTTTTCCACTCATCTTCGCTTCCCAATTTC
>JAWDGP010003066.1:2470000-2730000 GCA_033675545.1 Elysia crispata | reverse complement strand
CCTTCAATTCTTCTCTTGGCGCTGTTAGGGTTTATTGATAGAGCTAGGATCACTGCAACAAGCTCGTCAAAAAAAAAAAAAAACCTGAGGGCTTTTATTATGGGTCGATTAAATTTACAGAAAAGGATCACAAATCTAGCGCCACCTTTCGAATATCTATAAAAGCTTAACTGTTAACTCTCGTTGTAGGAAAGATTTATTTTATTCCTATAAAGGCAGGGCCCAACATAGTCTAATTTATCCTTTTTTAAGTGTCCTTGTGTTCAAAACAAATCGTTTCGATTATTTCCTTCTGCGCATTTTTTTTAACAACTGGTTCAAGTTCTCGGATAAGTTTTACGTCGTCAAAGTTTCGGAAAAATTACATACGGAGGAAGCCAAAGATATGGATGGGATCCGACTTTAGATGTTCCACCCGCAGCCCGAGACACGGGCGTTTGGTGTACCATCTTTGGCCCCGGGCCTTCTATTTCTCTGTCCAGTGTTCTTTCGCCTTAGCTATCCGGTCCCTATTTTGAATAGGCCTAGTAAAATTTTAAAAAAAGATACATATAAAGTAAACCTTTCAATACACCGGAAACATTTAGATCAGAAGTTTTAAACTTAAAGTGCTAGTCTAGACAGCATCTTTTATCCTGACGCATTCATTTGCAGTAATGACTTGGTCATAAAAGGGAAGAGCTTAGTGCAAGAGTGAACCACTCCTGACTTCTTTACAGTTGCTGTGAAGGTTTTCCGCCTTTTACTAGACAGGAAGTGTTCTGAACGGAAGAAACTACGATGACTGTTTAATATGATCCGTCGCGTTTAAAAGAAAACACGTTTTTCTTCTTTAATATCCTTTAAGACTAATTTAGATTTTCGAGACCTCTCACAAGCCATGGCTGTCATGAGATATGTAGGAGACCTACACAAAATCAGCTCTGACTTTATCAATACATCTATCAACAGCCTTTTTTCTACTGCACGTGTAGTAAACATTGCCGCCGTAAAATACAAACTTTTATGACTGAAATATGAAAAGGTATTAATCAGTTGTCACTTCCTGCCTTTGATACTTCATAATGTTTCATATTCCTTTTTGCAGCATTTCTTTAATCTCATAAATCCGAAGCAGAGGCATCGCAAGCTTTTCCACCATGCGCTTTATGGTCGTGTTTGTTTGAACAGTCATACGAATAGGATAATGAAAGACAGGAATAATAATAATAAAAAAAAATAAAACAAAGCCCTAAAATGCGTAAATTAAAAATAATAGCATAATATAGCTTTAAACTTATCTTTTATTACAGAAAAGACACCATACTATAATAAATTATATAATAATCATTTTTCATATTTTTTTTTATCATTTGTGAGCGATTCTCAATGATAAATATCTTCGACCTGCCATGAAAAATAAATCAATTTTATTTGTGAATTCAGATAGTAATGTTTTTTGCAATATTTGCTGATATATTAAGAATATTTTTTTTTCTTCAAGGTGATATTGCGTTTACTGAATTCTCAAGAAACACTTTTAAACAATGAGTCTTTTCTGCTAGCACAAGCCACACATATTCCGAATTTAATAAATTTGTTAACACCAAATAACAATCAGCGAAAATAGACTTATTTTTAGGCAATTAATTCAAATCATCCTTTAAATGTAAATTTTTACATATCTGATTTTTTAGACATGACACTATTTAATGTTTCATTTGTACGAAAATAAGAATCGAAAAATAAAACCTGTCTAAACCATGTCTAGGATTTGGATTGTTTGTTTTTTTTACACATATTTCTTTCGGTTGCTGAATATTTTTTCCCCTGCCTTTTAAAGAAACACCCTTTTTTGGCCAGTGAAGCATGAAATAATTTTTATAACAGGCAAATTCACTAAATAGTTCTATAGAATTGTCCTTTTCTGCAAAGTAAGGCTTTGCCATGACGCACTTTCTGGATTTTTAGGTAAAAGAAAATACCGTATTCAAGTACGTTTCTCTTTATAACCTTTGTGTGCTACTGAATGCGTGTTTGTTGAAATTTTAACTGTCAACCCAGGAACAGATTTGGCTCTCAAGCTCTTAATGTCGGAATGATCCGACCTTCTGAGCAAGTAAACTGACGAATGTCTTTTCATTGTTTATTATTAGTGGCGTCATTGCAAGAATTAGGGTAGAGCGCCATTGGCTTGTGGACTTAAGCCTAATATTGATTCGCTTTCACACATGTGACGCAATTCGATTTCGACTTTTTCTCATGATGTGTTCTAGAAAGAAAATGCAAACCGTACAATTCTTGTTGTGTTTGTTACAGTTTTTTTTAAAGACCTGTAGGATAAGCTGTGAGCGCACGCCCGCATGTGTGTGTTTGGTTGTTTTGCTTTTGGTTTTATTTTAGTTTTGTTGTATTTTTTTTTTTTTTTTTTTTTTTGGGGGGGGTTGTTTTTTTTTTTTTTGTTTGTTTGTTTTTTCGTTTTTCAGTTGGGTAACGGTAAGCTTAATGGCTGAACTAAACGCACTAGGTCATCAGGTGCGTATCAACGGCTCGGATAAAAGACAGTCTCGTGAAATAATCGGTGAAAAGTTGCATTACTTCAAGACCTATGTAGGCCTACTTTATTTGATATGAAAATTATTAGGAACAATATAGACCAGCTGCGAAGACAGCAGTTTTTACCCGCAACTGGAAAAGAGAAAAGAGAGCAAGAGAAATAGAAAATCCTTTGTTTACAAGAATGGAGTTTGGTCAGAACATAAAACTTCAAGGGTTGGATAAGATTTTGTTATAAATTGCTCGTAATATCCATTGAGAAAGTGAATTTTGGTGTACCAGTTGCATTTCATTTTTCAAACCCCAAAAAAATAATTTGAACAACGATGATACAAAACTGGTTCACCTCTCTTTTGTTGTATGGTTTTTCAAGAAAACCATACCTTTTCTAATCAATTAGCAGAATTGCTATTAAAAACTGTTTTCTTTTTCTTTCTTTTTTATTTTATATCAAAATTCTACTCTTAATTTTTTTTTCAATCATTTTCTGCCTCTCTGATATGGACCAAAGGATGCAAATTTAAGTTTTTAGAACATGCATTTTACTGTATGGGTTCACATTATTGCAACACTCATAAGAGTTTAAGAAGTAAATTCAAAGAAATAGTTCCTTAAGTGCAGGGATCTTTTTAACAATGGTTAAAACATCCATTGTTTGAATTTTGAAAAGGGGCACAAAGAAGTTTCTGTAAATCCACAGAGATTGAGGGAATAAAAAAAAAATATTCCTCGGTAACAGAAGAGCTCCAAACTTGTGACTCGTTGTTGTCAGACGACCTGAAATGGCAGTGTCAACAGACAGAACAGTCCGTGCCAATTTGTGACCGAACCTCAACTCGTGTTTGTTTACCGTCGCAGTGCTGCGAACTTCTTTAACTTTGCGTTATTCTTAACTTTTCTTGTAATGTTATGAATAAAATGCCCGTGAAGTCGAGCACTAAGATAAGAGTTTAGACATCCAGCAATATAAGATTAAATTTAATGAAAATGGTTACAAGTTATTATTATTATTATTATTATTATTATTATTATTATTATTATTATTATTATTATTATTATTATTATTATTATTATTATTGTGTTGTTGTTGTTGTTGTTGTTATTGTTGTTGTTGTTGTTGTTGTTGTTATTGTTGTTGTTGTTGTTGTTGTTGTTGTTGCCATTATCATGATGTTGTTTCTGATACTGTTGTTGTTGTTGTTGTTGTTGTTGTACTTATTAGTAATATTATTATCATAATAGGCGGTTTTCATCTTCAACACCATTATCATCAACATAGTTATTGTTTTAACCATTCAATTTGTGTCCATTATATTTCAGGAAAGCGTTTTTGGCCGAAAACTGTGTCACCTTACGAATCATCTTTAGTTGTTGTTTTTTTCTGAAAAGATAGCAAGTGAGATGGCGTCCAAACTCTACCCAACTTTGAGTTCCTTTTACAAAGCTGGAAATGTTGGCTTTGGGAGTGAACTTGATGCCATGTTGTGTGGTGTACCCGAAGAAAAGCTTTATAGAAAGCCATCTAGACAAAGAAAAGAATTGCCATTACAAATTTCCAACACGCACAGCCAACTAGAGGCTCCTCAACCAGCCATTGACAGGGCAGATTCACTCGAGTTCAACAGAGACCCACAATTCTTACCTTTGTCCCAGGATCACCGTGAGGATGAATCAGTCACACCTCCTTTATCTCCTTCAGCTCCACCCTTGTTGGAAATGTTGGATATGCGTTTACAGCAATACCTTAATGTGCTCCTCGACACTAATGACAATTCAAATATCGCTCTCCCTAGTGAAGATAATCAAACGCTTTTCCCACCTTCGACATCAAATATAGACCCAGATAATGGCTCCGATCATACCACAGTGACCTTGCCATTGCCGCCTAACGTTGAAGTGGAGGAATCTTGGTTGGACGAGATCCGACCTGACTACGATGATTTCTCTACAGAGGAAATGGCTGACGAGATTCTTAACAACCTAAATGTCGTGAGGGATGAAGATGCCAAAGACCATGAAAAACAAAAATCGTTAAGTTTGCTGAAAACGCCGAAAGATTCACAAGGAAGAGCGTTCAGGGAAGAAGAGGAAAGGCAGAAAGTGCAACCACACAGTCAACATCAGCATATGGATCATCGGCATGGTCACTCCCATCAGCGACAAACATCTCAACACTCGGGAGATGATAATGCAGACATAAAGAACGATCAAATCCCCCACGATCATCATCAGCAGCAGCATCACCATCACCGCCATCATCATCATCATCGTAAGTCAAATGGTGCAACAAGATTGCAAGAAAGAGAGAGTAAGAACCGAGGCGACATTCGACTCGCTGGCAAAGCAAAACGACAAGAAAGTGCAGAGAGACCTCCACTTGGACCTAACAACGAGTCTGCTGGGAGGGACAGAAGACGGGACGCTTACCCTCATAGGGTCAGTAACCACGTCATCCGGGCCAGGCACGAGAATGGAATGTCCACCACTGACCTTGTGGAAGGTCAGCTAGAGAGCAGCAGGCCAATTGCACGCCGCAAATCTTCCTCCGCAGAGAAGGAGAACCATCACGGATCACCCGGCAGGGCAGATGTGCATGGAGAAAAGGCAGATTATAACGCATGGATGACTTGGAGGAAACAGGTAGATTCATAAACACGATCTGGTTGTTTTAGCAAAATATATTTTGAATTGAAATTCATAATGTATTGTTCAATTGAATTTTATCATTTTAAGAACTTATCCACATACAATTGTTGTACAATTTCATTTTAAGTCCCAAAAGCAATTTTTTTATCGCTAAGAAAATTAATTTTCTTGTCATAGAATTAAATTTGTCCTATTATTTTGAGAAGTGTTTTAAAAACGAGACTTATTTGAATAAGAGGTGTGAAATTGTTTGAATAAAGTATAGTATAAGGTCATATTATAGATAGATAGATTTCTTTCATTACTTTCAATTATAGTATAACTGTTTAACTTCATTCTATGCGGCCATGTTTGACTTCGTTTTATGATTGAAAAGAAACACCAGGGCTTCTTTATGGGTTACAACAAGTTATTGCTTCTAATGATTGAAGTCTTGAAATCTATGATGATAGTAAAGAAATTCACCAACTAAGCTCTATAACATTAATGTCTATGTTTTTACGCTAATAGTAAAATTATGCATATTGTGTTTCTTCCTCCATTTGCAACAGGTCAATCGTCAGCTTGCAACTATCATCCTTCTCAAGCAGCAAGGCAAAAAAGTTAGTGTTCAAACAACGGACATGCGCAGAAAATCGCTGCGTCAAAGTTCCATAGACTTTGTCTCCCAGATTGCTACGCAAAGCGGAAGCACTACATCTCTTGGAGGGAAACCCTATGTCATGTATGGTATTCCACGCGCATCGCTCCTTCCGAAGAATGAATCTGCAGAGAGCAAGAGAGGCAGCTAAATTCCGAGAATACTCATACACCTGACCGTCCGTTTCGATCATATACAACTGTGCTCGGATCTTCCGTCGTAACAAGCTTGGATTTTTGTACTTCGTTATTGTTCTCTCCATATTTGATCATTGCTTTTGCTACAGCTTCATAGAGTTCTTTCCCTCAACTTTACAAGAAAGTTCAACCTCTATTAATCAGTCAATCTGCTAGTCAAAAAAGCGAAGGATATTCATCCGTTCCTAGTTCTATAGGTATTTACTTAACTGCTTGTCAGCTCTTACCTACCCATACTCTTCCCCTCTCCATAGAAATCATTAGGATTTATCTCAACATATTCTCCAAATGATCTTGCCTTTTCTGTCATGTTTGTTATTTTTGCGATGTTTTATTTTTTCTCAGTCATGTTCATGCTTCTACCTTTTTTAAGTGGTTGTAGGTTTCTTTTTTTTTTTTTTTTTTTTTTTGTTTCGCCTATTAAATTCTAAAAAAAAATCGTTCTTAAATTTGGCCTTTTCTCTTCGCATCCTGAATAATTTTATGCACAATATGATTATATCTTTTGCTTTTTTATACGATATATTTTACTTTTAAAATTTAGCAAACAAGATCACAGGGCCTTTAATAACTCATATTTTTTTTTGCAAATAAATTAAGTGCATTAATTTTTATTTGTGTCATTTTCGATGGTTCGGTATTGACTTCCGACCGAGCGTTCTACTGATTATGCTTAAACATTATAATTGTTAGTATAAATTGTGGAATTAACTTCAAACGTGAAGTTCTTCAGAGAAAAAAAGCACTCTCAAACAATTTGACTACAGATTCCTCACTATTTATCCTTGCTGACCATATCTGAAAGTTAGTTTTGCATAGTATGTCTACATAGTTATCGGTTCCTTTTAAAGCAAATGTGATAAGAACTGTTAATGCATTTAGCATCGCGCAGCGCGAGTGTATTCTTCAGATGTTCTGCAATCATTGAACTATATTAGTACACATGTAAATGCAAATCTTAATACTCTCTATAAGCCTTAAAGAATCTTCTGTGTCCAGTATTATGCACTTCTCATGTGGAGCACAAAGGAGAAAACACATCGACTTCTTCTGAGAACTATTCATGGAATTTGATTTTAAAGTTTTAAAGAAAGAGTGCAGAATGGATTTTTTTAAAGACCAATGAATCAATATTCAAAATGCTTAAGAGAGAAGAGCAAAAGTGTTTTATTTTCTTGTGCATGCATGAACCAAATAGAACATTTTGGTCCCTTATGATTTTTTTTCGCTCATGTGCCATTTTTATTAAATCTGTGTGTGTGTGTATATCTTTGGAAATAAGATAGAAGAAACCAAGGCCATTTTTTTTTCTTTGACGATTTTTTAAATTCATGATGACTGCCGTATTTTTTATATCGTGTACCGGATTTTCAGACTATCCGTTTTGTATTGTCTAAACAGAGAGTAATTATGTTTTTGCATAATGCATTTTGAAAATTTCATGAGTAATGTTCTATTTCTATGGTGCTCAGTGGAGCTTTCACAGATTAGAGCAAGATTTTTTTGTTTGTATTTTTAAACAGCTTTTTGTGTGTGGGATTCTAAGAATACTATTTCCGCTTGCATCCTTTGATGTTTGCATCCTTACTTCCACTTTATCAGATTTTTTTGCCCACTTTCATGCTGCTATTTTGAATGATAATGTATGATGAGTGTGTAAGTGTGTAAATTTGGTTATTCACAATATATATATAGCCATTGAGGCGAGGTGTACTGCAAGCTTATGCTTACTTTTATTTGTATTTTTTTTTTTTTAAATGTATGCTTTTGTTGTTTTTTTCGTGAATTTCTATTACATGAAGACGCTATTTTAACTTTAACTTTTTTTTACTTAGTTGATAAATTTTGTAGAATAGAATAGATATTCTTTGTTAACACATGTTACTGGGCGTGAATAGAACAATCAATGCAAAATTGATAATTATTGCTTCGATATTATTTCTAGCGTTTCCCCCCAATTCTCTGTTTAGTCTTAATTTTTCTTGGCATTCGTTTTAGATATATAAATTGTTGGTCTATCAAAAGATCTTTTTAGTACTACAAAGTGAAACACTTTTTATCTCTATGGGACAAAGTGATAATTTGTGTTGGCTTTTTTAACTTAAGGCTTTGATTCAGATTTAGAAACACGATACACTGGCTTGGTATCCAATGTCTTCGGTAAAACATTAATACCTAGCCGCATCTTTATCTCTTCTAAGTAGATTTTTTGCCTTCATACGAATACTAGCACTGATTTTTCTTCTATCCCAGCTATGACGTTTTCTTCTCCTATGGTGCTGGTTTTTACAAGTCAATTTTGATATGATCCTTTTTTATTACTGATTTAATTTTTTACGTAATAAATTGTGCAAAAAATCGTCTTTTGTTTTTTTAGCCTACTCTATATTGGTTTTTGCAGTGAGAGCGGGGAAAAAAGAAACAGAGAGAGAGAGAGAGAGAGAGAGAGAGAGAGAGAGAGAGAGAGAGAGAGAGAGAGAGAGAGAGAGAGAGAGAGAGAAACAGATAGATATGCAGAGGCAGAGATAAAAAGAGAGATAGTAGGATTATAGTATTCGTCCAACAAATCAAAATACTTGTATTCGTTAACGGTGTTTATGATAATAGAAACAGCTAATTCTGTATTTTCTGAATCTGCTTCAAGATCCTGTTAATCCTTGTATTAACTATATAGGCTGTAACAAAATGCACCGTCCATTTATTCGTATCCACATGATAATGAGTGTTTAAAAGGATCCTTAGATTTGGAGTTTAAAAAAAAATTGCATGCTTTATGTACATGCACTTTGAAAGCACAGACACCCTTCTCTTCAAAGAAACTGGCTTCCTTTATAAAACGTTTCTGTCAAGCTAATTACCGGTATTGTTATTATGGAAGGCATCGTCACAACGAATGATCATCTTATGAATTCAGTGGAATTTAACTACTTTTTCCAACGTAGATGATTTGTGATGTAGAGGTATATGTTGAATTAAAATTGTAAATTAAAGAACCATATGGATAACATGACTCTTTTTTTAAGTGACAAGATCAAAGCTACAGTATTTACTAATTTATGATAAATCATAGGCCATGAACAAGTGAACGCCATCCATTCCTGCTTTGAATAAGCCTTCGACGTTTATACAGTGGAACCCATATATAACAACACCTCGAATAGCGATAACCATTGCTGTAACGACAGGTCTGAAAATCCCCGTCTTTTTTCCTTTATTTAAGTCATTCAATTTATTTCTGCAACAACGAGTACAGATAACGGTCCCCCCTTGTAATAATGACAACTAGATCTGAAAATAAAGGAAAGGAAGCACCAAAATTTTTCATAGGAAAAAATCTTCGAGTATTTTGTCTGGCATGCATGATACAGTACAAACGAACAAGTGATGCAGGCTTTCGTGCTCTTTCTCCACACAGTTTCCTCCCATTAAGCATAGTCTAGGCCAAGTATTAGTATTACCAGAGCGTGTGGTCCAGCGAGCTGCGCGTGATAGCAGGACCTATGCATTTCACTCACAGCAAAGATTTTCGAAAACCACTTATCTCCCATTCATCGCAATAAGTTTTTTATTCCCTTTTGCGGGAATAACGACAACCCTTGCTATAACGATACTTTATGAAAAGATCAAGAGATGTCGTTCCCGAGTTCCACTGCCCACATTGCGCCTCACTCAATCCCGTTCAACACACGTTGTTCATTTCTTTTGTGACCTACCTCTGCCTCACTTTCTTCAAAGGTTCCACAGCATTACTTCTGCTTTGGTTCATTGACATGAGGCCAACTCTACCGGTCTCAACAGGGTGCCTTCGCACTGTTGATCATTCTTCGCAAATTCCAAATGAAATGAGACTAAAATGGTACAGTAATCATTATTTTGCTTTGCGATCATATCAATATTTACTGCAAATTACTTTTTGAGATTAATGGATGCAAAAGACAGACAGATTCTAATAACATTTAAGACTGACTTCTGTTTTATCCATTCTCATTCAAGTGCATGTCCCACTTCTTGTTATATAAAACATAACACTGATGACTCAATGGGCAGCATTGTTTGAAGTATTTGGTTCTTTTATCTTGTTGAAAATTTGAAACTGGTTTTCCTTTTTGCCTGAGAGTTTTATTTTGCAGCTATCTAACGGCCAGGGCTGCCTTCAAAATGATGTCGTGTTGCGAAATAAGCTAGCAGTGTATTTTAACCTGCTGTTTTGGACCATCTTATTTTACCTCTCCACATGTTGGCAGCATAGTGTGCAATACCAAAATCATATTAATAGGAAAAGCGGCATAGTTAAAGACATAACAAAATGTTTCAAAATTGCATATAATCATGCCTTTTTTGTATATATATATATATATATCTTGTGGACAGTCGATACATACTTTGTTGAAAAAGTTTTCGATCAATCAGGGGAGAACAACGAGTAAAAGTAGGTTTACACAAGATTGAATTGGAATATTCTCCCCTGAATAGTTTTTACAACTACAATAATACAGCTTATGTATCCTTAGTTGATACTTTGTATCTTTATTTTACAGTATGATGAAGAAGAAGTGAATGAGCGACAAAAACAAAACATACAAACATTTAGTGAGTGATACATTGCATAGCATAACAACAAATATCATGTTTGTAAGCTAAATGAAATCAAGATTATATATATAATAAAAAATGATAATTTCCTTGCATTTTGGAATTAGACAAAAATTACAATTGTAACCTCGCTATACATGCAACTTGTATGTTTTGACCATTCTGGAACAAGTATAGCATGAGGGTTCTTTATTACCCGCAATTTTTAATTAAGTACTGATGGATACTTAAGACCTTGAAATCTAGATGGGTCATGAAGAAAAGATAAAAAAAAAAAAAAAAAGATGGACCGGTTTAAATAAAACAATGCGTAAAACTGGAAGCTTTTCGATATTTCCGTCTGCCCTGTAGCCCAAGCCAAATGTATTACTAGCTTAGGATCGTTGGAAAGTCTATCAATACGGTCCATAGTCCATTACCTAAAGTGATTCCGGTAGCTTCAACAGATACAAGTCATACCAGTCTCAAATGGAATTACATGTATATTCATGATATTGGTGTTCATCAAGTTCTTATAATATTAACGAACTCCCGATAATCGGAATAGTCTAATTGAAACAAACGTTTCGCGCATCAATGTTTTGAAAATTGCGTATCGGGGTAATTATAGCCTAATCTTGTCCTTCTGAATTTACGAAATATCTAAAACGCAGGTTTTTATAGAAAATCATGGACAGCGCATTTTATGCGTCACTAAAAGTAGCGTTAAATTACTTTTTTCATTGCGTACAGGAGTGTATTCTGTTGTTAAATAATAATGTCTAACGAGTCAGGAATCGGTTTTAATAAATTTATCGACAAACCTGTGTGTTACTATCTTCACGTGCCGGTTATTATGAGATGAAATAAATGCATCTCTCTTATTCTTGAGCACAGGCTCATTTGGTGGTAAGCACGAAATTTTGTTTGGGTTTATATACGAAGAACTATATTAATCATTACATCAGAATTATGAAAAAAAATCATAACAGCTCAATTATAAACCTGTAAGACACATGCGAAAGTTATAAAAGAATTTACCTATTCCACATAATAATGAAAACTTTTACATCTATGTAGGGTACGTAATGCATACTGGAGACACGATAATTCGTCCATAACAGATATTTATAAATTATAGTTATTTTATAGGCCTACTTTAAGATTCACTCGCAGTCGAAGTAAAAAAAAAAAGTGGAAGGAGAATTAAAACTAGGAAAAAGTGAGAAGATGCAGGTCAACGAGTAAACATATAGATGTATATAGAAAATTGTTAGGTTTTTTTGACAATAATACATGTAATTCTTATCAACTGCTGCAAAATAAGGCGAAGATGTAAGTTAGAACCCTCGGAAGAAAGCCAAGGCCCGCGGACAGGACTGGGCCAACTCGTCGTATTCTATTTTTAGTATCTTAGACTGTTGATAGTGCTGTATCAGGAAGTAAACAATAACATGCTACAAATCGTGACTGTTGAATTAGTGGACTGCTTGAAGAGGTCTTTAGAGAGTAGACTAGGTTCAGGATTTATAGACGTTGAGTTTGCCAAGGATTTTCGGATGGCAAATGGTCATTTGTATCAGCCTTAGGATTTCCGCTTCTATTATTTACTTTCGTAGAATCAACATTGGCCTGTCCTCTAGGCTACGGTAGGAGGACTGTGTCAAATATTATATGCATTGAGAAAGCCGTCAGGTTATAAAAATCCATATTTAAACAAGATCTAACAAGAAAGCTCAGGCCTAAATCTAGATTTTATCTGGTATATATTAGAACTCGATTATCATGACTGTCGGTTGGTTAACCCTTGACGTGGGAGAGAAGGTGAGTAGAAAGAGCCAGATCTTAAATAGGTGCATCATGGACCATCTGTTCTTGATCTGGATTTTAAGTCTTCATAGATCTAGTTTGTCTAGGCTGAGTCATGCAGCATGAAAAAGCCATGAAAGACGCAGATAAAAATATGCTACACAACCTTAGATTCATTATATAAAAGAAATCTGCATAGTTCATCTGTTTTTATGAACTGATAGATGTATTTATCGCGGTGAAAGATGAGATGTAGCAATAGATATACAAGCTTTTAAAATAGCATAATATATCAAAATCAATATCGTTTTGTCAACAGATACATTTATTATTAAAATCAAGTGAAATTTTTAATCTCTCTTTATTTTCAAGAATCAAATGTTAATGTTGTAAACCTTTAATTCTGTGCCTGGGACTGGGAGAGAGGATTATAGTCAGGACTTATACATGTATAGCGTAATTTCACTCATGGCAGAATTTTACAGGAAAAACTATGAACTGTGGTGACAAGTAGTAAAGGAATGTATTGACTCCCCTCATTTTTTTTTTCAGGCTCTCGTTTATGACAAGGATGGCAGTGCAAGAATTGAAGAAGGACCCCAGAGGGTACATTTCTATTGTTGTTATTTTCATACTCAAAAAAGAAAAACTCCAGAAATAATTTTACATGTATTAAAAAGGCAAGACTAAATGTGTTGGATGTCAATGATCAAGCAATGTGTATACTGTTTTACTCATTACTTTATCGGCTTCCTATGAACAGCAACAAAGTCAAGTAAGGCTGAAAAATATGTGAAGAGTTCAAAAGAAAAATTGTGGCTAACCATCTGAGTCAGTGCCAGAGTATGTATTCTCCTGCACAGTTTCTGATAAATTTTTCCCTCTAGATTATTAAATTAATTACTGTCTGAAAATTTCTCTTTACTGTTTGTTTAGTGCTGATGCAGTGTAAAAATTCAGGGCTTGTAGAATCAGCATAATGCCAGTACAGCATGGCTCAACAAACATTTGTTATTATCCTTCAGGCTGCTCTCACTTTCAAAAAGGGAGATAATGAGATATGTAAAGTTGGCCTAATGAGGTCTCAGTCAATGACAAGCTTTGGGAATTTGTCAAAACCTGCAGAGTGTTCAGCTTTGTGGATTCACTTGATGGAGATTTTAACTCAATCAATGATATTAAAGGCATGGGAAGAATAAATCTTCATGAAATTCTAGTTTCATGCTTTTTTTTTTTGGTCTTTTAACTTAATGCTATGTTCCAGTTACTTTTATTGTTTTGTTTCCATAGCTTTTTCTATTTCGAGAGAAATACAAGCGGATGGCTTGTTACTCTGCTAGTCAGAAAGAATACCTAGAAATCAAGTATAAGGATGGAAAAACAGAGCACATCCGTGGGTAAGATAAAACAAGAATTGGTGTTTGGTTTTTATTGAAGTATTGATAGGATTTGTATTTTATGTGTATTTTTTTAAAAGGCTTTGAAAGCTTTTTACTATTTTGAGATAATGATGCTGAGAGGTCATATTGGTGTCCTCAAGAAAAAAATGTATAGTTAGCATCTTAAACAAAGACAATAAAAATTGCTTTCTCCCTAGATATATATCTGTATATGTGTTATATTACGTTTGCATCAAACTTTTATTATTTTCAGCCCCTGCCAGAGACACCTGAATGAAATCGTTCATATTAGCATTAAAGTCAAGCAACTTATCTCCCTTGATGCCAATGAGGCCTTGGTTGTTTACACTCAAGATGACAAGACAAAGCAAGTGCGTCGGCATGTTCAATTTGGTCCCACACTTTTTCTTAAGGGTGAGAATGAATGGTAAGTGATCATCCTTGTATTGGAAACTTACATCTGTAAACAGCATATAAGAGGAAAACAGAAAAAGTATGCAATTCATCATGATACAATGACAGTATGATTTGATAAAAGATGGTGCAATCAATAAAAATAAAATGGGAATCCAGCCTTTTGTTGTGCGTATGTAATATTTGTGCTGTTGGAATTTAAATTTTGACATAGTGAGAGTATTTGTAAAAGAGAGTTAGAATTGTACAGTATGATTTTTTTTTCTCTTCAAATTTACTTCATCAAGTTTTGGTAAATAAGCTTATCAATTTCCTTTTCATTTATGCTGCTATTCAGAGCTATAGCTTCTGTATATGAAATACCTGATAAATGAAGCAAACTTTTGAAATAGGCTATGATGAGCAGATCCATTATTGCTGGTGATTTTGCTTTTATGTCATTTTTTTTTCAAATGATGCCTTCATAGGAAGAAAATCTTCATATCGATCACTTTCTCTTAACAACTCTTAGTTACTTTTTCTAAACAATTAATTGTTCTTCATCATTCAGCAGCATGATTACAATGTAAACAAAATGGTAGAGGTGAAAAAGCATGATCCCTTTTGCTCCTAGATTGATTAAAAACAGCAGTTACAGCACACTTTTTTTCTGCAGGCTCCACGATTTCAGCTGGCATGGCACAGATCCAAACAACAAGACACGTATGATAGCTGGACAGCATTGCTTCACTGTTCTCAAAATTATACCTGACCAGTTTTATTACAATGTAAGTTAGCAGCTTAATGTCTTTGTTCAGGTGATGTAGAAGCATTTTTTTTTTTTAATATAAACTGCCACTTTGTCATTTGGCATAGATCTTTGTTCAATGCTTATGCTTGAAAAGTTTCTGTGGGTTTTTACTCTTTTTTTTGTTTGCACATAAGGTTAATAAGAAGGCTGGTAAAAATTATTTCTGCTCAAATTACTGTTTTTGAAAATGTGTGAGGATTAATTTTACTTAAGTGTTTTAACTATGACAGCAGCTTTATATTTTGGTGCAGTTTTTTTTTTTTTGGGCAGTGGGGGGGGGGGGGAGGCTGCTCCAATGCAAAAGTATACAAAAAGAGAATGCCAATACATTAGTGATATTATATCATTTTGTAATTCTTTTTTCTTAGCTGATGCTCTTTGTCCATTTAACTCAATCTCAGGTGGATGAGGTCAGAACTTCAGATGATGCTCTCCTAAGAATTAAGCTTATGATGTTTTATGAGCTCACAGACATTGAAATGATGGTAATTTGACAACAGCAATAATAATAATAATAATAATAATAATAATAATAATAATAATAATAATAATAATAATAATAATAATAATAATAATGAGGCTGATAATGATGATTATTATAATAATAATAATAAAAATAAGCAGAGGAAGAATGATAACAATAAAATTTTAGTTATTAATTTACAAAGAGGACTTCCTTGTCTACCCAATGCTAAATTTCAAGAAAGGGGAAAGCAGGAGTATTTAAACTTATCACAAACATTAAAAAACAGACTATGAAAGGCATAATTTGGCATACAGTTTTTGAAAAAAAATTGACTTGATTATTATTAAAATCATTAAAGAGGTGATGTTTCAAAATACATTTTGAAATGTAATTGTTACTTCACTTATGCTTTTTTGTAATGTATTTTAAACCTCCATATCCAATTGATGAAGAGAATGGTCATTTGTTAATTTATGATGTTTATGCAGTCTTCAGCAGCTGTAGTTGATTAACACTATTTATAAATAGTGAAGACGAGATATTGTTGGTGTGCCAATAAGATTATCAATTTTATTCATATTCTTTTTTTTTCGTAAAGATACTTGAAGGAAAAAAATCATGCATTCATATTTATTTTGTTCAGAAGTTATGTTTTTTAACTGGCAGAAACATTTGTGAACAATGGACACTGTTCAAGAAAAGGTTGCCTTTATGCATGTTAATTCTTTGTATGTTTTTTGATAATAATCCTTATGTGTATTGTTCTACTTTGTTCTGGAGCACCAAGACCAAAGACAGTAAATAAAAATGATTGTAGCTGAGATTTTGGTCATACAGAAATGAATTAGTCTTTCACGCTTAATGTTATATTTTATGATAAAGTAACTTTCAAAATAACCTTTTAACCTTTTTTTTTTTATTTCAGCTCAACTCAACTCAAGATCCTATGGCTGATTTTGTGAAGTTAGTCAATGTTTCAAAGAATGTTTATGTCTTTTAGCACCACATACATTTTTTTTAAAATAAATCACCATGAAGTGTGTTTTTCATTGTTTTTTTGGGGGGTTTTTTTTGTTTTTTTTGGGGGGAGTCTTGCAATATGTCAGGAAATTTCATTAGAATTTAAGTCAATAGGAATATATTTTTGTAAAGTTTCACTCTTTGTTGAAGAACTTCTCATAATGAAAAAAGTAGGCCTATGATTTTCAAGTTTAAGATATAACTTTTTCTTGAAAGTTGATCTTTAATTTCAAATTTTATATTGTCCATTTACTGCAGCTTAGTTTTTAAGTCACAATTTTTCGTGACTCATTTTCGTGTCATCTCTTACAGCTGCCTTACAGCTGATGTTATAGCTTTTGCAGCAAAACGCAGGTAAAATGTTGATTTTAATCTGACAAAATCTATTTTTAATTTTATTCTCTTATTTAATTTTTTTTTAAACCATGTATTCTTTAGATTTAAAATCAAATTCAGAAATAATTTCATCCTATTTATGAAGTGGATTTTCTACTATTTTAATAGCTGTTGAGGTTTCTAAATTAAAAAAAAAATTATAATTTATTTTATCCCTTGGGCAAATTTGACATAAGATGTGTAAAAAAAAATCATGAAAGAGTGCATGCAGTGGAGAAAACAAGTTTAAAGTTAGAGAATAATATAACTTGATTTTTTTATGTAAATAATATGTATAAGCAGAGATGTCAAATAGATGCATATGAAGAAGTTTATCACAGCTTTGAAACATAACCCAAATGGGTTGGTAAGATTTATTTTTACTTTATAGTCTTTTTCATAAAAAATCTAGAGGCAGTCAGTAAAATTAGTTATTATGGTAATGTAAATATAGCTATTGAATCTTTATTATATTTGTATTTATCAATGAAAGCACAAAGTGGATGTTTCTTGTCAAAACAATGAAAGGTATTTTGATGAGGATGTAGAAAAAATGGAAAGAAATTCAATTTACTTTGCTTAATCATGAAAACAAATTACTTTATTTCACTTCTTCCAGTTATGTGGAATTCATTGAGACAGCCAGTGAACTTAATGATCTCTCAAACTATCCTCAACTCACTGAACGCTGTAAAGATATTGGATACAACGTGTCTAAAGTAGTTTTCAGAGGATACTATGCACATGACAAATTGCAGAGGATGCATGATATGATGATCACACGTCGTACAAATCTGAGAATTCAGGTAAAGACAAGTTCTGGATAAGCTGGTTTGTAATTGATTTACATGCCTTGACCAAAGTGATTTTGAAAATAAAGAGGAAATGCTATAAGATGAATAAGTGTTTCGTTTTCTTTTTTTCTTTATACTCTTATGAGTCATTCACAACACCTGTCACACCTATTCAAATGTCTTTGAAATCATTTCATCCCTAAAATAACATTGATTGTGCTTACCTTTTTTTAATTTTCTTGTTTTTTTGGGTTTTTTTTTTCTTCAAGTGACCTACCTTGTTGCCTGCTGTAGTGGAAGCACTTGTGTTTCTTAACCAGACTTTTATTTGATAATTTGAAAGGATATTTATACAAATAATTGGGTTTTAACTTCACAAAATTTTGTTATTTTGTTATTTCAGTATGAGCAAGAAGTTCAAGAGCAGACTATGACTGATCTGAAGTTGAAAGCTGAGGTTGACAGGATGGAGCAAGGTCCATTTTTTTTTTTTTAAATATTCAGAGGAAGGCAAAAAGGAAATGAAAAAAAAAGTTCAGTGGAGATGATGATGATGAGACTTTATGAAACAGAAATAGAAGAGAATGGAAAGGAAGAGAAATGGAAAAAAGAAGATGGAAGGAAAAACAAAATTAGAAGAATAATCAAGAGGGAGAGAAAGAACAAGAAGAAAATTCCAATGATGATGATAATGATGACGATGATGAATATAATGATTACATTAATTAGAATAATAATAATAATAATAATAATAATAATAATAATAATAATAATAATAATAATAATAATAATAATAATAATAATAATAATAATAATAATAATAATAATAATAATAATAATAATAATAATAATAATAATAATAATAATAACAATAATAATTACAATAATCATTAAATAATGAAGAGCAGCATCATCATTTTAAAATTCACTCTCATTGAGAACCAGCCTGCTCTTTTGGATTCTCAGAAATAACTGATTGTACAATATATTCAACATTGCACCAAATTGAAATGGTTTTGAAGTCTTCTTATTGTACTTGCAATGGGGATGGAAGAAAAAAAAAAACAACAAAATAGAACAGTCTATTTTATCCAGACTCTTAATATAGAACATATGTTCATAAATATTGATCATTGTTTTAAACATGTATACAATCTTACAAGTTGAGCACTTGTTGAAAGCAATTTAGTTTCCTCAGGCTCCAAGTTGAATACAGCTGCATTTTTCAATTTTATTCTGAATGTACTTGTACCATGGAACAGAGAAATTTATCATTGTACTAAAGCCTTGTAAGGAATGATACTCATTGGCTTATTTTTAATATTCATTACAACTCATTCACTTTTTACAGAGCAACAGATGGAATTGGAAAAACTACTTCATGAACAGAAAATGGAAAAGTGAGTGTCATGAATTTGAAAGATGACTTCAGTTATTCCTATTTTCTTACTCAATGTACTAGTTTTCAAATACTGAAGAACATTCAACAGATGATGTTACTCGACATGAAATCTGAGACTTTGTGTGTGTTTTTCAAGTTAGATGTGCATGTGTGGTTGCGATGCTTTTGTGCATTTGGGGAGAAGCAAGGAAGGATAATGTTAACTACTTGACATGGAGTGTTAAAGGCATTTGCCAAATGGGATGAAGGTTTTTGGTAAGATAGAGTTCAATTTAAAGGCAAAGCTGATCTAAGGGATCTGAATGGCAAGCATGTATCAATTTTCTTTACAACATGTAAATTGATGAAAAGACAATACATGTTTGGTTAAGTATTGAACTTGGCTGTTTTGTTTTGTTGTTTTTTATTTTTTTTTCAAATATTTTTATTATAAAGAAGACATTTTATCTCATAAAAATTTACTGTGCTGTCTCCCAGAGCAAGTTTGGAGCACCACTTAGCACTGGAAAGAAAGAGCCATGAACAGAAGATTAGCAAAATGCAGCAAGAGGACCAAGCCAAGATCAATGTAAAAAAGTGTTTCTTTTTTTTTTTTCCTTAAGTCTGCTTTAACTGATGTTGGATCAGAGGTTTGGCTAGTGAAGAGAAATGTTTGGCTAATAATGAATGGTGTCAAATTATCTCTTAGTAGTATGGTGGTAGTGCGAGAGTTTCCCCTTACTCCCGCACAACTCCCTAGCCATTCTTCAAAACAGCCTTAATAGGTTTTTTATAAACAGCAGACTCATGAAATCAGGGCATTCTTAACTCTGATATGGCCCAGTTTTGAGAGATGAGAATTTGGATATATCAATTATAATGCTCTATTTATGTGTACCTATTTTTCTTCACTTTTCCCTAACCATTCTCTTCCTCACTGATTTGACTGTCTTTCTTTCTGGCATTGTTACCTTCAACCACAATCTATTAGGTGTTCATTTTATCTTATTTCCTTTTCATTCTGATGTTTGCCCTTCAACTTATCCTTTTCATCCGTTTATCTTCCTAATCAAAACATTTTCAATTATTACAACATATTTTAAATATTCTTCCCTGGGATCAGCAGATTATGTAATCAAAGGTCTTAGTTTTTTGCATCTGATGAATTTAATTTAAACATTTATTCCCCATTCAGCTCTTATTTTTTCCTTCCTTCTCATTTTTATGAATAGGCCCAAGCAGCTCACAACCAACAGGAGGTGGAATTTCTATCAGGTCTTCGAGCTATGCAAGTTGATGTTACATCTCTTTTAGTGACTAGAGCTGGGCATCCAGAAAAAGTTACTCGCATACTAGCCAACAAAAATGCAGCCAACATCCACCTTCACCACAGTGATCCTCAATCTTTGGTCCCACCATCAAGTGTCCTTGAGACAGCAATATCTTAGGTCTCCCAGGAGTGTCAGACCTGCAACCATTCATTGTGGAAGAGTCATTTTTTTTTTCAAAATCAAGAAAAAAAAGCAATTTGCAAAGACTTATAAATCATCATGCAGTTGCTTATTTTTACTTCCCTAATTCCTTTATCTTTTTTTTTTATAAATTTCATTCATCATTTTATTTTAAGAAAAAAAGGTTTAGAAATCTTTCCATAATACATTTGGTCATGTGTTTATTAATTTTGATATATTTTTTTCCTATTGAGATGATAAAGACTCAAAATCATACTCTTTACCCTAAAACCTTTACATTAAAGAGAATATTTCAGACTCAGTACTTAAGTCTGGTTTGTTCTGTTTGACAATTTAACACAAATTTCTTGCATATGCCCTGGTATATATTTTAATCAAGTTCTGTGGAGATAAATTGTTTCTGAGAGAAATTATAATACAGTTGTTGTTTTGATTGTCTACCAGCATCAATTTATGACTGCGTGGCTGTGGTTGTAACTTTATTTATCTTAAACTCAAACTTACTTTAAAAAGCCAGCAAACACAATAACCTTGTCTACCTCACTTTTATCACATCATGTATTACTCTAAGGTGAACTGATATGAATGTTTTGAATTTTGTGTGTAGAGTATTTATTCTTTACTTGCCAATTGAAAGCATCATGTAAAAATTAAATTTGATGCCTCAAAAACAAGTAAATCTAACCTAAATTTTCATTGATTCAAATGCATGCATATTTTGTTTCTACAATTTTTGTACTTTTGTTCTTGCTCCATGAATTCATGTCTTTTTTTCCTATGTTAATTGGTATACAGATTTCTTATAAAAGAGTAATTAATGTTATGTACTCTGCATATATATCTAAATGTTGAATTACATGGTAATTTTTAGCCTAAGAGCAAAAGAAATTAAAATGATATTTGACTATTGTTTCTGACTATAATCTCAAATACTTAAGATCTCATGAAGACAGAATTCTTTATTTTTTTACATAATCTTTCAAAATGGTTGCAAAATTGTTGCATTGAGTTCAAGAAAAAGAAAACAATATAATTACTATTGTCTCTGACTAGTATACAATGTTTAGTTTTCTTCAAGAATCTTACATAAGAGAGATAAAGAGAGAGAGAGAGAGAGACAGAGAGAGAGAGAGATGGTTGGAGTGGGGAAAAACAATACTAAAAGCATGAAGAGGTCCTAAATTTTGTTCTGCTTTCTTAAGGGTGTAAAGTTTTTGGAAAAATGCAATATACATGTATCTGTTGTGTTCTACCACTTCTTCATTATTTAATACAATAATCTGTGATCAACCTGAGTTTTTTTTCTTTATTATTATTATTATTATTATTATTATTATTATTATTATTATTATTATTATTATTATTATTATTATTATTATTATTATTATTATTATTATTATTATTATTATGTAATAATTATTTATTTATTGAAAACATAAAACTCATCATGAACCACAGTGTTCATAAGAACTCTTTTTGACATTTTTTTTAAAGAGGTATGTATCCTTTCCTTTTATATTAATAACTGATATGATTTTATTGCCTCTGCATGCTCTTCTATTCATTTTATCCTTTTTTTTTCACATATTCTATTTCTTTGCACACTCAAGTCGATCTTAGTACTTTTGTTCTGATTCTTTCTTGTGATATTTTAGTTACATATGTGTACTTCTTTTCAACATTTTGTGATACTCAAAGAGCTTATTTAAGGACATGTTTATACAATTACAGATCTAATATTAGTAATAAAACTTCTCAATATTGCACTTAAAGTCATTACTTTCTTTTTTATATATATGTACATTACATGTGTTGGTGTTTCAGAAATCATGTGCCTGCATATCTTTATGTTGTAATAGAACTATTTGTCTCTCCTAGAGGCCCTATATTATGCCATGCAGTTTTTCTCCTTGTTTGTAATTGTCTCCCTTACTGTTCTTCCCGATGTAAGGTCGGGGTTCTTTCCCTTCCCGTCTCACATTCTTGAGCTTGCACTAAGCCACAGTAGTCGAAGGACTAAGTGTGAATTATTGAGCTAATCTGTTGCATGACTGCCACAAGACTCTTCATGCCAGTCTCATCACACTGAATCCTCTCAGAGAATCATCAGAATAGTTCATAGTTCAGACCTCTCCTGTGTGTCCCTGCCCAGCTTAGAGCCCTGTCAAATCGAATAGCCGGGTGTGGCGCCTCTCTCTCTCCCTCCCTCTTTCTGCCCCTCCCCTTTTCTCCCTTTTCTCTCCCCCCCCCCCCCCCCCCCCCCTCTCTCTCTCTCTCTCTCTCTCTCTCTCTCTCTCTCTCTCTCTCTCTCTCTCTCTCTCTCTCTCTCTCTCTCTCTCTCTCTCTCTCTCTCTCTCTCTCCCTCTCTCTCCCCCTCCCTCTTTCTCTCTCCCTTCCTCTCTCTCATCTCTCTTTCACTTTCCTTCTCTGTCTCTGTTTCTCTCCCTCTCTCTCTCTCTCTCTCTCTCTCTCTCTCTCTCTCTCTCTCTCTCTCTCTCTCTCTCTCTCTCAGGGTTAAATTGTTTTCACTATTTATGATCAGCTGAAGACGAGCCTATATTTGGGAGATCCTTTTTCACCTGCATACATTTGTGGTGACGGAGAAGTTCCATATACGTCTGCCCGAACAGTTGATCCGCCTCGGAAAGACCCAGACAAGTTTGATAGAGATTTAGGGGACGATTAATAATGTTTTGAAATCCTCTGAGCCCCTTCCTGTACGCCTGCCGACTTTTCCTTCACCCTTTTAGCTTTTACACATTTTGAATCTCTTCTGAAAACATTTTTGAACGAAAAAAAAAAAATTTACTCGTATAAATACCAACTTTATCTTCTAATTGCAGATTCATTAACCACGGCACTGACGTCCTGAGAATATCAGAGAATGTATTCAATAATAAAGATGTATTAATAAAAGCTACTTGTTAGATCTATTAGGCATTTGCTGCGGAAAAAACAGGACCTAATTTTATTAAAATGTTAGTGGTTAGTAATTAGTTACGGCCCACTTCAGTACCCGGTACCTTTTTGAGACTTATGGCTCTCCAGGAACTAGAATTTAGAATTAGTTGAATACTAGGGCAATAACATTATAGAAAGCTATAAGCTAGGTAAATATAAGAACGGAAGTTATGACTGTTCTAACAATCTACAACGTGATTGATGGTGACTGGGTAGGTTGGAGACACAATCATCATTATATTCTTTGTGATCATGAAACGATGTAGATTAAAGTAATGTTGATAAATAGGTTACCACCTCTGTCTGGTATGTTGGTAGTTGTTGTTTGTTTTTTTTTTTAGTTTCAATATGGGTAACTTTGATACCTTCACGACACCCAGTTCTTGGGAAGTGTAAATATTTAAGATAAACACCCTAAAGAATACAGTGTGAATCTAAACCACTTATGCATAATCATAAAGTATTTAAAATCGCACCGAAATTTTTTCTCCGTCCTTCGTTGCTTATGGACTTGAAATATGCACATAAAAGGTTTTGGTGTCATCCAATAACTGATGAATGTTTATGAATTTCCTATTTCATTGTTGTCTGTAAAATAAAGCTTATTCTTAAAAAACCTTAACGGCGACCTCATATCAATCACTGCGTAACAGAAAAATTTCCATGATAATCATATCCTTCCCCCTCTCTCCTTTTTTTCCAAAAAAAAAAAAAAGAAAGAAAAAAGAAAAAAAAATACTATTTCTCTTGCATTTATGTACTAAACGCGATCAAAAGAATTATTTATGAAGAAAGGTCGCTGTTGTTTGGAGAGTGAGACGAAGAATGACCTCTCAGGAGTGCTGAGTGTGATGCATGGCAGAACCACAGGGTCGGCTGCCCAGCTTACGGCCGACAGCTCTATGTCGGTGTAGTGTTACCAGAGAGTGGTCCAGCTGTGTCCAAGAGCCGTAACCGCGCCAGGGGTCGCGTCTGGCTTGTTAGACCCCGGACCCACCGTACAGTAAATCTTGACCTTCGTGGACTGGTCGTCTGTTGTTGTCTGTCAGTCACACGCCCACAAGACACATGGCGACATAAAGGCAGATTGGACAGATGGATGTCTCCTCTTGGCATGCGACGCCCTTTTTCTGTGGACACATCACTTTTCAACAACGTAAATCTTTTGAATTTCTCTCATTCATAAAGCCATTTTATATCTAAAATTTGTGAAATATGATTGATTCATGGAAGATAGGATACACGTCATCATTTCAAAGTGTTGTTAGATATAACAGGTTTTACCAATTGCTTAGTCTTTTTTGTTTTTTTCAACGAACTTCACCAAAGTATCATATCGCACTAATTTTTTTCCCTTTGCAGGTAATCTCGAAAGCGTGCACAGTAGGCTACATGCACGACCGTTGAGACAGAAACTTGATACTAGTCGCTTAGTATTCTAATTATTTTTTGGGAAGAGTACTTGGAGAACGTTAGTAGCGTGTAGATTCATCATCCTGTTTCGATTTAACGGTAGCATTATAAAGCGTAGGAGAGATAATATTCTTAGCAAAAGACAGGTTGCTTTTTATCAACTATTTTTTTCAACGAAGAGTCTTTCATCGCTTGAATCACAGCGAATGGTGGTAATGCATACAGGGATATATAATATAACATTAAGCCTCGAAGTTTTACTTGTGGGGAAAAAAGTAATCTGGACATTCACCCCGTACAAATACGAGAAAGTTCGTCTCATAATCAGTGTTATATTTGACAATTTGCAATATTTGGCTTTGCTTCCATTGTTTGATAGAAACATGTCCCAATAAAGACAATGGCTGTATGGGTTATGACAACCATTATCTTCATACCAATCTTTGCTGAATGAGCAGCATTTGAGTTGAGAATGGATAGCAATCTTAAGCCCTTGTCACCCTCGCTGGATAGCTGCGCACATTCACACTATTAAGTTTTCTATAGTCGCTTGAAGTCAGTATTGAGAAAACTATTTACAATCCTTACATCTCTTACAAAATGCTCATCAATTACATTAATATGTCGTATTCATGAATCTAATCTGTATGATATATTATTATATATGTAAAAAGTAATATAAATTAGCTACTAAAAGTCATAACCGAACTATGTAAAGATTTATATATATATATATATATATATATATATATATATATATATATATATATATATATATGTGTGTGTGTATCAACAGGAATACATATAGTGAATAACATAAATCTAGAATTTTAAAGGCTTAATTACCCTAACCTGAAATCAAAGCTGGAGATGACTTCAAAATGTTGATTTGAAGCGGAGTCCACTTTGGCTTTATGGATATAATGGGGCTGCGCTTCCCACATAATATTATCTCTGATACTTTATTGGCCGTCCTCAATGTCATTCCGAACCAACGGGTACCCGTTAGTTCCATCTATCGGTTAACTCCGAAAGCCTGTCTGCATTGTAGGGTAAACCCGATAGGTTTACTGCGAGACTGCTTTTTTAAAATATCGGGTTCCTCGGTTGGCTGGCTCTGAACCTTGGCGGGCTTTATTTATTTCTGACTCTTGAGACAGAGACAGACAGACATTTATTTCTGACTCTTGAGACAGAGACAGACAGACAGACAGAGACACTGAGAGAGAGAGACAGACAGACAGACAGACAGACAGACAGACAGACAGACAGACAGACAGACAGACAGGCAGACAGACAGACAGAAAGACAGGCAGTCAGGGACAGAGACAGAGACTGAGAAAGAATGAGAGAGAGAGAGAGAGAAAGAGAGAGAGAGAGAGAGAGAGAGAGAGAGAGAGAGAGAGAGAGAGAGAGAGAGAGAGAGAGAGAGAGATAATTGTAGTGCTTTGCAACGTAAGCAAAATTAAAATTAAAGTTATTTCTCTGGTTAATGATTAAAAATTGTTCCTCGCGAGTATTTTTACTAATTTTGATACGCTTACTATGGACAAGTTAATAGATTAGGATTCCGCTCAATATTAAAACAAAAACTCAGAGACAAATTTTATTTTACTGCGCCCATCAATCACAGACACCGCCAGCAACGCCCCGGCTATCAAATAACCGTCAAAATATCAAGCATGTTGGATTCGTCGGGCGGCGAATGGTGACCCGATGGAGTGACGGAAAACTGAGATTTTCTCATTCACATTGTCAGTTCCACCTCACGGGTCGAGCCATCGGGTAACCATAGGTACCCGATAGTTCGAAGTGACAGTGTGTACGCCGCATTAGATATCTTTCATGAGAAGGGAAAATAATTCATGATCATGAATATGATGCTTTCGTTTATTTGATTGATTGATTGATTGATATAGCCCGTGACAGCAAGATGGTGTAAAGCTTTTCATGCATGCCAAACAAACACCCGTGTAGGGCGGTGAAAAAAAGATGATGAGGCTCTAAAACCATTCACTGACGATGTGAAGTCGAACCCACCGAACTCGATCAGATATATTTGGGAGTATTTAAATTTAGTGTCCAAATGCTTGATAGCCCGAACGAAGGACATGTTTTGATACTATAGGGGTAGGTAAGTATTTTGCTAATTAGCCGACAATCAACCGATACATAGGTATGTATTAGTTCCACAGCCATCTCAAGGGCGCTGCATTATATGATAATAATGTGTGAATTCTTTTTCTTGGCTTTGCTCTTGAGCCTAACATGGTCCTAGTCGGGTTACTATTAACTTTGTCCCACTATTATCTCTCTCTTTTTTAAGACTGGGACAAAGATCCACAAGATTATTTGAAGTTTACGTAAACAGTAATAGAATTTCAAAGTTGAATTAAAATGGGTTGCATAGTGTTGGTTTTGGAATGTACTAAATATAACGATGTTTAATCGGAGTTAGCAGAGTGGAACAAAAAGAACAATCAATCATAATTAGGTCTACCAGTTCGCATTCATTTTTTACTGATTTAGATAATAAATTGTTTACCATTGAAATGCGTTGAACATGGTATTTTATCCCTTGATTCCTCAGATAAACATTCTTTAGTTCTCTATGCAAGAACATTCAGTGATGAGTATAGTTTGCTTATTTTGGAATGAATCTCCATCTACTCATAGTTTCTTTCACATCTTTCAGTCTTTCATTATACATGAGCACGAATAAAGAGAGAGCAATAAATTTCCGCGAGGTAGTGCTGGGCACTTTTTGTTTTTATCTACATGGCCATATTGCGTGTCAAAATGATCTCCGAATACTTTGTAATAATACATCATTAACTGTTATTTAATAATAAATGCTAATCTTCTAGAGTAAACACTGAATTTCTCAATTTTCACACCGTTTTTACCATTGATGGAAAACAACTTGACCTATACTTTTACTTATTATTTTTCATGCCAACTCAATGTGAGCAAAATAGACAAAATACCAACATCTTGGTGCCATAATAAAAACCATGTATTGTTGCGCCAAACTTATCAACTGACCGCGTTGAGATGGAACCGCTGGATTTGAGTGGGGTCGGTTTGACAAGACTAGTTGAGACGGTTATAAAGAAGTGATGAAAAAGGCGATCAAAAACCTATTCCTTTGTGCTTTTAAAAAAAAAAATCGGTAAGTAAATCAATCAATAAAATCTTTTGAAATGTTGTTTATCATTCCCCTTGTTACAGATCGGGATCTTAATTTAGATGAAAATTTCAAGACAGTATATTATGCAAACCTAGAGTTATTTTGTGTAAATTCCAATTTAGTGCACTTTGCTATTGAGCAATGCGACTGCTTCAGAACGGGAGTAAACTGTGTAGACCGACTCCTGGAGGTTCGAGCCAGTCGGGATGACAAAACGAACAGCTTTACATGAATATAATTATCAGCCAACTCAGATCTTGATCTATTATCTAGTATTAAAACTCCTCAGGATATTAATTAGTTTCTATATAACTATACATATCATTCACTGCTCAAATAGATTATTGGTTTTGAGAATTATCTCAAAGCAATATTTTGAATTATGTAAAGACCTGTTTCAATAACCTTTAAGACAGGCATCATTTCTAAGAGTTAAGCCTGCAATTATGTCACAGATCGCATTATAAGTTTCTTTTGAAGTTTGTTGCAGGGAATGTGAAAGAAAGAAAAAGGCAGTGAAGTTGTTTTATGATTGCTTCAATGTTACGACGACCTGAAGTCAAATTTAAACAAATAACAATCTCTAGAATGAGGATGGAATATCTTGAATTAGATAATCAAAGGTCTTTTACAAGAAAAGTGTTCAGAGATGTATTAAAATTCCTGTGTATAATAAAAGCGGTTTATATTATATTGTTCATTCTTAGAGAAAAGCCTAAGGGAAACATAAAACCATGATAACTATTGAAATCATCTCATTAATGGCATATCCATATTATCTTTCTGAGGAAAGTAATTACAATATTTTCTGCAGATGGATAATTTTTCTCTTAGGACATTAAAATTCAGTTTTAACCTTTTGAAGCAGACAAACACGTATCTGATGTCTAATTCTTTTATTAGCTTTGCTAATTATCAGAAAGATCGGCTCTAGGACAGAACATTTCTTACAAATAACGCTTCATTTGTTTCATTTTCATTTCAAGAAATGAAAGTTTGAAATGAAAGTTTGAAATGTTTGTCTTTAACGTGAATGAGAGAGTATTTTTTTAATGGACGATAATCATATTTACTGTTGCTATCAGCCAGTTAATGACTATGATCTGTCTATTTTACTGACGTATAAGTTCAACTATGATAATAACTCCCCTTCTTCGATGCTAAGTACATTTAAACAATAAAAAGTACCTCAAGGAATTTTTTTTCTTGCTTTGATTTTTCGTTTTAATTCAATTATCTCCTGAATTTTTATCGATCCTTATGGTTTTCAATGCACATCGATTGTGAGATAATATCATAATGCTCAACTGAGTTATTATAACAGAAACTTTTCTTTGAGTCTAGGAAGGAATATAAGTTGGAAATTGCCTATCGTGTAAACATGATAAGGCTTTAGAAATACTTGCATGGATTTGACGTATCAAAAGAAAAAAAACCGTTTCATAGGCATCCCCAGATTGCTCTGTCGGCGGAGTTTTGGACTAAAAACAAAATTTACTTAAGATCAGCGATCGTAATAAGGCTTGGGCTACTTGGTCGTTGAATCTCATTTAAACAGTCATTGGTGTAACTATGCTCCCTCTCAATATCAACATTTATGATAAGCTTATAGATCATGAAATTACCCAAAACAATAGAGTTAGCCTACTTGTTTCTTATGCTTTGCTGCAAAGGATGCATTGGGCATTATGTAACAAAAAAACATAGAAAAGAACGATTCAAATGAATTTCATTTGATAACTTGTCAAGTAGGATGTTCCAAACGATTCATCTGTAAAAGTATACATTTGATATATAAATCAATGGCAACAGATATGATCGACATCATCATCCTTACGAAATACCTAAAATAAATTTCATTAAGAATTCTTAAATAATTTCTGAAAGCAGGGTACTGTCAGCAGACTTAAAATACACTTTGATCAATATTATAATTTTTTGTCTGCGCAGGAAATGAATGACCATATATTACTGTCATTATCTAAAGCCAACTTTTTCTAGTACATTTCAATCAGTGCTTGAGCAGAATATTTCAAAGACGTGGTGTTGTTTGTTGCTGTTGGTGGTAGCGGTAGTGGTGATGCTTTTGGCGTCGGTCATCGTAAGGATAATAAAGAAAAGTTATGAATGTTTTGTCAGTATTGAAAAGGAAATAGAGATCTGATCTGTCTAGTCTGGTAATCACAGTTACTACAACTTCTATTTTCCTTTTTTTTTTCTTCGTTTAAACTACGTACAGTGATACTATCACCCACGTAGCGCTAACAATGAGATGGCAACCTACCATTTGATATACCCTGATAATAACACCCAAAAGCGGTCACCAGTTACGATCAGAGTCTGAAAGATTTTAGCTCGTAATACTCGGTTTCATAATAAGATTTAAAAAAAAAGAAGAAGAAAATATTCGGAAAGCAAAGAAGATAAACTGGGTTTGAGAATAAGAATGACGTGCTCTGCACTCTTGCGGAAAAGGCCAAGGGTAAAGACCAATAATGGATAACGGATTGTAAGGAACCTCTCCAAAGACAGAAGAAATATGGACTCGCGTGAATGTTGAGTTCACGTTCAGGTAAATCGAGTAATCCAAGCATTTGTAAAAATGTCCTATGTGACCCAGTGGGGCTCTCTCAGAGACCAGAAAGTCCCAAACAACATCTCCTTACCTTCTTTCTTACATTCTTTAAACCCAATATGTTGTACTAATATTATAATTACTGGAGTTTCTCTTATTTCGATGAGCGCACCTTATATGAGGAGTTTCTCTTAGAAGTCAATGTTAATAAGGTATATATTAATAATGTAGAGTGGACAGTAGTTACATTTTAGGCTGCAATCAGTTCAGCTTATTTTTTATGAATCTATTTTAAACAGAAATAGTTACTTTCTGTATTATTTAATCAATCAAAAATCGCCCTTTTGCTTCGCATCAGGAAAATAAAGAATATAGGCGTGAATAGATTGATAGTGATTAAAAACAATAACCACCCATACTAAGCAACTCTTGCCGCTGTTGATTTTGCATGAATGTTATTACAAACAGTTCTGTAGAACGAAAGTGATCTTCAAAATGTCCTTCTTTGTGTATCCATATTAATGAGTTTATTTCGGGTGTATGAGCTGCACCTTTCATGAAGAACTGACCATGTTATACTCTGTAATCACACAAAATATGATGGTGTGGATTAAGTAAATAGCTTTTAATAAGAGATACATATATAGTCTTGTAAAGTAAACAGTAAAAATGAGGAAAATATACTTGATAACCGGCCAGGAGTGAGCTATCATAGTCGTTCGGCAATCAGTTGCTTTATTATGTCTCGATGAGCGTGTGTCTTTAAGGTTAAGTGGAATTTAAGTGTTATATTTAATGAAGGAAAATAAGATCTGAAAGGAAGTAAAACTATTTTGTTCATACGTAATTAAAAAACAGATGGTGGACCCAATTTGTTAAGTCATTGTCCAGCGTCATGACTTTATATGTTTGGGTTTTTTTTTATTTGAATTTAAACGCAAAAAAAAAAATTAATCAACTTTTATGTGTAAGTAGATTAAAGAAATGTAAAGCACATAGTCTAATTAGATTTACAAATCGAAAAAAAAGTAAAAATATTCTTTGTTTTTTTTTGTTGTTTTTTTTGGAAGGATTTTAAAATGCATGCCACCTGGAAATTCGTACATCGAAGTTATCAATATGATAATTATATGAATATTTCTTGTTTCCTTGTGAGGTATTCTTTCATGATTGAAATGAATTAATACAATATCTTCTACTTACTCTCATCGTCATTATCTTGAACATCATCATTATATTATTTTATTTGTCGCTAAATATCATTTCTTTTATTGTCACTACCAATGATGTCATTGTTATCGCTGTCACCATTGGTACTTTCACTTTCCGACCTATCACATTGATAACTTACCCTATAATTTTAGGGTCACTTTCATCTAGAAAATCAGGAAGAAGTAAGCCAAGGACAAAATCAAAAGCTCATTATCAGCCAAATAAAAGAGAAAGAATATAATCTGCTATTTTCCTTTGATGCTACTGTGTTATTTCATCGTTGGCGACAATTACCAATGAGAAAATTGAAGAATCAATGGGGATCGATAGCTTCCTCAATCAACGTGCAGAGAACTTTGTCGTCCCATAACCCTTCTAACCCTTCTAAGTGTCGGAAATAGATTAAGTGGGTTCTTCCGGTACTTAATGCTTCTCTTCCTCATTACTTTCGTAGCACAAAAATTAAGTTACCAGAAATAGATCCTCGTCGAATCCAATAATCACATCCCAAACAGTCTTTTTTGAAGTCACCGTAGAAAATTTGTTTCAATTTTACATGCACGTGCATCTAAGTAATAATTTATTGCAGTTATTTTACAATAACGATCTTCTTCCATTACTTATATTAAAAGGAAAATGGCCAAATCTTTATGGAACCTCATTAATGAAACTGCTTTTATTGCTATTGCCACACTATTTTGTTTGGCCCAATTACAAATGACGATAATTTGGGGCCGTACCAATAAACCTAGAGTAGCTTTCCGGCAATCATTTCTTTTGACATGGGCACGATGCATCGTAAATTTTGAACGTTTTCATTAATTTTCTTCTAGCCTCATATAGTTGGGGTGCTCAATTGTGAAAATAACATCTTGGTCTAATCCGGCTAAAGCGGTATTGTAAGTACGAATCCAGACCATATAGGGTATGCGGTAGGCCTGTCTGTCCCCAGAACTACGTCAGTACAGTAGGCCGATTAATCCTGTGCTGACTGATCTAAACTGTTGTTTCTACCTCATCTTCACCCGCCTCAACTCATTTTTTCTATGCTCTGTCAATTTAAGATCTTTCAGTATGGTAAATAGGTCTACATATCATATGGAAAACCGCATAATGATCTATTTGTATCAAATTATGAAAATGTTTTCATTGACACTATCATTGGTTTTTGAGTGAAACAAATGATCCAATTCTATTAATAGCATTGCCATGAATACTCATAAACGTAATTTTGTCCCTAAATGCGGGGCTTCAGTGACGGCAAAACTCTTTTCTCGCTACGGCTTTCATTTACAATATTATAACACCGCCATTTAAATTCATTTGGCATCACTGATCCAAAAGCTGTGAATAAAAAAATTAAAAAACGGATAAATTCTGATCATCTCAACTCTTCAGAGTGGCTTTAGATACAAAAAAATCCATAATGCCCTAAACAATGTACTAGTTGAAACACAAATTGAATGTTTACTAACTACTTGACTTAGCCTACCAACACACACAATTTTTTTTTTAAATCACGAAAAAGAAGAAACGTAAACGAAAAAAAAAAGCTTATGTTTTTTATTACTTTATCTCGTGTTCTCCCTGTCGCAGCAGCGCTATTCAGTTTATCATTTTTTTATAAAGTCCGAAAGTCCTAACAGATCTGTTGCTCGAGTCCTCTATAGTCCTAGTACTGTACATTCTGAGAATCTACCGGAAGTCGGTCCGCTGTACCGCAAGTCAGCCGGCAAGTCTCAAGGTCAAAGTACACAATCTCGTCTGCTGCACATGATGGCTGTCCGCTTGTATCGATGTACGTAGCACAGTTGCCTCGAGGTCGAATGACACTGAGTTCTGGGGGTAAAGGATAATAGAGACAAAATAGAAACAGACAAAATATGAATGGCATTTGCTTGAGGTTTTGATGTGTGTTAATTAGCGTGGAAAAGGGTCACCTAGGAGATAAGTGAGACTAGTTTTATGTTTACCTTAAGTAATAAATAGATTTCTATTCTCCCACATTCATTATATTCGTATTAATTAGCGAGGGCCTATAAATTCAAAGATGTATATGATTTGAAACTTTAAAACTTTTATTCTTAACTCAAATTAAAAACGATTGAGCATACAGATCTCAAAACTAAAATCATTCCTTGGCCGCAGATCTATCAAGCTAAATCGTCAGGATTTTAGATTCTATGGGAAACGTTTGCAGTTTGTGTGTGTGTGTGTGTTATTAACAAAAGTAAAATAGCTTTCCTATGACCATGGGCTCATGCTTTTAGGATGGGGTGCGTAGCGTCGTAAAGCTCTCGCGCATCTATTAATACTGGCCTCCATGTTGTAAGATTGTTACAACGAATGTAGTTATAGGTGTTGCTTCTTACATCTAATGCTTATATATATATATATATATATATATATATATATATATATATATATATATATATAATGGAGCTAGGTGAAAAATGAGGACCTAGCATTTTTAGAACACCTAGGCACGTAAAATTTGGCATAAAGTTTTATTTTTCAACAAAATTATGTTTTGTTTTGTTGTTTTTTTTTGTTTTGTTTTTTTTGTTTTTTTTTTGGGGGGGGGAAGCAAATTGGGCTGATTATTTTCTTAAAAGAAAAAGGTGAATGTGCGAACTACTTCCTGTCAGCACAGCTTGGCGAAGATGGCAGGAATGAAACTGAAAGTACGCATACAAGGTAGGCGGCGGCAGAAGAGAAGCAGTTTGGAAAAGATCTACATGTTAAAGTGTAAGATCTGAATAAAGCATCTAAAAAAGTTTCTTGGACATATGTTCTAGATGATAGCAAATACACCTGTAACCTAGATAATTTTTGCGTACTGCATTTTACTTTTTTTTTCTTTAATCTCTACTTAAACAGGTTAAAAATCCGTTGAGGGACTTCAAACTCTTTCCAGTGAAGGTAAATCTTAAAGCAAAATTATTAAATAGTGTACCCAAGTCGTTTTCGTTTTTGCTTTTCTTAATGAAAGCGGCCTAAATTTCTAGAGTAAATTTTCTTCATAGATCACTGTCCGATATTTCAAAAATCTTTTGTCAAGTAAGACTACAATAGCATCCAGAAGAAGAAGAATAACGAGAACAAAAGCGAGTTCAAGGACGAGAAAAACAAGAACAGGAAGAGGAAAACGAAGAAGAAGAGAAGGAGAACAATCATATGAAGAGGAAGAGCAACTTGAAGAACAAGGACGAGAACAGGAAGAGAAAGGAGAAGACGAAGAAGGAGAAGAAGAAGAAGAAGAAGAAGAAGAAGAAGAAGAAGAAGAAGAAGAAGAAGAAGAAGAAGAAGAAGAAGAAGAAGAAGAAGAAGAAGAAGAAGAAGAAGAAGAAGAAGAAGAAGAAGAAGAAGAAGAAAAAAAAAAAGAAGAAGAAAAAAAAAAGAAGAAGTAGAAGAAGAAGAAGAAGAAGAAGAAGAAGAAGAAGAAGAAGAAGAAGAAGAAGAAGAAGAAGAAGAAGAAGAAGAAGAAGAAGAAGAAGAAGAAGAAGAAGAAGAAGAAGAAGAAGAAGAAGAAGAAGAAGAAGAAGAAGAAGAAGAAGAAGAAGAAGAAGAAGAAGAAGAAGAAGAAGAAGAAGAAGAAGAAGAAGAAGAAGAAGAAGAAGAAGAAGAAGAAGAAGAAGAAGAAGAAGAAGAAGAAGAAGAAGAAGAACAACAACAACAACAACAACAACAACAACAACAACAACAACAACAACAACAACAAGGAGGAGGAGGAGAAAAGGAAGAAAAAGAAAGAGAAGAAAAAAAATATAAAAAAGGGGAAGAAGAAGAGAAGAAGAAGAAGAAGAAGAAGAAGAAGAAGAAGAAGAAGAAGAAGAAGAAGAAGAAGAAGAAGAAGAAGAAGAAGAAGAAGAAGAAGAAGAAGAAGAAGAAGAAGAAGAAGAAGAAGAAGAAGAAGAAGAAGAAGAAGAAGAAGAAGAAGAAGAAGAAGAAGAAGAAGAAGAAGAAGAAGAAGAAGAAGAAGAACAACAACAACAACAACAACAACAACAACAACAACAACAACAAGGAGGAGGAGGAGAAAAGGAAGAAAAAGAAAGAGAAGAAAAAAAATATAAAAAAGGGGAAGAAGAAGAGAAGAAGAAGAAGAAGAAGAAGAAGAAGAAGAAGAACAACAACAACAACAACAACAACAACAACAACAACAACAACAACAATAACAACAACAAAGTTTTCGTTTTCTTGAAAATCCCAAAGCTCTTATTACGAAGGGATACTGGTTTGTTTGATTTTCGTCCTTCAGAAAAAATATAGACTGGCTTAATGAGATGACTGTACAAATGAGATAATTCTCTTTTTTTACAGGCATAAAGAATGAACTTTTTTTAAAAATTAAGTTTTTAAAAAGTCACAGAAAGAGGTCTAGTGGACGGAATATTTTGAAAATGATACGCAATGAATATTTAGAACTTCTACCAAGAATGCAAAATAAGGGAGAAACAAAACAAATACTTTTTTATTTACAAACCATAGAGAATCGTCCTGAAACATTCTAAGCTAAAATCCCATCTATTCTCTCGTGGAAAACAGCTCTGAACGCAAAGTTTATAATAAGTACTCTAAGGACTGATGGCCGAAAGATTTTAAACTTGATCTTGGCGTGAATACCAAAGGTTTGTCACTGTTTGAATTTAACTGGTGAAATTATTTACATTTCTTTAGATGAGAAGGTCCTGTAACGGACTTAGTTTCGATGAGGTTTTAAGGCGACGATACAAATTGTTTGATTCATCCTCATTCCCACTGGTAACCAATCTGAAAACTTTACAAGAGGTTTGGCAAAGTCTTTCTAAATTTCCTGATTATTATTTTACCATCACAATTTTCAATTTTCTTTAACTTAATGAGTTGATCCAACAAGAGTGCTTTATCGCACTCCAAATTTGAAGGGACTTTTGACCCAATTGTGTTACTATCATTTTAATGAAAGATATTTTTTTGGGGTTAAAACGGTTAATTTCGAAGTACATACGTTTACTTGATGTGCTGACATTATCAGCCGTCAAAATTTAATCAACAAGAAAACTGAATTTTTCGGCTTTTTGAGAAGATCAAATTATATTTTAAGCTATCTCTAGAAATGAAAGATCAGTTCTTTTAAAATCAGAATTTTTTTTTTTTAAGAAAAAAATCGTTTTAGTATTAAGTTCAGATTCATTAAGTTGAACTTAGGTCTAATCAGACAAGGTTTAGGGTCACATATTCAGTCCTCTTTGGTCTTAATTAAGAAATTAGAGTGTTCCAACTTAAGGGCCTTGTGCAACTGGTTATTGTTTGCATAATGATCATATTGCAGATTAAAATTTTCAGTATTCTTGTCACATGCTGCAGTGTAGTGTAAAAAAAGACTTTAACCGGATACTTAGCATGCACCAAAGAGCATAAAAATTTGTTTAGAGTAAAAGGTACCCGCTTTTACGCAAGAGTTCTTTGTTTTAAATAAGACTCAAACCACATCATCGCCTTCTGGTGATGCTAAAATAGGTCTGTAGTCTGTTTTAGAAAAGGCCGAACACTAAACCTAAATCCCAGAGACTTAGCAAACAAAAATAATTATCGTGAATCAAGGTTAACGATTAGGTTATTAAAATACGTAAAAGTGCAGTCTCAGTGCTATGCAAAACTTTATAAGCTGACTGAAAAATCCCTCTCATCTTGCTTAAGTTTAAGAACTGCAGGAGCTGTTATTGTAAAACTTTCTCTTTAATCTTTGATATAAAAAGTCAGCTTGGTATTGATCAATGGTTTTTGAGAGTATTTGAATCCAAATAATTCAATTTTTAAGAGTGGGTTTATTACCGCTTTTGAAATGATGGTGCAATATATCTAGTCACGACAGATGTATTAATAACGTTAGTGGTAGCCTGTAAGAGCTCTTTGGTACATAACTCTATGTCATTTATAGTTAATATTCCAATTCACACGACATGGTGCAGGATTCTAAAACGAATTCTTTTACTGTTCTTTCTTTGACGTTTCAGAATTTGAGAAAAGCTGAGGAATAATTTCTCTGTCCTTTCCAATTGAAAAGAAAAGCCAGTTATTTATCTAGCCAGACTGCTCTTTATATCCTTTTTTTTTGCTGCCAAATGTCGTCAAAAATAACATATGAAGTTCCTCCTTACTTACACTTGCGGCTTAAAAGCTTATTTTTTTTCTAAAATAATTGCAGTTCTTTATGTTACTGAGCTTGTCTTTATGAAATTTATGACTAGAGTTTCATATATCTTTTTTTGCGAAACTATTTCCTTGTCAATTTGCAGACCTGTTTTGTTTTTGTTTTGTTTTGTTTTTTTTTTTTTTGTTTTTTTTTTCTAATTTTTATTCCGCTCTTTGATTCTTATGATACATAATGACTCCTTAGCGATTGTCCCATAACTGGCTCTAAATTTTTGTCTTTAAACTGTTTTCATCACACTCTATGTTTACACTTTAATGTTCCTATATAAATGCAGCTAGCAGAAGAGTCAGTTTTAAATAAGAAACTAAAAACAGTCTACCACACACACACACACCACAAAAAGATTAAAATGCTTTTATGCGCTGGCTATGACATCGTTCATCCTTGCAGCCCCTGCAATCAGGATTTCTCTCTATTTGAGTTTGTGTGCGATATCAGTAACTGTTGAATCAATGTTTTCAAACTGGTCTAAAACCATATTTTTACTGCTTCTCTGACTAACCCTTATTTTTTTTATTGTATCTAGACTATCGAGATTGTAAATATTCAGTTGGGATAGGAGTAGAAGCAGAAACAGGAATCGGAGTAAAAATTGCAGTAGCTGTAATAATTGTAAAAGTAGCAGTATTTTTTTTCCTTCATTGCAACATAATTGCAACCTTTTTTACACCTTCAGTTTAATTTTGAAGTATATATATGTATGTTTACTCTTAAGTTTTGCTTTGTCTAAAATATATTTTATTGCCAATCATTTTAGAGACCACAGAGATTTAAGAGATCACAGTTCTTAAGAAAAACTTGTGTCATTTTGATTGAAGATTTAACTGCACGGCCAGTATAGTATAATCTGTAGCTGTCTTTTACTTTAAACTTGAGATGGAGTGTTTCAGAAATAAGAAATTTAAAGGGAACGAATTAATATTGATAAAAAAAGATCAGCGTATATGATTAAAACAATTGCTGATTTTTTTAATTTACAGAAAGAAACTATCTTTGCAATTGCATAATATCATATTCCAACCTCATATTCGAATAGATCTCAATTGTCATACAAACCTTATCTCAGTTATAATTAAAATGTCTAATATTCATTGTGTAAGCTATTTCTAGTTCTACATGTATAAGGGTGATGCCTGAACTTTTACTCTTTGGTGACAGCGTATGGCGGAGGGAGGGGGAGAGAGATAGAGAGAGGGCGATAAAGACAAAGACAAAGAGAGATACAGACAGACAGACAGAGGGAGAGAGCGATACACACAAAAACAAAGAGAGATACAGACAGACAGACAGAGGAAGAGAGCGATACAGACAAAAACAAAGAGAGATACAGACAGACAGACAGAGGGAGAGAGCGATACACACAAAAACAAAGAGAGATACAGACAGACAGAGGGAGAGAGCGATACACACAAAAACAAAGAGAGATACAGACAGACAGACAGAGGAAGAGAGCGATACAGACAAAAACAAAGAGAGATACAGACAGACAGACAGAGGAAGAGAGCGATACATACAAAAACAAAGAGAGATACAGACAGACAGAGGGGGAGAGCGATAGAGTCAGCCAGCGATAGAGTCAGCCAGACTGATTAACAAAAAATAATGGATGATGAGAAAATTTTGTCTTTAATAAAGAACTCGGAGGCTAGAAATATTGGCTTAGTGGAGATTTGTGAAGCTGCTGCGTATCGGCTTTCTTAATCCCTCGATTGCAAGCATCTAGTCTCTATTTCGTTTTCAAATGAAAACCCGATCTGTTTTTTTTTTTTTTTTTTTTTTTTTTTGTTTGCTTTTCATCAATAATCTGCAACGTGAATAGTCAACCTCTTACAGTACATATGCAAATATCATACTTTATTATTATTATTTAATTATGTCATTTCATCGATAGGATAGATTTGAAGTTCCCCTCTTAGTCCTCTTCAGAGCCATGCTCCAACTCACATTTCAACTATCTAGAGGCGATGCAGAATTCACTGATGACAAACATAGTGTTTTGCTTTTTTTTTTTTTTCATCCACTAGCTCTCTTCATCTCTCAGCTAAAGAATAAATTTTGTAAGTAAGATTTCTTGTCTCAAGACGAACAAAATCTTGTTTATTAGCCAATATACCTCTTTTGTGCCAAAGTCACGTAAACTACCGACACTCGAAACATCGCTACTATATAAACTAAACTAAGAGTGAAAAAAAGGGCATACCACGACTGCGTGCTCTTGTCCGATGATTACCACCTCGGTTCCTGCCGAAAGTCCACGACGGTAACAAGTTTACTTCGGAATTCACGTGAAGCAGTGACGTAATCAGCATCAAACTCAATACTCTGCTAACAGAAATAGAGGTGACCATGTTTAGAATGTCCAAGGCTGTGTAATCACTAGTGTGTTTGTTTTGATTTTGCAGTGGCCACTGCAGCGGTCTGTAGAGATTTATGTTGATGGTAATGCTTTAGTCTTTTCCTTTCCTATTAAAGTCAGCTGGTCTTATTTTTTTCCTGGAAGTCGACGAGGGGGTGATAAATCACCTTGACAGAAAACTTGTCGCATCTACAGCCAATGTCTGGTGTGGTTGCGGGCAATCGAACAGTTGGTGTATAACAAAAGTCTAACCGTGACAGGGTCTCTGAACACTCTCTGACTAGCTGATAGCAAAACTGCACTGACCTTTATTGCAATCCGAGAAATGATGCAAAATTAGAAAAGGAAAATCTTACTGTTCAATTTGTTACATCACAAGGCTTTCATTTAAATTTAGTGTTGTTCAGAAGTTGAATCAATATCGTTTATAACTAAATGTCACTGGAAATATTGATTTGATTTTTTTTTCTCTCTCTCTCTCTCTCTAATCCTCTTGATAAGTAAGCCTGCGGCAGTTCGAGGTAACCAGCTATGTGGGATCAACTTTCTCCTATTTTAAAGAGATTTGCGTGAGAGGGTCTCGTTCATCAAACTTGTCAGGAACAATTTCCTTCGCGCAGTTAGATATAGCTCTCCGCTGCTGTGAGGTAGAATGGCAAATTTGTGCATGCATGCCGAGAAAGGGCGGCCGCATTAGGATTGGATTGATGACGCGCGAGGCGCCAAAAGTTGTTGAGGCCACACTATCGATAGTTCTAGGCTCCAGAAAAAGAGTGGGCAAGAGGATCATTGCTACTTACGATATACGGTTCTATGACAGGCAGAGGAATGACTGGTAAAGAGCGATACAAAGGAAAACTGGCTGGTCAACATATAGTATAATTTTTCAAACAAAATTTAGAATAAGCTTCAAGCTTGTATACGTAAACTGTTCAATGTCCCTAATTGGGCTCAAAATGTCTTATGCAGGGAAAGTATTGAGCGATTTTTTTTTTCTTTTGCTTTGTTATCTTCATGGGTCGAATGGAGTAGATTAAATTTAAAATGCAAACCAACTTGGTTTTAAAGCTTTTAAACTTAAGTGTTTAAAATGAAATTTTAGATTTCACTAGAATACACCTTTCAGTATATTTTGATTGCCTTCTGTGTGGGCTTTCCCTATAATATTAGTCTGAAGGAGAAACTGAGTAGAGTAGAGTAAGGGCCCATCAGATGAAATTACTTGTAAAGAAAGATTTTAGCATCAATTTTTTTGGGTGTGCGAGGGTTATTTATTTATTATTTTTTTTTTGTTTGGTTGTTGTTTTTTTTTTCTTTTTGTTTTCTTTTTAAATTAAAAAGCGTGGAGCTACAGACAAAATGCATCCATTTTTAAAACAAGAAACTGATTCGAAAGGTAAAACTTACTGTAGATTAATACTGAAAAGATAATTATTTTCTTGAAAAACTTTCTACATTTCATTATTGTGTCTGAAAGGAGTAAAAAAAAAAAAGTTGCTCAGATTCATTTCCATTCGTCTTTTCAGTGTTTTCCAATTTGTTAAAACATACCTATCTTGAAAATGTTACGAAACTTTTTCCTATTTCAGGAACAGATAGGTGAAACCAAGCAAGGCTGACAGGTGGGTTAGTTGTTGTTGTTGTTGTTGTTGTTGTTGTTGTTGCTGCTGTTGTTGTTGTTGTTTTTTGTTTTGTTTTGTTGTTCTGGTTGGTTTTTTTTGTTGTTGTTGTTTTGTTGTTCTTTTTTTTTCAATGGAAAAAGAAACATTTTGTGTTTGAAAAGAGACAACTCTGGTAGATCATTTGAATCAAGCAAGTCTGGAAAGATTGAGAAAATATATTTACGACTCTGTTTTTCTTTAAATAGACATAGTGGCTGCCTTTAAGCGAAAGCAAAAATGGATGTGTCGATTTGTTCTTTTTTTTATTTTTTTATTTTTTTATGAAATACGCTCTGAAGATAATGGCAGTGGCAAGGCAATACAGTATTTCAGCTTGCCGACGTGAACTGCACTGGCGTCAGATGTGTCAGTACACAAAGCCCATCATCGGACCCCACCCATAGTAACTTGTATCAGACGACAAACAGGCGTCCGGTGGCGACGAAGAGAGCCTGCGAGGGGCAGATTAGCTGATACTAGATTTAGTCCTTGCATAAAAGGTCGGCGATCAACTATAGAATGTCTGGAATGTTGCCATCCTTTTCGCCCTTTGTTTTGACCTTTCAGTCCATGTTCTTAAGTTTTCTAATTATATTTAAATTTCGTATGACCAATTTGCTTTAAAACATTACAATATTATTTGCTTCGCATGGAAAGATAGCCCTTAAACTATAAAAGTAGACCTGATTGTCATTCTTACCTGCTCAAAAAGAATTTCACAAAAGTAAAATGCTTGAACACGTGAGAACACCTGAGTGTGCAATCTGGAAAAAATCGCTGGGAAGAGGATTTGGATTGGGTAAGGCGGTGGGTAAGGAGAAATACAGCAGCTCATCTCAGAGACAGCTGATAAAGGATACATCTCGATGCGAAAGGCTAAAGCATTTCACAATAAGTTTTAAGATTTCTTTTGTGCATCGTTGTAAATTTTCTCTATTTTAGTTGTTTCGTATTACAACATATAGAGTTTTCAAACATTATCAATATATTTTATATTATTATCGATTTTCTCTTAAATGTTATTTTTTGCCAATGTAATGAGTATTACTTAATTCATTGTAAACTGAATCAGTAAGTCATAAAAAGCTTCGCGCTCAAATGTTTTATGTTTGTATCATTCGCATCTGTTTTGTTTTACTAGTCGTCACATGTAAAATACAAATGTCAGTTTTTAGTAAAAAATTCTAAAGATTGTAAATACCTATCTCCCATTTTAGGCAAAATATTCGAAAATATTTTTATTATCCCTGCTATATTTTATGCAGTACGAAAATTGCATATTTTTTTATATATTAAATACTTAAAAGCCAAAATTTATTAGATGTTTTAATGTATTCTTAAAAGCCAAAAGTCATTGGATGTTTTAATGTATTCCCTTTATCTGTGTTGCTTCTTTATTTCAATCGAAATCCTTCATGAACAGCATTCAAGAGGTTAAGCGTTAAAACAATGTGGTCCTAAAATTCTAGCGCTTAAATTCTTACGTATACTTAACCCAGTGGTTTGCCTCCTCTAGATCTAAATTTGATAGTAACAGTAATAGTAGTAGTAGTAGTAGTAGTAGTAGTAGTAGTAGTAGTAGTAGTAGTAGTAGTAGTAGTAGTAGTAGTAGTAGTAGTAGTAGTAGTAGTAGTAGTAGTAGTAGTAGTAGTAGTGGTGGTATTGGTAGTAGTAGTAGTAGTAGTAGTAGTAGTAGTAGTAGTAGTAGTAGTAGTAGTAGTAGTAGTAGTAGTAGTAGTAGTAGTAGTAGTAGTAGTAGTAGTAGTAGTAGTAATAGGCTGCTATGCTCCTGAGTTGACTGGGCCAGAGGGAAAACAAAAAATTCGAAAAAGGTATTAAAAATTTTAATGACCGTTTTACTATCTTTAAATACACGTAATTATATGTTTCTCTCAGAATAGTGCAATAAATTTAACTGGTAGGTTAGTCTTTTCATTACAAGGGAACCGTTTTTGAATTTTAGTTAAGTAGAAAACCAAATTCTAATGCATTATGACGATTGAAGAAGAAAAGTGATCAAAGGTACTTGAAGGTGCCGGCTCCAGTCATTTTCTTCTCTCTCTCATAACCTACTTCAAAACTCACCTAGATCCCGATGGTCACTATTTAGAGCAGGTTTAACTGGAATTGTTCACTCTAGTTTAGTTTACTCTAAGGTTTAACTGGTATTTACCGATGATATCGAGATAAGTATAAAACGCTGTCTGCACCAAGAAGGCAAAATGTTTCATGTATTGTTGCTCTTATAGTAGGCGTTACTCGATGTGTTTATCATTGGAACTGTATGAATTCTTCGTCGGCATGTCTGGGCCTGCTCTAATGAAGTACGAAGCTCAATAAATGTACAAAAAGTACGAGTAATTGAATCAAATATTCTATCCCTAAATACTAAAGGGGCTAAGACACACCTAACTCATTATTTTTTTTTTCAATCTAATCTATGTTTTTGTTGTTGTATTTTTGTGATGTAGCTAAATGGATCCCTATATCCTTTTTTTATCTAGAAGAATCAGTTACGTGCCCTTGCGTTTGTAAAACAGGATTTAGCTTCAAACATAAATAACCGTTTGAAGTTTGTGGCATCATATTAAAATTGGTTCAAAATATCGTAGATTGACCATCCGAAAAAGTATTTCCGCGACGTTTAAAAGTTCATTATAAAGTGTTTTGACACTACTTACAAGGTGAGTCTTACATTCTAGATAATGCGATAAAATTGCTCCTTTTGTTATACTTTAAAATCTTTGCTGACATTGGGTATTTCTAGAGCAAAGCAATATATTCATGCCTCGTAAATTGGGACACATTACTAAAAGAGATTAAGACATTGCAAAAAAAAAGTTTTGTTTTGTTCCTCCACACAAAAGCAGTGCCAATCCGTCGACAAACAATATCGACCAATATATATGAATAACAGAAATTTCGACATTCTAGTTTCTTATAAAACAATCGATATAAACATTTTTTGGAATATCAAGGTGCACTAGAGAGGAGTAACCATTTTATGCTAAAAAATGTCATTTTATTTCCTTTAATTTTTCCTGTGGGCGGATGGTGCTTCATTAAGCAGTAAACTTCAAGAGTTTTATATTTGCATTCATTTAGCGAGATAAAGAGTAGTGCTTCTCCGTTTTTGTTGTTCGTTTTTTTTTCAACTGGAATATTCATTAATTTGTTACATTAGTTACATTCGAAAAAGTTATATGCTATATTATAATGTCTTTTTGGATATTTTAATATGAATGATATTTGTGAAAAGTATCGATTTACCAACTATTTCCCACAAACAGCGAGAGGAATGGCGTGAACTGAAAAAATGTTAGCACGACTAAGGTTTTGTAAACAGGTATTTTTATCTTTTGCGTACAAAGATTCATTGTGTTCGAAAATGATATATGCTATTTGATCAGCTCATTACAGCTAGACATTGTTGAAACTCCCGACATCTTTCCAACAAATAACGAGAAAAAAAGATTTGAGTGAAAAAAAGTTTTATCACGATTGGGACACTGTCCGTGAGGGTTTATGAACTTTACCTACGGCAGTATATAGATTTAATACATGCCGTTCTTGTCGGGGTTTTTTTAGGACCAAACCAGTCTGTGATACGCCTAGCAAGGCCCGTGTCGACTTGACATCGCCTAATTGATCCGACCAGATGATATTCTGGAAAAACGAGAACAGCATATCGGGTAAACTGTGTAAAACCTATTGGCATTACTGTAGCTACGCGGTTGGTGACCTTTGCAGAACAGGGAGTGAGCTGTGAATCTTGAAAAAAAAACATGCACCTAGTTAGCGCCCTGGTGTGCCCCTCCATCAAACTGTTTTTCTCCACACTTTGCATTGGTGGTCTCTTTTAAAACAAGAAAGCTTTTTTGAGAAATCCGTAGCCATCAACTTTTTCGAAGATTGTTAAATTTCGAACCTGATGCGTTGTAGAGAAGAAGGGTGTGATATAGTTGATCCTAGTTTCGTTTCTTGTTACCACACTTTCCTCAAAGCTTTCACTCAGTCTTTGACGGTCATCAGCAGGTAAAGGTCCCATCACTCGATCTTTGACGGTCATCAGCAGGTAAAGGTCCCAAGTCGCAGGCCTGCATCGTTTCAGCAATGATGTGCAAATGTCGAGGCCTTGTGCCCATCTATAAACTGTTTCTCAGCAGTGTGCGACGGATTACTGTTTTTCCGTGCCAGTTTGACATTAGAGTTGCAGTAGCGATGACGACTTAGACCCGTCTTTTGTCTAGATAGGATCTGCGTTGCAGCCTTCCTAAATGATAGTCGTTCCCTTAAAACAGTTGTTGTTTTTTTTAATTAAGCTTAGGAATTTCAATACATTTCTACATTAAAATATTTTTATTTTCTTGTCTCAGCTCTTGAATACCACACAACTCACTTTTGCTGATAATTTGCAAAATATTAGTCCATCAAAGGCAATGCTACAAAATAAATTGTACTTTTTAAATTATTTAGAATATCAGAAATTTATCTACAGTTGAGCTTCCTCTCAACTTCAGCAATTTTGACGATGCGTTCATCATTCTTTTGCCTTTGCCGAAAGATGACAGTCGTCAAGAGTTGCATTGTTCAGATTTGTGCGAATATCTATAACAATTTGCAACATTACAGATTCTTCATTTGCTTGCGTATTCTCATCATAAATCTTTATAATCTCTGTATGACTTTCCGAAAGACTTTTTCCATTCCGCATGAAAATACCAAATTATGGCTTACATCTTACTTTGACGAAATTAAAGGGTTTGTCATTGTATTTTATGATGTTAATGCATTCATTTGCTCTCATTGATGGCGCATTTGGCACGGTTATTTTCTCAAGGTAAAGGGTCTATCATCTGGACTGAATAATGTTAAATAGACCATTTCCCCTTGTTTCTGTACAGTCCTGGAACCAAACAGTTTATAAATATTTCTGAAGAAATCTGATTGCATTCTTCGTTTCATAATAATGATTATATTAATTCAAAATAAAATATTGCCTGTATGTGACTAAGAGTAAAGACTTCGGAATTGTTTTGAAGAACACCCAATACAATTTGTTTCTTAGGGGAATTTTTTTTTGTCTTTTGTCTTTTGCTTCTGTTTTTGTTTTGTTTTTCAACGTCTCACAAATACATCCTATAATGATACTCAATTTACATCTCAAATTGATGCCCATAATCTTAGACTTGTTTGCGGGGTGCTGAGCAATATCATTGATATATCATCTATACCATGGCAACGGCGCTTAAAAATCATTCCATGAAATACAAAATGAGTGTGAGAGGGTGTTTGATTTCTGCATTTAGACAAAATCTGAGATAAAATTGCTCTAAACACGTGAAAACGTGAAAGACGATTGTTTCATTTTATGCTTTGAGCAGCTGGTTTTAAAATTGGAATTATCTTTCGCATCGCTTTTTTCAACCACAACCGAACAGCTTCTCAGATTTCTTTTCAGAAATGATCTTTATAAAACTACCGAACCCGCGAAGCTTTCAACACTACTACTAGACAGGAGTCTATCAAATCTTACTAATTGTGTATGTTTCGAGATTCATGACCATCCCTCCCATGGGTAACAAACCCTGACCTTTCATGTAAGTTTCTTGTAGCCATCCCGACCGTCAAGTTTCAGAGAGATTAAAAGATTTTTAGGATTTTTTATATAATTATGTCAATGACCCTCCAAGTCACTCTGAATCCTACTTTTAAATAACACTGAGGTAAGTGCACTACTTGAGATTCCAACTTTCAGTCTAAATTTTATCCAAGGTGAAATGAGGAAACGTCTCGATATTTTTTTTATTAATAAATTAGTTAAAAAACACCCGTGATCATGGCGTGATGGTCTTAGAAAACGGCTGATCCTCTTTTCCGTGGCTGCTTCGTTATGAGATGAAAAAAATTTTGAGGAAAAGAAATAAATTGAAGCAATGAGTGAAGAAATCACTCCCCTAACCCCCATACCTAATCTAAGCTTTAAATAACATGTGAATTTTTCACAGAAGTGCTCTTTTGAATAGTTTTGTTTGTTCATTCTGGATTTGAGATTTTCACACTCTAATTCTTATTGTGTGTTTTTCATCGGAAGGCTATTAAGATAATTTAGTAGTTAGGCTATAATCAAATGATAAATCTAACGAGTGGCTTCTCTCTCTCTCTCTCTCTCTCTCTCTCTCTCTCTCTATATATATATATATATATATATATATATATATATATATATATATTTATCTCTCTGTCCCTCCCTCCCTCTCTTGCTCTTTCTCTCTCTCTCACTCACACACACACACGCTTGTTATCTCATTCTGCCTGTCTGTCTCTATATCTCTCTTATTGTTTCTCTGCTTGTTGTCTCTTTGTGTTCTCGCTATCTCTTTACTTTTTTTTTCTCTCATTCTCTCTCTCAACCGGTTTTCATTCTGTTTACCGTGGAAGAATGCGTGACTCACTTATGAGCCTCAAGCTACGTGCCGACCAGACGAAATTTTTAAATTGAGGCACATTAGTGTTGTTCTTAATGCTGCCAAGTTAAGTTACTTTCAGCCTCGTCCCCAGAGAGATAGGACAAATGCTGACAGATTGATCTCATAAATCACTGGAAACACCCGGAACATGTCTTACGCATATAAACACATTCCTCACATTGTGGAAATATACGACAAGGTTTTTAAGGAGTAAAAACAACATGTTTGTAACTTTATAGTACAACAAAATACACCGTTATAGAAACATTTCAACATGGTTAACAAATTTTATTGATAAAAAAAAATGAGACTTATATAGGTTTATTTTTACTTCTATAGTGAAAGAACACTTACCATCTTTATATATATATATATATATATATATATATATATATATATATATATATATATATATATATACATATACATATATATATAGAGAGAGAGAGACAGTCAGACAGACAGACAGACAGACACACACACACACACAGAGAGAGAGAGAGAGAGAGAGAGAGAGAGAGAGAGAGAGAGTGAACATAATAATGATAGGAGGCACAAACTAGTTTTAAGAGAGCACAGCAATATATGAAAATATTAACAACAAAAAAATGTGCCATGCGTAATTTTGAATGCAGAATTAGATGGGTTTTTTTTATTGAAATAATTAAGAATTTTAATTTTAAGAGTTTAAGCTATGGGGTAACTAAATATAAATTGTTTTAATATGTACATGATAGAATAATATTCTTTCAAGGTTCAACCTTTATTCTAAACTGAGTAATTTTTTTTTATTTGGTTTGCTTATTATTTTCAGTTTCTTAAAACTAAAAATATGATATTAAATGGCATATTAAATTCATCCCTATAATAGCAAATTAATCCCCACAATATATGATAAAAAGCCTTGTAAATATATTTATGCCATAGGGTAAAAACCTTAAGCATAAACTTCGTCAAATTTCTTTGCTGGATGCACAAAAATCCACATATATATAGTATAATTATATACATATATATATATATATATATATATATAGAGAGAGAGAGAGAGAGAGAGAGAGAGAGAGAGAGAGAGAGAGAGAGAGAGAGAGAGAGAGAGAGAGAGAGAGAGAAAGAGAGGCCTATATGCAATAACGGTGGTGTTTTATTTATCTTTATTTCAAGGGCAAGATATGAATTTCATATAATAGGAGAGAAATTTATCAAACCGTACCAAATTAAAACGGTTTCTTAAATTAAGCTCAAAAAAGAAAGTTTTTGTTAGATCTAAATCTATCAGTAAAAATGTGGGAGGAAGAAAAAATTGGACCAAAGCGCCTCAGAAAATAAAAGACAACCAGTGAATAAGTTCTTCGCACTGACATTTTGTTCCCGAGCAATGAAGGGAAAATCTACAAATTATCAGTATTGCTTGATTTCTGTGGTTTATACTCGGGTAATCCTTTTCTTTTTTTTTTTCTTTTATTAAATCTTGGCAACGTTTTCGTATTTTAAAGCTAAATGGATAACTACAGCCACGTTTCATAGCGTGAAAGATTTTAGCAAAATTAAGAATGAAATTTACTCAATATAATTATTTTGACATATTATCTATTAGCTAAGTCTATTTGTAGAAAATCCTTTGATCAAGCTCGATCGTTTGAAGGTTTCGGTAAACACTTTCACTGTTCTTATCTTTTAGCACTAGGTCAAAGTGTTTTTGCGCGAGACTTAGCTCTCATAGATATAACCTATTAGACTTATTAAAAACATTAATGAAGAAAATTGTACCGTCTTCCAGCGAAAAAAAATATTATAATGAAAAAGTGTTTGGCGTAAGCCAGAGTTTTACTATCAATAAAAAAAAATTCTGTTTTGCTGCTTGTAAATAAATTACTTTGTTTATTTACAAACAACTAGATTCATTGTCAAAGATAAATAGAATGGATAAGAAGCACTATTTCAAGAAAGTAAATTGTCTTGTTTTCAATCACGATTTCAAATTTTCACTGGTTAAATAAAGTAAGAGTGGAGTTTAAATTTCCTTTACTATAATGGTTGTATAAAATAATTTTTGCCCACTAAGGAAAGGCTTTCTCAATTAGAAATAGAATTTCTGTACAATGAGCAGAAATTTGTGCACGGGCAAGAAGCATGGTGACTTTGAGTAGGAGAAACGTTTCAACAACAATTTTTACCACTGTCTGTTGCTAGGGTAACGGTTGTCATACTCAAATTTCAGGACAAAATTAATGCTCAAATCCCAAAACCCATTCATGTTTCATGAGTTGATGTGAAATTATACAAAAAAGGTAGGTGCCTCCTCCGAAGTCAGCAAAATTTATTCTCTATTAAGGAAAGAATAAAATCATGTAAAATTTATCAAATCTGACACTCTCATCCATACAACTCAAAACAATAGTAGTACGACGCAATTGATGTGAGAATTTGAAATTCATTGCTTGCTTTAACAACTACAAAAAAGATCTGAGTGTCTTTGTGGGAGATGATTTGAGGGAAAGAGAAGTTTACTATGTTTTATTCTAAAATAAGGATATTATTTTTTAAATTCAGCGTAACTTGTTTCAAATTTTAATATAAATCCATAGCTTGCTTATTGTTGAGGCTTTTTCTTTCCGTTCCTGTAATTAAATCACTGAGAGTGGGAATCTTATAGTGTCGATTATACCTTTTTATACTCTGGACTTTATTGAGATTAATCTAAAGAAGTCTTGTACATACATTGGTATAAATGTGAAAATCTTCCTAGTTTGCTTAAAATATATCCCAGTAATGGTATTGCACCCTTACACTAAGGAATTGAAAGGTGCTTTTATTCATTGCTACGGATGCACAAATCTTGTTCATCAAAAAAAAATTATGAGAAATCATGAGTCTTTAACAATGTGTATGTTCAAAGATTTTTTAAAGCATAAAAACAGGTAAAGACCATTGTACTCCCTGAATATACTTCAAATTCACTTGAAGGGTTGATGAATAAAGTACCGCAAGAAAGAAATAACTGCATTTAATCTACACGTTAAAAGTGATTTATGCATGGGTCCGTGATTGATATATATATATATATATATATATATATATATATGTGTGTGTGTGTGTGTGTGTGTGTGATATAAAAATACCGGAAAAAGTAATAAAATTATCTTGATTATTCTAACTCATTTTATTCTAGGTTAATGTATGTCAGTTTTCACGTTGTTTAGAATAATATGTAGTGGGAAAAGGGGCCTGAGATTAACCCAAGAACACATTCATAACAATTTTCATCATTTAAGTTCTTTTATTACCAGCACCATGATTAAGATAAATCTTAAAATTATATTTCAAACAATTATAATGTGCAAATGGTTTTCCTGCTGCTATTGTTTTTCATGATTTTGTTTTTCCTTTTTTAATAGTCATGTTTTTAAGTGAGTGTGAGCTATTATCACTCCGCTTCAGTTCGATTTAGATTCCAAGATCTGTAAGAAAAACATTATTCTTTGGATTCTGAATCTCTCTCACCATAAGCATCGCTTGATACAACCTGATACGAGCAGCATACTTTGGTTTATTCTTGTTCAACACAAGGTAGATTCAGTACCTGTTGTGCTTGCCGCCGTACTCTAGAGACAGAAGATATGATCATCAAAAGAGCATACCACACAGCTTATTTATCAAAATGTGTTTTAATTGTTCCATCCAATTGAATTCGGTTATAAATTTTATACGATTGCGTTTGTTCAAATTATAAGTGCGTTCATTTTCTCAGGGAATGAACTAATTGTTAGTTTTACTCACAGATAAAATGCGTCGGACCCGAAAACATTTAAACTGCCAAACCATAAAATGAGATTATGTGTGCGCAGTCTTTGACGCATTCTGAGTTTATGATCTTCAAGGTTTCGGGCGCATCTGAAAAGCGTCCAGTGGATGAAATACGCGATGAACCAGCTGGTGAAGAGCTCTGTTGTTCGATGTCTCTTGCACAGCATCAGAAGGTTTTCCCGCAAAAAATGTCGGGAAACTGTTATGCGCAGGTTTAGGGTTATCGATTGATTTTGGCGTATTTGCTTTGGTGCTGCCAGATATAAAGGAAGTCGTGGAGGCGGTGGTTTGACGAGCTCCAGTTGCACTTGAAGGTGATTTCTGGCCATGTAACGAGTGGAAAGAAGTCTTAGGGGGCTCAAGGACAGCATTCGATAGTCGTGTGGCGCGATCCCTGGCGCTGGATATTCCAGGAAGATGAGGGAGATCAGATGGACGGTTCAGCTGTCTGACATTGGATTCAGGGAGAGAGAGAAATCCATGTGGCGCTACTGAAGCTGTGTCGGGAGAGGGAGAGGTGTGAAGTACAGAAGTTACTTTGTGTGTTGTGGGAGGTATAAAAGCCTCTAGGTTACTGGTCATGTACGACGATGTAGTTGAGTGTTGCGTGTAAGTTGCATCTGTAGCGGGCGTCGAGAAGTCAGAATTGAAAACATTAACGAGTTTCTGAAGTGTCAGTATTGAAGGTTCGGGCGTGGTGCCTTTAGATGTGTTTGTTTTGTCGGCGGCCTTGAGAGACAGGTTCACCATGTCGGCCTCTTTTGGCGTGGTGTCGAGTCTAGCGACAGTGGCAGGCATCATGGTGGATGTTCCAGCTATTGCTGTTAGTTTGGCAAAAACTAATGGATCTGTGCTTACTTCTGCGATTTTTGTGTTCGATTGGGGTGTAGTAGTGTGTGCGGTAGTAACATCTGGAGAAGGCATTGTTTTGATCATATCCTCCTGCTGCGCTACATGATTCAAGTCCCAGAAAAGGTCGGGAGGAAAGACGAGCAGGCTGTCCACTTGTTTATCGTTAGAAGCAGTGCCAGTGGTATCTGCTGGATTTTGACCCGTTCCGTCACTTGGCTGGCTATTGCCGTTGCTGCAATCGCGCCCCACTCTGCCGTCGGGCGGACAAACGCATTCGTATTCACATGGTTTCTGGTGATACAGATACAAACGGTTATCAATTGAATCTTAAAAAGGATAGGTTTGACATGCCTGCTGTGATCAATTGGTTGTTGGTCTAGACATGTCGAGTGAAATTTGACGAAAGGATGTTTGTTATGAAACCAGCCTTCGCTATTCAGGGCATTTAAAATTGTCAATACATATTCACGTATCTTTTTTTAAGTCATAAATCCAACAAGTTTTCTAAAGCTGAGATTAATCGCCCCCTCACCTTTTTCACCCTATCCCTGGCCTTTTTTATTAGGTCATTATTGAAGTAAATGTAACGTTCTGTAGTTTCAACTAATATTGATACAAATTTAAGAGTCGATTTTAAATATTTGACATTTGAAGCTTAAAGAAAACGAGAAATTTTAAGAAGTAGAATTTTATTTCCCATAAGAAATATCATTTATAAATGGATAAAATTAAATACGTATAAATATCACGGAAAATGAAGAAAGACGTGAATGACAATCTCAACTTTTTATGTTCGATTCAAAGCATTTACTCTTGAAAGGAGGAAAAGAAACATGAAGATTCTAATCTCATAGCATGACCGCCTGATATATTATTTTTGGACCGTTGTCTCAATTCTCAATCTGCTTTTATTGAATTAACTTTCTTACCATCTAATATGCTTTTAAAAGTCAAGTCTGCGTTATTAACGCTGAACTTTTTCAAAGCCTGTAAATATTATTTTCAGATTGCAATTTTCCCCTAATTTTATTATTCCTTGTTGTTATAAGATTCTAAATATTATTTTTTTTTTTTTTTTTTTTTTTTGCGAAATATAATTTTTGTATTCGTTACAATAGAAATACTAGAAAGTTTTAAACCGAGTTTTTTCACGATATCCAAATGCCAAAGGATTGTGTTTCTAAGCCAAGAGAAACCTATTTCTTTTGTGTTTTCCTTGTTTAGATTAATAAATCAATGAGATGTTTATAAGAACAACTTAGCTACCTTATATTTCTAAAATAAATGAAAAAATCGGTTGATTTACCTTTACAACACAGAGTCCATTCCCAGCGGAGCACAGTTCGGGGAAGTTGGCACACGGATCTCTGTCTCGAGGATGGCAAGTAAGGACCGTTCCTCGGATTGTCCCGCTGCGGGCAGGGGGAACCAGGAACAGAAGTAGCACTTGCAGACCCAGAGTGAGGCTAGGTCTTGTCTTGGTAGAGATAGAAGTGAAATATGTCGTCGTCATTATTGCCATCTAGAACCTTTTTAGCTGCCCAAGTAAAATTGATTTGGATGGCACACTGTTGAATTTCAAACAGTTCTTCCACTTCACGACGACTTATTGACTTTTTAACAAATTGGTCTCGTTTTGGTATCGTCTATGTGACGTTCATCTTGATTTTTTTCCTTCAATGCACTTAATCAAACAGAAGAAACCCACCTTATTTTTCCACTTGGAGGTGCTTTTCAAAGGATGAACAACCTGAAAGAAGATGAAAGAAATAACAATCTAAATTCAATGATCATTCTATGTATTGGTCGAAGACGTAGTAGTAGTAGTAGTAGTAGTAGTAGTAGTAGTAGTAGTAGTAGTAGTAGTAGTAGTAGTAGTAGTAGTAGTAGTAGTAGTAGTAGTAGTAGTAGTAGTAGTAATAGTTGTAGTAGAAGAAGTAGTAGTAGTAGTGGTAGTAGTGGTAGTAGAAGTAGTAGTAGTAGTAGTAGTAGTAGTAGAAGTAGTAGTAGTAGTAGTAGTAGTAGTAGTAGTAGTAGTAGTAGTAGTAGTAGTAGTAGTAGTAGTAGTAGTAGTAGTAGTAGTAGTAGTAGTAGTAGTAGTAGTAGTAGTAGTAGTAGTAGTAGTAGTAAGAGGAGGAGGAAGAGTGTATTTCTTTGAATACGTGCTTGGTGCTCTTGTTTCTTTCAAGAGAACTTTTCATTTTGTTTGCCTCTAACTGTGAAAAGAGAAAACTGCCTTTTCCAAAATAATATCTCCCATCTTTGTAAGAAAAACCTACGCAAATTTCTTGGCATAAACAAAGTGATACATCATGTTTGGCATGTTTTGCTCAAGGATGGCTATGTTTGACGTCAGTACACATTCTCAAAATTGAGGGAAAAAAAAACAATCGGTATGGTTAAATTGTGTCCATTCCACTTCGGTTTTAAAATGTTCGGCGCGATCAACATTGCCGCCAATATCGCCTACAGATAGAGAAAACCAATCCTTTCCATCTTAGTAGCAGAGACGATTCTCTTTTGTTGCCGTGAATATTTACATTCGCTCTTACCTTTTTTTTTCTTTCTCCTAAAATGAAAATTGGGCTAAGCAGCAGTGAAGAAAAAATTAAGATTTTCACTTATAGACTTGGGGATCTTTATTGCTTTTTGAAAAATTCGTTTGTATTCTGTATAGCTGCGTTTATATTTTACGTTCTACAAACGGGACCCTGGTGTCAATTTGCGGAAGCTAGGGTGCGTGTGTGTATTTAAAAATGCTTATAAATGGTCTTGATATCTCTGCTTTTACTTACATGATCCCGATATATGCCTCCACCTATCCATCTTTACCTAGAATCTAAATTATCTCGATAGTTCTATTTCTAAACACAAAATTTAGATAAAGAACTTAATTCTTTTTGGAATATAGGAAATCGACTTCATATTCGCTCCTTTCCCAATCATTCCATTATTTTCATCCTTTTAAACGCCTATTAGAAGCCCTGAATTTTCGCGCGAAATGCATAAAACTGCAACGCCTTACAGACGTTTTTAGCCACACAGCTATTTAAACCTAGATCTACACCTCAAGTCGATTAAGAAAGACTTCCGTAGTTCAAGAATGAAAAAACGGCGCGCGAAATTGGTGATCGTAAGTTAGCCTATGTTGGGGAAATCGAGGAGAGCAGTTTGCGTTTTTTGTAATTTAGAACCTACCACATGAATGCTGTAGACGTCTGCAACGTTTCAAATTTGTTAGTTGGGTAATAACTAGATGACAGAGAAGAAATTCCAGTAAGTATTTTTTAACAATGTTCCTTTTTTTTTTAATTCAGCTCATATCATTTGATCACCTTTCTTCATCTTAAGTGTTAAAATAAGCAAAACTATAAATTATTTTTGCTCAGCTATCAAAAGTGATTAACCAAAGTGCCATGTGTTCTTTGATGGAAAGGTGTGTGCCTCATACTCTTGTTATGAATCTGATGCTACTAGCTCAAAATGTATGAGGGGGAGAGAATATCGATTTATGATAACAAATGAGTATTTTTTTTTGTCTTTTGTTTGTTTTATTTTTGTTTTGGATTTGTTTGTTTGTTGTTGTTTTTTTTTTAAGGAAAATACGGCGTTAAAAAAATTTATGAAGAATGGTTAAGACAAATGATGCTTAGAGAAAAGTACAGCTTAACAGAGTTATTCGGAAGATGCTTAGCTTGGTCCGCGACAAAAATAGGGTATGTAAGTTCATATTACTTAAACCAAGACGAATCAATCTTTGAGTCCTAAGAGAGATCCATGACAGTTGTTTTGTGGCCTGTGAAATAAGCGAGACCAATAGGACTGAGACAGACAAAACTCCAAGCTGGATACATTAGAAATGAAAACTTTCAGTCCTTTGTGTGTGAAGGAGGGCGATTCCGGTGAGAAGAAGGGGCGACATAAAACGTATGAAATATTAAAGGAGACCAAAAAGTGTCATTGTCTTTGAGCTGCTATGAACTGCTTGACCAGTGTCAAAAATGTTATCGCTCCAAAATACGGAAGAGACAGAGACGTCACGTTTTAAATGTAGTCTATCTTGTCCCGTGTGACATAAGAAAAATTTGGGACTGAATTTGAGCATCGAAAAGTGAATTTTAAAAAAAAATATGCAAGATTGCAGGGGGCAAACAAATTTGCTTCATTCAACTATTGATTTACATTAATTCCTTCCAAATCTAGAGGATCAGGCGCTTTTAGAATGACAGCTTCAACTTGGACTTAAGATTGTTCTTAACAATTAATGAAGTAACAGAATTTTTATATTATTTTAGAAGTAATATTTAGTTTAAAGAAGCACAACGCGACATGAGCTGTGTTTAAAAGATTCACTACATAAAAAACAATTCTTGGGTCCAGATGAGAAAGGAACCTCCTATAAACCAGTAGATCGATCAAATTCCTCAAGTCATCCTGAAACTTGGGTATGAACCTCGAGTATCACAAAAACTATTTTTCACAATTATTCAACTAGTTTGCTAACTTTATGTGCCTGAATCGAAAAAAAATAGTGATATCTTTGTCAACAAGTAACAAATTGATTGGTAGTATAAAAAAAATAACAATCATTATAAAACTTACCGTTTACATATTCACACTTCCTGACATGAATAGCACTAATCAATTTTTATTCATTCCTGCAATATTTTCAAAGTAAATCCAGTCTATTAAATGTACGCTTGAATATTCAAATAATGCAATGAAGCAAGAGTTCACGTTTTGATTCTCTTTGAAACTTGATTTCTTCCGTCTCTTTTTCTTCAACGAATCTGAAGTTTTGGGTTGTTTTTTTTTCACTTGAAATTTTTCATTCTAATAGTGATAAATATCTTCTTGCTCTGTCTTATCTTGCCAAGTTGACTTCCTTAAAAGAAAAAAATGTCATATTGTGATGATGTCACCTTATAGAAATGCCTTTAATTATCCTGTGTTGTCCAGTTAAGCAAACGGCCAGGTAGGTATGTATCTCTACAGACTGTCGAACTACTTGAATATTCAGGCTATGTTGTTTCCCAGTACAGAGCAAGTAGTCCCGGATACCTTCTACGTGCGCTAGCTGTTTCAGATTCATGAGGGTTATATACTGAAACGTTCACGGTTTTCAAGCTGTATATCTCGGTACTAAATAAAAAGGTGTAAAGTTCCCTCCCAAAATGCCTGTTCAGTGCTTGGTCATGTCCTGGTCATTCGTTTGTGTCTCTGAGAAGTCAAAAGATGTGCTGGGCGCATGTTCGCGACAAGACAGTTCGAGCAAACGAGCTTGGACTTAGGAGGGTGTTTGGTGGAGGTTACGGAGGATTAAGAGAAAGGAGAGCTGGCGAAACATGACAGGTGCTTCCTGTGTAGGTAGAACTGCATATAAGAAAACATAAATTATTACAGTAAAAAAATATTGTGAAAGAGATTTTGCTAAAAAAAAAAAAAAAAAAAAAAAAGGTGGGGGGAAGGATGGTGAAGATGGAAAGAAAAAAGTGGCGGAAGAGTAATTTGGGCAAAGATATAGGAAAAATTAATAGATCGAAATAGAATTTAAAAGACCTAATTTTGTCTCAAAGTGCGATGTTGTTTTGAAAAGGGGAAAGGGGTGGGGCGAGAGGAAAGCAGACGAATTAAGAGTCCAGATATTCTTAAGACTGAGAGGAAATAAGAGTTATTGTTGTTTACTCGAACGGTACTTGTCCTATCCATACTAACGTATAGTAGCCTATAGAATAGTGGTTAAGCAAGATATAACAAAAGACGAGAAGGATGGGCACCCCATATGAAATCGACTACAAATTTCTATTGACTCATAAAATTGTCGGAATTTGAGTTTGGTCTGCCATCAGGTAAAGATACTTGCGCAATTATGTTTGTAATGCAAGTAAAAGCTTTTGGAATGTATTATATAAAAGAGGGGGCGGTATTTAATTTTCTGGCTCGAGTTCAAAAGGATGAGGAAATCAGTTCATTGGACCTCCTCTTTTATGACATGTGATATTTCAAAAATGATGCCCATTTGCTACAAATGTGTAATAAAAGAATAAAAGAATTATAAAAGGGCAAGAATCTGGTGGAAAGGTTAGGGGCAGTTGATACCAATCAAGGTGATGGCAGAAAGTTGCAAATATTTGGCATTCTTTAACATTTTGAATGTAACAGAAAGGCTTGTCCGTACAACTGATGTGAAATGAGAGTGAAACTGTAATTAAAACGTTAAATTATCTGTTAATTCAATACTTTTTACAGATCTGTTTGCTGATATGTGCTTCCATTTTTCTTTTCTTTTTTTACATTCTTTCCAGCTGATCTTGTCGAATCTTCTTTATTTTATTTCTTTCCTAGTTATTTGTATTATGCGATCGCCGAACCTTGTGATCAGAATTTTCTGTGGCACTTGCCTTAATTTATAGCACAACTCATCTGAAAAGAAGATGTCGATAGAATTTAAAATGAGAAGGAAGCTCTAATTGAGCGGCCTTATTTTAAAAAAAGTGTTGTTCTTTTTCTAACTCCTGTATTAGCCTTTAACTTTTTTCCACTTGCGGCTCAATTTCTCTTTTTTACAGTAATCTGCCTTAACATCAGACTGAGTCTCTCTCTCTCTCTCTCTCTCTCTCTCTCTCTCTCTCTCTCTCTCTCTCTCTCTCTCTCTCTCTCTCTCTCTCTCTCTCTCTCTTTGTAGATTCTCTCTTACAGATTACATGGCTAAAACATGCGCATATCCGTGCGAAATTGTACATACTCGGCTAAGCGGTTTTGATTTTTTTTTCCTCTTCAAGTGGCATAAAATATTTAATATATAATAGTCAAGATGATATTGCGACAATGGCCACGAACTGAAATGCATTGCTCAGAAAGCATCTTGAGGAAATGGGAAGTATCTCATTTTTAATATCAAAGCGGTGGGATCTGCGTCACCAAAGCAATTACACAACTTGGAGACTGGGATGTGACACAGCTCTTATATCAACACCGCAACCTTATGGATGAAAACCTTACTCGTTTCCTGAAGAAAGAAACGGCCATTGTCTAAGTAGCACACTCGTGTTTCGAGTCTCCACTAGGCTTCTAACCGTCGCTCGTCAAGGAGTAGATTTCTCTCACCATGACAAGGGCCCATTTATCTCCTTGATGGGGGAAAGAAAGACTCCACCCTTTCAGAGGTGTGTAAATCGTCGATGTTTTTCGGTTCCCCAGATTATTTCTCAAATTATCTTCTTATTTCTTTCTCCTTTCAGCTCAGCTCTGTTGGTTATTTTTTCCCCTCAAATGTTATTGTATGTATCTACATTCCCTGATTATCAATTTCATTTATAATTTTTTTCCACAGAATATTAAATTTCTTCACACCTTTGAAACGTTATTTTTAAAATTACGTCATACTCTTAAATACAAAAAAAAGGAATGAAAACATCTGCGGTAACAAACAGAAAAATTGCCAAACGATTACTGCATGATTGTGTCTTTTTCATGTCTTGACTCTCGTAGAATTTTTTTAAGCAATACTTCTGTGAAAAAAGTGAGAATCTTACACTAATTTACAGTGCCATTCGCACTATTCAATTCCTTGTGAAAATGACAGATCTCTTCTTTTACTACTTGTTGAATGGCACGGCAGCAGATTAATAAACTGTATTGTAATCAAGACGTGAGTACGAGTGGTTTTTTATATGTTTGCATATCTTGATGTCCAGTGTCAGTTTAAAAAATAGTTTTTATCATATGGCATAATATGTTGAATCTCAATCTTACATTTCAATCTCAAGATATAACTACCACAAAAATGACTTAAGGTTATAACAAAATGACAACAGGCTTTACCACAGTCTGACTTCTAACAGTTTAGAAAAACTAGTCACTGTCTGCATCCTGATAGCAACATGGTATGCTAAGGAGTGGAGGCGAATGAGAAGGCCAGTTTAATTTTTTTTTTCTTCGTGACAATCTTTATTTCAGAAAACACAAATAAATTAATATTCATTTTTTACAACAACAATCTTTCATCACATGCTAAATTCTAACACTGAATATTCCAGTGATACAAAATCATATTTGCTTCATGATAAAATAAATTTGGAAATACAATACATGTCTCTTCATTGCCTGCCTAAAATATTTTGTAGTGGCTCTTGAACAAAAAAAAGTGTTGAAAATACATCTGAAACAAATGTTCAAAAACTAAATTTTTACTCAAAAGATAATTAAATTTCCTTTTACTCTCATTTTTCAGTTTTCTGTTTCAACAAATTGAGATAACAAAGCCAATGCTGCAGATTATACAATCAGAGATACTTGAAGATTAAACAAGGAATATGATAAAGAATAATATGCTTGAGTAAAATGTTCTTTTTTTTCTACATCCTTTATTCTTTCTATATCAGCACCATTGTATATTCTATGATTTACTTCACTGTAGAAAGTCACAGCTTTAGCTACAGCAGTTAAAGTTTTTCTTGTTTTTGCTGCAGCTCAAGAATATTATTTTATTTTTCAGAATAAGTGAAGTTTTAACATCAGAAAAATAGGGGAAAAAAAGGACCTGTTTTATTATAGCTAACAGCAAATATTTTGATATGTTGAGTCTTTTGATTGAATAAGTCTTAATAGCTGGATACATATGAACTCTTTTAATTTGAATGATTCATAAAGAAAAAGATACTTGGAAAAAGAAAGGAAGCTTGATTTGCTGGGTGGAGTAAATATATACATTTACATATTGATCCCATTATTAAAGTTGCTAGCTTCTGTTAAACAAAAATATTAATACAAAAATAAATTCTTTTTCATTAGACACAAATAAATGAATCACCTACATATGTTGAACACAGAGGATCAATATTGTGTAATATTTTACTTAAGTGCTTACACGACAACTATAATGAAGATACAAATGGTGATTCAAATCGTTTATCAAAAGAACAACTATTTTTTAAACTATCAACACACCTCATGTTAAGCCCAAGCAAATCTAAATAATGTAAATATTGAACAATTAGCTCTCTGTGCAATTTGTTGCATATTACAAAAAAAAATAAAAAAGAATGGACCTGAACTAGAAAAGAAAGATTTCAACTTTCTTTTGTTTTGTGCACTAAAAATCGCAATTAAAATTAACTATTCCCATTCCTTTTTTCTCAAAATGACTGATTGTACTTTTTTTTTAAGTTCGCACTTAACTTTCAATTTTTCAAAAATCTCCATAATTCCCTTTATAAAAAAAATTGAAAGATAAACATATTGAGCACATGTTCATAAAAATGGACATAACGGTCACATATAAAATTATTCGATTGTTAGTTTAAGCGTGTCATCCCAATTAACCACATCATGACTGATACTTAATATACTGTTTCACATAATTTTCACAAACTTAAAAATGGTTAGGCATTTCTTGTGCTTCCTCAATGAAGTAAAAATATGTTTTATTGGTTTTAAATATCTGTCTAGTTGCAAGGAGCTCTGATGACTAATTAAAAGAGGAATTATCTCTCATAAAAATTTAAGTATAACAACAACAACAACAACAACAACAACAACAACAACAACAACAACAACAACAACAACAACAATAATAATAATAATAATAATAATAATAATAATAACAATAACAATAATGATAATAGTAATAATAATAGTAATAATAATAATAATAATAATAATAATAATAATAATAATAATAATAATAATAATAATAATAATAATAATAACAATAATTAAAAAACTGTTGAGATCAAATATGTTTTTGTGAACAAGAAAAAAGACCTGCAAATTTTTCTGCAACTCACATCACATAATATACTACAAATAAAAGATTTCAAAGCAACCCAGTATTCTTTTGCTGTCAATGTCTTTGCCCATTGAAAAAAAACAACTTCAAGTCAAATAAAATATAAAAAGAAAAAGGATTGATTTATAATCCATAGAACTAAATAATGTGTGCCTTGACAGCCGTGACATGCTACATTTCTCAGAGCTAACAAATAATCCAAAATAATGGAAAGTGTGTTTTATATTACATATAATTAGAATCTCTAAATTTATTGGCATACTATAAAATGCATCAACCATTTAACTCACATCTTAAAGTAAAATAACTCCCAAATTAAAAACAAGCCTAGGCATTTGATTCATTTAAGATAAGCATAATAAGAAGAGAATAATTGCCATATGGATATAAATGTGTATCTGATTCTTTTTTCAAACAAATTTAGATTCCTCTGCAGAATAAAGATTCCCTAGCTGTGTTCAACCTCTATAGTGCATGTACACCATACAACTAAGGTGTTTAGTGATACTTAATCAGAGCCTGCAGTAGCATGATTATTTTTTTTATCAGAAACATGTTCTAAAAAGCTGTGACACAATCAATTATTCAAATTTTAACTGAGACATTTTGTCTTAGAAGGAAAGCAAAAAGACATAAATATCCATACTGATATAAAATGGTGATCAAAGACGAGTCTTTTTTATTTTTTCTTAACCAGGAATGGCCATAAGAAGTTTTTCATTTACAATAATAAGTTATCAGTGAATGAAAATGATCATAAATACTGTACATTTTAGCAAAATAGCAAAATCAAAAATACCTCTTTAAGTGATATGAGGTACAACTAATCACTCACAATATGACTGACATTTAGTGGGCATTAAAAAAATTTTCAACCATGCTCAAAGAGTTGTATTAGATTTCTATCCAGAAAATATGTGTGAGAAATTTCACACAATTTCTCCGGAACACAGCTAGTCATGGCTATGGCTTGAAAATCTACCACAAGCGTGGCAATTGACTCATTGATAATCAACAGTCAACCATTCCATCTAAAGCATTATCTTTTTTTGCCCTTTGGACCTGCCACACATTTTTTTAAAAAAAAAAAAAAAGCAAATTTAACTGTGAACACTAATGATAAGTGCCAAAATAAGTTAATCCTTGATTTAATAAATGTTAACTTCTAGAATTGCAAGTACAGGGCTATCACAGAGGGCTTATCAAAAACATTCACAAGCATTGGATTGTTCTATGCACACATCAATGGAAAATATTACATGGGCGAAAATACAAAAACTCATAAAGTGCATAAAAGTGTTTCTTCTATATAAAGTAGAGCCATTTCAGAAGTGGACTTAAAAAAAGATGCTGCAAAAGATTTAATTTTCAGAGGTCACAAAAATGTTAATGACCACCACCTGGTGACCTTCATGTTGAAACATCACGTACTTTTATTAATTTTTTCATCAGCTTGAGACTCATAGCAAAAAGCTTCACACTTGATTTCATCATAACGATAACATCATATTCATAGAGAAATATTATAGTAAAAAGTGACAATCATTATTTTAAGAATACTATTAGATTTCCTACAAATCTTGTCACAGTTGTGTTTTGTTATCAGAGATGTTTGCAAAGTTGAGTATAATCCTAATTGAGTATACTACATAAAATTATTACCTTATCAGACACTGTAACTTTCCTTTGCTCAATTCAGAGCATCAATAAATTAAAAGTTTTCAAAATCAGCATAAGCCCACTCTTTATTATGTCCATATGGCTGAAAATGCAACTTAAAATTATTTACCAAATTGCATTTTTCTCTATCACTTGCATATAGGACAAAGAGCTATTTTATCGCAAGAGGCTACATTAAGGTCAAAAATACTCATGAAAAAGATTCTAAAAGGCCTCTTTTGAGTTAAAAAAGAGTTGTTAATACTCTGGGCGTGATACATAATATGATGAGCTCTGCTAAAATCAGATAATTTTATCCTCATTTAGTTTTGAACAGAAAATAGGACACTGTTAGGTCTGGTTTTGTTTTGTTCTTTAAGCTGAAAATCAATTTATCAAAAGATCTTTTTTTTTTCAGCCTTAAAAAAAAGAATGTATTGGAGAGCAAAAGGATCCTGACAGTACCCGACCCATTAACATTCATGATTGCACAATCAACTGGAAGGATAAGAGTGTATTTCTAATTCATATTACATATAAACCACACCATCAAGAAAAACAAAAGAAAATAACTTGCGATGATCAAGATACTTATCAAGCTTTGAAATCATTTTTAAACAAAAGAACTTAAAAATTAATTAAAAACATGGATTCTAAGCTATTTCCATGGCAAAAAGCTGGACAAATGTTGTGCATCACTATCATAAACCAAGCAAAGCAATAATTCTCTGTTAAATTATTTCAAAATGAACTTAAAATTGACTAAACCAAACAAAATATTTGCAACTTTTTTCATGAGTAGAAAAAAATATGTACATCACTTAATTATATAGTCAATGAATAGTGTTTCTGGTTGTGGATATCCCTCCTAATTTCAACACATATATGTATTTGGCCACGTTAAATTGTTGCCACAATAATAGTTGAGTTTATGATTCAATACATTTTGGTCAGAAGAAATGAAGCGAATTTTGACATAAGTTGCTTTTCAAATTAATGAAATCTCACTAACCTGTTAAACAAAAAAGGATGAATGTGAAGTCAAAGGCCATTTTAAAAAAAACTACAGAGATGAGACATTAACTGAGAGAAACAAAGAAATAAAACATTCAGAAACACCTTCCTAATTTCATTTTCTCTCCCCCCCCCCCAACCCTTTCCAAGAGCTATTGAATTCATAAATAATATGTACAGTGTATTTCTTTTTCCACCTTAAACATTACCTACATTTTATTAATCAAATTTCTTTTTTTTTTTGTTGGTTACATTGTAAAATGTTTTTCCCAAAACTTCATTTTCTTTTAAAACTTAAAAAACTTATTTTTTTTATAAAACTTTTTCTTCTCTCAAAAACTTTACAATCATCCATAAAAACACAAACAAAAAAGATGGAAAGCATTGTGGCTACATATCCAAACGTTCTCCATTTTGTCATGAAGATGTCTCATTTCCTTCGAAGTTCTTACAGAACTTTAATCTTTATTATAAGCATACAAATAGCAACATTACACAAGTTAAGGACAAAGTCACAAAAAAAAAAAAAAATTCAATATAAATTTTAGAATTTTCCTCCCATATAGAGAGGATTAAAAATTGGGTGATACTTTAAGAACAGGCTAATACAGTGCTGGTTATGACAGCCATAGCTATTGCTTTGTGTTATCAATCTCTCTTCATGAATTTTTATTGCTCTGATAACCCTTCATCAAATTGTCCATCTTACCCTTCCAATAAGATCAAACATCTTTGGTAGGCTGGGTATATAAATTAGTGAAGCAAAACCCTAAACCTCTCTTTATAATTATTTCATACTGCAAACCTAGATCTAGATCTATGTCCCGTATATTCCTGAACCTGAAGGCCTACTTTATTGCCTGCTGTGAGAGGGTAGTGATATCACTAAGGAGTCAAACTCCCATGCTCCGATTTTATACTTTTGCAGACTGCTGATGGTCAAAGATACTAAGACAGAATAGCAAAGAGCTTTTTTTTTTTACAAACACCGTCGCTCTTCATTTACCTTCCTGAACAGGGCACCAATAGATACCTCATTAAAGAAAACTGCCATGGAAATCACTTGCTTATCTGAGATCAGATTCATTCAAAATGAAAACACCAAGACGATAATAATAGCCTTCAGCAGGGAATTTTCTTCTTTTCCAAAACATGGACACATTGGAATTTGGGTTATCAGAAGCCAGGTCTTAAACTACTTATTATTATATAAGAAAATATGTGTCTGGTTAAAAAGATATTTTTAAAAATGAGATAAAAAATGATTTGATAGACTTGGGCCACAAAATGTCTATATCAATCAACAATTGATACAGGTGTTATACAAAATACACTCCCAGAAGAAATTTTTTCACTCAAGCTTTATATACATTATATAAAAAAATTGCCACCCAACTTTTTTTATGAAAAAAAAAACTTTGCTAAAATGCATCGATAAGAGAATTGCTATTGCCTTCATCAATCATAGAAATGTGTGCCTTGTGGAACTTCTAAAAGGTGTTAAAGAGGGTGTGTCGTATCAGAGTATCATACTGGCCCATTTAATTTAGTCTGTCCATATTGGGTTGATTAAAGGCAGCATATTTTGTTAATCATTTTCATTACTTTCAATAACCCCTTATTGATAGTACTCTTTGATTTATTTACCCCTCCAATGGAGTACAGCTCTACTACTTTAATATGGCAACTCGTATCATTTTTCTATTTCCTCAGCATATACTTATCACTCATTCAAAGACGCTGCAATTACAAACTCAAAGAACAAGAAAGAGAAAAATTCAGGTTGCATCTCTCAGCAGCTGTACACCAAAAATTTTTCTCCTATCTTATTTTTACAGAGGATTACAATGTTAATACAAAAATTAAACTTTAAAAGGCATGACTATCAGGGATATGACTAGACAAGTTAGCTTTCCTTGGAGTAGCAAAGATGTAAGTAGAGTAGGAGTTCATCATTTAATTAACAAATTTGCACTATGTTCTGTAGAAAAACGAAAAAAAAAAAGTTGGTTACAACTCTTAGAAGATGTATGACATCACTTTCAATACATAATTACTTAGTTAACAACATTTTGTAAATATTGGCACAAAATCATAAAAAAATTTCATTCATAGATATAAAAATAATATCTACAGCAAGGTTCAGTTTTTCTCAGGTATAGAACTTTGTGGGAAAAGAAAAAAATATTGAAATGATTTAAAAGTAATTTCGCACGACTAACCTACTGCTGATCGCAAGTCATAAAGTATCTAACACATAGTTTCCCTTGTGCCATGTGCAAATCGTCCTCCTTTGTTTACATTGCAAGGGCACATTAGTCAGGAAAATACATAAACTACCCAGACCTCACTTAAACTGTCTCAGATATTGTAAATATACAGTTGATACACCCACTACAGCCTGCTGATAGCAGGCTAGATAAGTAATCAGCAGCATTGGAGCATCACTATCAGTAATCATATCAGCCTTGCCTAACAGTTAAAGTTATGTTTTTGACGTGAGGTTCATCTTGTTTGTGAAAACCGATTATGTAACAAGAGGTAGGAGAAGTTTATACAAATGATGTGGTCAGTCTAAAAATATACTGATCTAGTCAAGCTAATGGTCCGTTTACCTCGTCTGCAAAACCTCAAAAATATATAAAAGTTATAAAGTATAGTTAGCTCCATAATTTTAACACATCCCTCAATTCACCTCTTAGCATTATAATGCATGATTACTTTTGAAGACAGAAAACAATCAGAATGTGTCTTTACGACAGATGCTCAAGTCTGTGACATAATCTCAGAAAATATTTGTTATTTACTTCTACAACATTGAACAGTCAAAATCCACACTAATATGTGTGGTGGCCTGAAATTTTAGGCTCAGGTCAGAAATTACTGTTTTGGCCTATAAGGCTTCAAACATACAATTTCTCTATAGCTCTATAATTAACAATCGTTTATTTTTCTATCTTGCCAGAAAGTATCAAAGCCCAAAAGCAACTTTAAATATTGTTTTTGGTGCTTCTGTGAAGATACCTGCAACTCTGCATGAAGACTTTCCCTAACTTTAAAAACATTTTTCTCAGTTTCTCATTCACCAACCTTGTGTCAAGTTTTGAGTCATTCTCAGCCAAATATTAAGATATTTGTTAAAAATTAAACTGCACTATGCAGAGAATTGTTTGGGCTTTCAGACAATATGGAAAGTAAAATTTGTCCAAAGTAGTCATTGAGCCTAAAAATTGGAGGGCATCACACATATTAACTCAAGAAACTTTGAGTGTTTTGAGCATACTGTCCTATTAATTCTCTAAACCGTGACTGATCATCTATTAGATTGATAGAAGAAAAAATAAACAAAAAAGTTGCTTGAAAACAAGGCGAGTTTTGACAAAATGTGCAAATTTTGTGCTCCTTCAATTTATTTGAGTATTAATTTTTTCATTTTAAATTATAACAATCATTTCATTAATAAGTGCTTCAGTTATCTATTTCATAGTTTTTTCACCTTTTAAGTATGTCTCTGCATTGTATAACAGATATTACATTATACATAAATAATTACCATCCTTGTGATCTATTTTTTAGAAAAATAACTAGAAGTTAAGTTATTGAAGTTTCATTCGATTTTTTTTTACTTTTGATTGATTCATGTTACACCAGTTTTTTGGGATATGATGCTTTACAACAGCACATTGTTCATAACAAAAAGTGGCTTTTATAACCACCAAACTAAATACAGTAAGGCCTCATTCAATATTCAAATCACAACATTATTGTGAAATTTCTTAAGATTCTCATGATTGACATATCGTTATAAAACATCAGTCATGTTGGGTAAATACTCGCTATCATATTTGGCACTGCGCCCCCCATGACAGACAAAATGCAAAATGCCAGGCTTCAGTTTATCTGCTGCAGAGAGCACTATTCGAAAGTCACCTTCCAATGTGAGACCAAGGTCCTGCTTCAAGCGTTTCACACTTAGCCTTGGGGAATTCGCACTACTGGACCTGAGTAAGATATGCCAAAAAAACAGAATTAGAATTGAAAAGGAAAAACAAAATATGAGAGAAACATTTGCTGAGAAGTTCATCCACATAAAACTTGAGAAATTAATAAAGCAGACATGCAAAATCTCAAGCCAAAATTACTAATTTACAAAGCTATTTTGGTACTGTAAGCTGCAATAGAGGTTTCTGTCCATAATCAGATTTACAAATTTCACATGCGAGAGCCTAATGTGAAATTACTAAAAAATACATTTCTTACATGGTGACAAACGAATGCCAATAGCACAGAGTTTCCCCAAAATTTCTGCATTTTTGTAGCTATCGACAAGCTTCATTGGCTGAGCCTTACATCAAATTTATGAGGCTTGAGCTTATCTATGGCAGTTCCAATCTGCAGCCATGCATCACTGCCTTTAGAGACAAAACCAAAGTTCTTTCTGCTTTAAAGCACTCTATTTTCAAACCTCTCAAAGAACTATCAATATTTTATATTAATTTTTATCTTCAGAATTAGAACTGAAAAATTTGCTGTATCTTTTATGATTTTTTTTTTTGTTTGTTTTACTGAAAAGTGAGGATCACTACTTTTAATTGAGAGTTTTCAAATATAAAATAAATGCCAATATACATTGCTTTTGCTAGTATTTAAAGAGTTAATATCTGAGTCTAACGAAAACTTAACTTTTATATGATAGGATTTCTACGGAGTGATAAAAAGTTTGAATAAAACAAAATTTCTAGATTAATTTTGCTCCTATCTAAAATTACAGACGTACTCAGTATAGAACATTCTATTGAAATTCTCTCATTAAAATTGAACGAACTGTACTGCATCTGGGGAAACAGTTGTTACAAAAGAAAAAAAGGAGTCGAAGACAATACCAAGAGGATGTAGACAAAACATTGTAACAAAGGCCTCAATTAAACAAAAGTTTAAGGTTTTAAGATATCACACACTAATACTGAAAGAGCCATTTGGTCTAAGTTATAGGCAGGTAACAAAACAATTAGCTTATTTTAAAAATTAGCATTAAGTAAGAAAATTAAAAACATGTTATAAAGCTAGAAAGAAATTGTTTTACACATCGCAAAGGTGAAGAATATTTTCAACAAAAAGTTTGTAAACATAAATCTAACAGACACAATAGTGATACTTACGCAAGTGCTAACTAGCAATCCATGCATTGATAGGAGGTTAGTCTATGCAAATTAAAGAATCCCTAATGCGCAGCTGGGACAAATAAAATTCAATTCCCCCTTTCCCATTTTTTACACCTACCAAGGCCAATCGTCCAAAACTCATAATATCCTGCTAACATTAGTTCAGCTGATTTGATCATGCCAAAACCAAAGGTAATAACAGTGGTCTTGTTTGTAAATGACTGGACTCAACTAATTCAAATAAAAAGGACTCACATCTCTCCTTCAAGATACTTGATGAGACAAAAGGCTCTCCTCTGCAGGCTTAGCATAAAGTGATGTATGTAAGCCTCTTTGGCACCATTTTCTGGAGGAAGTTTGTGCACCTATGATATGAATATGAGATATGCAAGTAAAGTTAGTTAGTTTGGAATTAATAAAAACCAGAATTAGTTTAGTAGTTAATCAAACCTGTTTAGAATGTTTTAACCCAGACATCAAACATATCTAATAAAGAAAAAACTGGATGGATTTTATTTTGAACATATTTCCTAGATCTAGCAGATTAATCTGTTCACAATGAATTGGGCAATATCTGAATAATCAATGACCAAATTGAATCTTATTTTCATTTCATAATGATGATGTGCCTTCGAGGTTCTGGACCTATCCTTAGCTGATGAAGAAATACGGTCTAGGTCATTCATCTCAAAGTCTTGCATAGTCTATTGAGTAGATTTCAGGACAAATTTCCACATGAACAATGTAATTACTCCAAGGCTTTCATACTCACATTTCAGATTACTTTATGTATATTTAAATGTTCTTTCCTAACAGATTTAATCTTTCTTGACAAAAAGCAGGTTTGAAAGTGGACAAATAACTTGGGATTGAGAACTCCTTTATACCAGTATTATTTCAAAGTAGATAAAAAAAAAAGAGCCCGGCAATTGGCTTTGAGTCACAAGAAAACCATTAATTCCACACATTTAACCTTTTTCTACTCGAATAAAAATGAGAGAAATGGGAAGGAAGGAGATAAACTGGGAACAAAACACATGTTTCCTGAATTTTTCCGCACTCTTTCACTGAATGCATCTAATAACTGACTATTACTAAGAGGAAAATCTGAAGCTATCAATGCACATTTTTACTGTGGCACTGAATAATATTTCTATATTAACTAAGGCTTTAGTGTGTATTCTAAAGGCTCACAATTAGGTTAGATCCAGTCAATACAATTTGTTGTAATCATTCAAATAAAGTGAATAGACAGATGTTGAATCTCAATCTAATGCATTATACTTTACACAGACATATAAAATTTTAATGAAAGTATTGCCAGGATGTTTTCTCTTGGCTCAAAAGTTTTCTGTATATTGCTATCTTATAAATGCTATAGTACTGAAAATGACAAAATAATTTAGTCAACATAAAAAAAAAGTTTCACGTTCCTTTAAATCGATCAAGATCAATTTTGAGATCACCATTAAGGTGATTAACTGTAAGATAAGAAATTGTTTTTTCTCTTTTGAAAGAAATAAACTGTACACAATTTCATTTAAAAGTTACCTATAAAATAATGGTAAAACGTAAGCTAAATGCAAAATGTACATTTTTTTTAATTTCTCGTTAGGGTACAAATCTTTTTAAAGATTGAAACAAATTTACAACTTACATCATCAACGAGATCTTTGACTAAACTTTCTGGAAAATTAGCTGACTGAAAAGGCGCAGCACGACTAAGAAAGAAAAAGAGAGAAATTATTTATTTATTTGATAATAATAATGACATGAGACATATCAAAGTAATATAGAGGTGCTGCATATCTTTTCAAAATAAAAAAATTGTTGTCATTGTAACAAAATCAATCTAGTTATGTAAATGGATTGGAACAATGAATGTATCCGATATAATAAAGGCCAAAATCATCATCATGACAAAAGAGTGGCATTTATCATTTGATCACACTTAGAGATAAAAGACAGTTTTGACTCTTCTAAACATTTTTGACAAAATAGGACACATGTGAAAATAGTGTACCATAGCTGATGGTTCTGGGTTTTTTTTTTTGAGAAATCTAAAGTTCCATAAATTTTCCAAGGAAGCTTATACAGAAATATTTTACCCAATACTGTTTCCTTCTCTGCCTTGATAAAGCTCCTCTAGCTCCTCCATTAGAGCCTCATGGCTCAGACGCCAGTGGTCAACAGCAGAACTGGACTGGGTCACATCACGCTGGTCAACATCCACTATGGTGGTTGGATAGCGACTACACAACAAATCCCTCACAGATAGATTGTGGGATCCATCAGGATTCTGTTTATAAAATAAAGTAAATTGGGGGTTAGAACTATTAGCTAATAGTTTGGGTACTGCACAAAAAAATTTCATAACTACAGGAGATTTGTACATTATATGTTGAGACATCAAAAAGTGTGCGAGATTTGAGGGGGGTAATTCCAATTCAACATTGCCATTTCTGAGAGTCATTTTTTCAAGTAATCAGTAATTTGTTAAGGATATCAGAGAATTTTTTTTTTGTATGTTATTTACCATATGACAGGCCATCATTCTCAAAAATTATAAGAAATACTTGATAATATTTTATTCATACATGACCACTGTGATAAGTGAATTCTCACAAAAAGTGTTTTGTTTTCACTATTTAGAGCAACTTAAATAAACAATATATGGCGTGATATAAGTTAAGGCACATGTATTCCATGAAAAAAAATGGTCTTCGCTTTGTTCAATCAATCTGACAAATAGTCAAGACAATTTGCATTTTATGAGAGGCAAAATTATCAAAACAGTTCATTTATATACTTTATAATGCAAATAAAAAATGTAGCTTATGCAAAACATACATATATATACCAAAAATAAGTACATACACAATTTTGAGGAGTGTAAGTTCAAACGACTATATGAAATAACAACCTCTTACCACCCCTTGCAAACAAAAAAATATTCAAATAGCACATGCTTGAATAAATAAATTTAACTCAGGAGAAAAAAATAATAACACAACCAGCTCAGCATGTACTGAACAGAAATCCCTACTTGGAGGGCTGAGTTATTATTTCATAAACTTAATTTTTTTAAAAGCTAATCATCAGCTTGACAATGTATTGGTCACTATCTTGCCAAACGTCAGTGGTATTGGCTGAGAGCAAACCATATTAGATTCAAGTGCCTCACATTCATGTTTTTCAATACAATCTAGTGCTCCTCTGAAGGAAAATGAGACAGAAAAAACACAATTCTTCCAATCATACCTCAAAATTAAAAAAAATCTGGGACAAAACTAAATCCCAAAGATCAAAGATTAAATGTGCTGCAAAGTCCTGATATTTTTATGTTTGAATTTAAGACTGAACACTTAACAAACAATATGAAGAATAAGATGAAGTTCTAAAAACTAATAACATAATAGTGAGGATATTAGTTACATTTAAATCTTCATGTCCTAAGCATTTTTTTCTAAAAAAAAATTTTTAAGAGAATTTGAGACAAACAGAGGTCACATGACTTAGAAAAAAAAGAAGCAAATGAAACTGCCATGTCTCTTAGGACGGACAAGTGAGGAAGTTATAAATTTAACTTCTCTGATTCAACCTCCCTGTGAATTATATGGTGTAAGACCCACAAAATTTTTTATTGCAATGTCGCTATTTGTTTTACAGCTGTATTGTAAAAAAATAAAATATTTTATTGTGTTTGGTTGTTTCAAATAAATACTGGAAACTTTTTTTCCCCCTAAATTTACACTTTCATTGGCACAAAATGAATGGTACTTTTTGAATTAAAATGGTAAAATACAATATTCCACATTAAAACCAGTGCATCATCCTTAATTTCTCAGAGAGATGTTAAAAGTGCTCTGTGTGGAATAAGCAGAAAACTATGATGATGTCTACTAATGTTTATCTTTACAGGATTAGTTTAGAATGTGTGAGGGAATGTAAACAAGAGTGCATAACACTTGCAATGACAATTAAAGACTAAAATTCCTGGCTCTAACCATGGAAAAAAAAAAGAAAAGCATTGTAATATTATCCTCTTTACCTTGATACAACCTTGAACACAAAGATCTTGAAAGTAAGGCCATGGCCTGCCTTGAAGAGCAGCTCTTGAGCACATCAGATCGCCCTCCCAACAGAATAGGCCTAGAGTGTACACTAAGATGTTGACTCTGTCTGCCATAGCACCCACCACTAGACTCCTCCCGTATGTCATCAAATGAGAAGAAATCACAAGACGTAAGAAATCTGACTCAAGAGTGTTGGCAGGGCAGAAAGCAGTGTAGTTGAGCTATATTGGGAAAAAAGATAAGTATGCATTCTTTACCAATAAGTTTCTATTAATTAATTCAACATAGACCAAAAATTCAATCTCTGTAACTAAAAGCAAATATAGTTAAAATATATTTCTGGTTAGCATTTATTTATTTACCTCATAACCTCAAGAAGAGTATATCAACAAAATTAACAAAGACAACCTGTAGCTTACTTGCCTACTTTAACAATGAAAAATTTCTCTTGCAGAGTTCAAAAACATCACACATGCTGGGCAATAAGTTTGTTTCTACGAGATATTATTGAGCATTATGATTACATTATCCTTTATAAATAATAAATAATAAATTAGAAATATATATCAAACACTCACAAGAAGTTTATAATTTCTACAACCTAATAGAAAAAATTTGCAGGGTGTCTACTATCTAAAGAATTTTTAATTTTCATTTCTTAAGTAGTGAAATTCTGGTAAAATACAATTTATTATAAGATGCTCAAGCTTAAGAAGCTTTATAATGGAAGAGGCAGACACTGGATAATATATGATCTACACGCACACAAATACTTCTTATCTTTGAGACAGATGTGCCATATTGTGGCTATGTATATTTAAAATCAATATGTATACTGTGATATTACTATGAAGTAAAGCAAATTCAATGATACTTATAGTAGCTGAACTCTCTACAGTGAATGAATAGTGTTTATTGAAGAGAGTTTGTGGCAAGATGTTTTTCCATTCAATAATTCCTAAGCGCCCCAGGACAAAATTGTCATTCTGCAAACACAATATGCATCTAAATGAGTGCTTACTCACTTCCATAAAGCTAACTGGCTTGAATTTTATTTACCTCTATTTTGATGGGCAAGCCAACCTCCTGTAGCGAAGACAACATTGCCATACTGGACCACAGCCAGGAAGAAAGATCTGCTAGGCCAGATGTTGCGAAGTCTTTCTAGTATTATAGTAACAACAACAACAAAAAAAGATAAATTTGATCTTTCCAATTCAAAATTGAATACTCTGAATTTTTTTCCAGGAGAAACTTAACATTTTTTATTATGGGAGTAAAAACAACTGAGAATTGACACTTGCTTTGCTTGACATCATTTATTTTTTTCTTCATTCAAAGTTTATCTGAAGTAAAATTGTTGCAGGGCATTCAAACCAGACAGCTATATTACTTTTTTACTCAAATGGAAATATATCAATGTAAAAGGAGGAAGGCAAAATGAATTATTTTTAAATTGGCTTGTTTGGAGACAATATATTGTGAATTCTTAACAAGTATTGTAAAATCAAAACAAAGTTTTTATCTTTATTACTGAAGTGAATATGAAAACTATTTGATTAAGAAGTACTAAGAGCACATTCAAACCATCCATGGTTATGTCTCATCAATCAATTTCTATGTAATTACTCAACTGTGAAGTATCCAATAATCAATCAAATATTTGTATTGAAAGGTTGAAATCAGTGCATCTTTTTCTTTTCCTTTACTCACTTTGGCACATATAACTCGAAGCTTTGCAACTATGCGTGTGAACCAAGCTTGAATAAGTTCATCCTGAAAATTATATATCACATTGAAAAAAAGTTTAAAATAATAGACAGGTGAAGAGAGCTGCCAAGGCCAAACATTATCAACTGGCTCCAGCACTACTGTGGTAATGTAAAATCACAAACTGTTTAAAAAAGTATTTGCATGTGCAAATGGGATTACCCAATACAAATGAGTCAAATGTAACATTCATTACATTTAAAGGCGTCAATATTAGGAAAAACTGTGAAAATTCCATGAAATTATCAGAAGTCTTTGAAAGGATAGGTTCGGTTCTTAGCTCTTTTGAAATAGTTTTAATTAATATGAAATTCAGTGAAAATGTTTCCTCATAATTGCTATTACTTCCAAAGGCTAAAATCTTTACATCCAGGTCATTGGGACTTATTGCAATTCAAATCGAATTTAATTTTAATTCTACAGCTAAAGTATTTTTTATTTAGAATTACATGTACTTATTTAGTATTTTGAAAATTCTGCCAGTACAATTAAAACTGCTGTTACAAGCATTGGTTGCCAGCTCTGTAAATTGCTTGGTTAGAATTCAATGGCAAAATAAGTAGATTGGAAAAAAAATGAAACAATAACATTCTGAATTTCTGTATTCACATTAATAATCCATTGCTTTTTTAAAGGCGTATTTTGCTTTTAATTGGTTCATTAACTTTAAATTAAATATTTATCATAAATGTTTATGATTTATAAAAGAAGTCATGATAATACAGTAATTTGTCAGATTAAAAAGGGCAAGGAGAAGCAAAGTTATTAAACGTAAAATCATCAAAAGAATCTTAGAAAAAAAAGTTAAAAAAGCACCTGATGTAAATAGAGTGGTAGCTCAGAGTTAGGTATCACCAATGCTAATGCTTTCAAAGCAAGGCCCCTTAATCCTTGGGCAGAGAAAACAAATGTGGGAATTATAATTCCCTTGTCTGGAATGTCAAAGAATTTGAAGTCAATCTGAGGAGTAAAATGTTTTTAAAGCTTTTAATAAAGTAGCTACATAGTAACAATAGTTATTTATTTTTTCACCATTGCTCTTAAGACCAAATGCCATCACCTTGATCAAGATGGATTTTCCCTTACCATTGCAGCTTCAAGATCTACTACCTGACACAAGACAGCTTGTGAAAGAGTGCTTCAAAAATGTGCCACATAAGCTAACCATATAATTATTTTAAAAGCACTATTTAAAAAAGAAAATATTTCAGCCTGACAGAGTTACAAATAGTACTACGCTTTTTAAGATAGTCAATAAAATTGAAAAAAAAAGAAAAGAAAATTTGATAATACCTGATTTGAAAAAATGTCGCGGCAAATTTCTCCACTTAGAGCCTGTGTGGTCACATAGCGCAGAATATTGGTGTGAGGTTGAGGTCTTCCTCGAACATACCACACATGGTCAAGGCGTGGGCCCAGAATATTATCCCAACCACATAGTAACAATGCATCCACAAAGCTGTGCTCAATATTTCCTATGGAGGAGACAGAGAAGCTTGATGATGGGCTCAGGGGACTGCAGTCATCATCGATTCCCATTGTAGGTGCTGGATTTTTAACTTCAGCACTTTTATTTCCAGTATCTATAAGATCAAGGCCTTTGTTCTTGCATCTACTGTCTTCCTCCTCATGTTGAGACAAATGATTTGCATCATTCTTGTCCTTTTCTCTGATAGATCTGCTGTTTTCGTCGACAATGCTCATAATTCCAAGATCATAATCATACAAAAGGAGACCAGGATGATCTGTCATGCATCCGTCCAGTTCAGATGATAACAAGGATATTGTTGCCATTAAAAGCAAACTATTCACTGTAAAATTTACTTTAAAAGTTTTGGAATTTTTTTCACTGATACTTTAATACTTTAGTAATTGTTAATGGCTGTCTAATTAAATAATTTTGGAACAACCCAACTCTAAATAGATTTGCACCTAAAAATTTGTTTTTAAATCATATAACATATGGGCTGTAATACTGTGATGAAATTTGTGGGAAGGAAAAAGTTTGTATTGCACTTTGTGATGGGGAATCAATACTGATATTTTAACAGAAACAGTTGTAAAGAACTAATTTGTACTTCAGCACTGTTTGTGGATAGTTATGAGACAAGGCTGCTATAGCAGTATAAAATATTAGAATATATTTCAAGTAGATTTGGCATCTAGTTTAAAGGATTATACATCCAGTTTACAACAAAATTTTTGCATATCTTCATATAATTTATAAATTTAAAAAAAGAAATAATGCCATTTAAAATGGCGAAAAATGAATGAAGTCTTTTTTTTTAAATTACTTTCCTTTCGTTAAGTTCTTTTTTCAAGGAAAATTTTTTTCTGTGGAAATCACATCTGATAAACAGCCTTGATTTCAGTCTGCAAACGAATTGATTCCACCAAAAAGTTTGCGATCACAAGATCGATGAAAATAAAACTCAGGGCCATCATGGACAAAGAAGTCATAAGATCTTGGTGTGTTTGTGAGGTGTTGGTCATCAGCATAATCACAAGGATGAAAGAAAGTACGACCACTGAAAAAAAGGCATAGTTGACACACAAAATAACCAGTGCCTCTCGATTCACAAACTGCATGCTGACTCCACTGCGTAAAAATACAGCTTCATTCCAAAACATGGTTTCTTATCTGATCTGTCAATGTCATGGAATGCCTGGAATGCAAGGCAATGTGATGTTAACTTGCTCATCTGGTTCAAAAATCTTGTAGTCGATTTCTGCATCAAATTTTGAATTTTTTGGACCTAGATGAAAAAAAATTCAAATGATGCTTGTTAAATGGCCATCATATTGATTGAAATTAATGCACTGCTTAAATCTGAAGGTTAATTACAAAAGGCAGTCTTGTTTGTGACAAATTGAATAAATAATATTGACTGCATCCCAGCTCTTGTCACTAGAAGTAAGTTCTTCTCTGTTAGAATCTGATTTTTTTTCTTCTCTAGACTCTGGGTTTGTGGATCTAGCTAGCCATCTAGACCTTGAGCAAACTTTATAGTTGGCTTTGACACAAGTTGATTAAATAGGAAAAAAATCCTGATGCATATAGATTTATACATCTTGACCTGACTGAAATGTCTGAAGTCCATATTTATATCCAATAGAATTTCTATATCAACAAGTGACAAGAATTGCTGGTCTTTCAAAGAGTCTTCAGTTTGTGCTGAAATACAGTTCACCTGTCATGTTACTGTTGTAGATTGGATATTTTATCTACTTAAAAACTTAATTTATCTAGACATAGATTTAGCCTCTAGCCTAGGACTAGATCTAGATATAGAGTATACATCGAGTAAATCTAGATCTAGATATAGTTCTAACTGTTCTTTCACTGTCATCTAGATCTAGATCTAGAATCTGGATAATGATAAAGTGAAGATTTATGACCAGTGAAGTCTGGATTGATGCTTGATCCTTGGGACTGCCTGCATAGGATTTAGACTCGGTTTACTATTTGCATACAATGTAGCTTGTAAGCTAAATACCCTTGGTCTAAAAGTGGGATTACGGTTAAATTTAGCACAGTTTTCTCACTCAGTACCGATAAAAAGGACTTCGTAACTTCTGATTTGCCAGATTATTACCTGTTTTCAAGACTCCACAGACTACAGACTGTGAGGTGTTTATCTCCCTTGTGTGGGACAAAAGTGCATGTAGGTTGTTATTGGCCAGTTAGATGATCATATAAAATATCACTAACCTCAGTTATGGTTATCATTATTGATATTTATATCAGATATTTCCCGTTATTAAGCTATTTTAAAATCGTTCATTATTAATATTATAATTATTATTATTATTATTATTATTATTATTATTATTATTATTATTATTATTATTATTATTATTATTATTATTATTATTATTATTATTGTTGTTGTTGTTGTTGTTGTTGTTGTTGTGTGGCGATAGACTTTAAAAAAATAAACTTCAGTACTTACATTGAGCGCCTGCCATGACGGGAAATCAACGCTCTGTATGAAAGCTTTAAAGGTACTTTATTAACTTGTATAAATGTATTTTATGTTTAAAAAAATATCATTACCCCGCGTCCGAAGAGAAAAAGTTATCAAAAAATACGCTAGTTAGATCACAATTCTAATCATTATGTACCCTAACTCGAAATCTGGGAAAGCGCAGAGTATTAAATGGTCAGCGAACACAGTCTTCCTGTTTCAAGCAAATCCTACAGCTCTGGCAGTGCTCATACAAACACACATACATAGATCTTAGTCAACCATTTGACTGCCCGATTTGGAGAATCTGATCAAAATCGCGCCAGACAGGCCGGCCCCGTTCAACTTCAAAAGTAAGGACCAAAATTAATGCAACATGGGTGTGAATCACCCTCTGACAAGGGGTCAATTATCAAACATAAGCTAACGGCATGCTGAAGTGCCAATAGTAACAATATAGTGCTTCAGCCGAAATCCGTTTATCATTTTTCATAACTTATCTTTTAAGACCTGCCTTAAGAACTGTTTATCATTCATTTCTCAGGAAAATTGATTTAAGTTTTAGGTTTATGACGCAAGATTGGTACTCGGTATGACTAACGATATACTAATGAATTTCTACTAGCATTGGGGTGTGTTTGACCTATGTGTGTGTGTGTGTCTTTAAATGTTTGGTAGTCCATCGTCTCTGATGATGACTTCTATGTGTGTCTCTCTTGGGGGTTGGTTCTAGGGTGGCTGTGTAGTCCTAGTTTTGATCGGCTAGGGCGTCCGCAGTGAGGGCAGGGGAACTGGCCGGGCTGGCTCGGAATTACTGCTGCAGCGGCTTTCCTTCGTTCAAGGGCTTCAGAGATGCTGCTGCATGTTTTTTGTTGTTTTGTTTTTTTTTCCTCAAATTAGGAGTGTGCTTCTTTGGTCAGCATGCGCCAGCCAACCCTTATTTTTTTTTTTTTTTTTTTTTTTTGGGGGGGGGGGGGGGTGCGGGCTATAGCATGGGCAAGGGTGGCCTTCAGATTGTCTTTGTAACGTTTGTAGCTTTGAGGCCTGCGTTGCTGTCTCTTGCCTTCACTCAGTTCACTATATAGTAGTTGTCTGGCTCCATTCTGATGGCATGGCCTGACCATCGAAGTTGGGTTTTAGGATCATGGCTTCGATGCACGTTGACCTGGCTTTGTTGAGGACCTCAAAGTTTGTGATCTTGTCTTGCCACCGGATGCTTGAGGATCGACCTGAGGCTGCGTGTGTGGAAACAGGAGCTTGATGACTTTGTGGTATAGGGTCCACGTCTCACATCGGTAAAAGAGGTTGATGAGAACGACGTTGTTATAGATGGCAAGTTTTGCAGACTGCTGTATGACGAGCTGCTCCAAAACACGTGTTCGTAGTCTGCCCAGGGCCAGACTTGCCCTGCAGATCCTTGGGTTGATCTCTTTGTCGAGGGAGCCGTCGTTGGGGATGACACTGCCGAGGTATTTGATCTCATCCACTGTCTTCAGCTCCGACTCCTCTATAGTGATGGGAATGGCTGGAGCAGCACCTCTGCTTTGCCGAGGCTGTTCGCGAGCCCGCTTCAGCGAACTCGTCGACGATGCGCTGGAGGGTTGACTCGGTGTGCGCCATGAGGGCGCAGTCGTCTGCGAAGAGGGCCTCTAGAATCATTCTTTCAATCGTCTTCGTTTTGATGTTGAGACGAGCACTCCATCTTCGATGTCTTGGACGGCATGGTGAGGACGCAGGTGAAGAACAGGTTGAAGAGCACGGGGGCCAGGACGCACTCCTGCTTCACTCCATTGGAGATGTTGAAAGGTTCTGAAGTCTCGCCCCCGGAGAGTACCGAGCCAGACATGTTGTCATGGAACTGACGGATCAGGTGTACAAATTTCTTGGGGGAGCCAAGTCTTGGAGGATCACCCACAACGCTTTTCTGTTGACAGTATTAAACGCCTTAGTCAAATCAATGAAGACCGCATACAGGTCCTTATTCTGCTCTCTGAACTTCTCTTGTACCTGACGAACGGCAAAGATCATGTCTGTGGTGCTGCGGTTGGGACGGAAGCCACACAGTACCTCTAACAGATTCTTTTCTGAGACAGACGTGATCAGAGGGTTGAGGTTGATGCGTTCTAGGATTTTTAAAGCGATGGAGAGGAGGGAAATGCCTCGGTAGTTCCCGCGGTCAGATTTGCTGCCCTTACTCTTATACAGGGAAACAACTCTTGAGGTATGGCATCTTCCTCTCAAATGCAAGGGATGATGCTGTGGAAGGTCTCCAGTGCTGCTTATCCTGTTGTCTTGTAAATTTCCGAGAGGATCCCATCCATTCCTGAGGTGGTCTGCTGGCAGATGGTTTTCTTGACTTCGTCTAGCGTGGGTGGAAGGTCCAGGCTGTCTATCGTGAATCTCTAAGAGATCTGATCCAGGGCGTTGCTGACACTGAACAGTCTGTTGGAGAGAGTGCTGAAGTATTCTCTCTCCACCTCTTGTTGACCCCTTTTCTTCGGACCGAGCAGAGACTGGGCCTTATTCTTGACCAGCGTCTTGAACTGCTCCCACTGCCGGGTCACATCACCAGTCAGGAGTCCGAGCGTTGTTAGGTTCTGGTCCAGTCTTACAACAAACTTTTCGCGGTACAGCGAATATTTTCAGCTTCTCTGTGTTGAAGGCCGCTCTGGTCTGTTTTGGTCTCTTCTGTTGGTTGGGGACAATGTGTAGAGTGAGGATGGACCCTGACAAGGCGATGGTCAGTCCAGCATTCACCTCCCCGTGTGGCTCTGGTGATCCTGAAGTCCCTGATGTCTCATCTGCGGCAAATGGTGTAGTCTATAAAGGTGCCACTATTTGGATCTTGGGTGCATCAATGTTGCTTTGTCTGCCTGCCAAAACAGTGATAGTCAGGTCATTCTCCGCGTAAAGACTCAGGAGCATCAAGACGTTAGAGTTCATCATCCATGTGCCGTGTGGGTCCAGTACTATCTTCCAGTTGCCACTGTCGCTGCCGACTCTGGCATTGAAGTCACCCAGCAGCAAGAGTTTGTTTCCGGGGGTGTGGACTTCACGAGAGAATTGAATTCCTCGTAGGTTTCCTTGGCGTCGTTGCTGCTGGTAACGTCAGAGTGGGAGCGTATGCGCTCACGACAGTGACATGGCGGGAGGGGTTCAGGAGGAAGCGAAGCTTTATTAGACGCTCGTTGATGGCGGTGGGGAGATCTGGCAGTTGTTTGAGTTTTGCCTTCATCTGGAGCCTTTTCTTTCCATAAGAACGCATTTCCTCTCTTTGGTTCGGCAATCGATCCTTCGTCAGCCAGTCTAGTTTCACTGAGTGCAGCAATGTGTATTCTATAGCGAGCCAATTCTCTTGTGAGAAGCTCTGTTCGTTTCTAAGGCCTCTCTGAGGCTTCTCTGTCCATCATTGTGCGTACGTTCCATGTTCCGAAAATCCTCTTTTTTTCCCTTTGGTTTCGACCTCTCTAGGGGTAGAACTGCCAACTGCGGTATGCTGATCAGGTGGTGTAGGACAAGAAATGTTCGAGACACCTTTTCTAGTCTCCTCCTTTATGAGAGAGTGAGCAGGGCCTACCTTAAAAGGGCTACTCAGTCGTCCAGGGAAAATCCGAACTCCTCTGTTGCCCACGCTACAAAAGATGAGCGCTTACTACCTCCAAGCCGCCTACGTGCAGGTTTGAAACTTCAACTGCCAGTGGTCACCTCCATCTGTTGCTTCGCTTCTCCCCTATCGCCGCAGGACTTGCTGTTGTTGTTGTTTTGGGGTTGGGTATTGAGTTGCACATAGTAACCTGTGCGGGACGTTTTTAAAGTGGGAAAGTCGTTGCACAGCGCCGATCCCACTGTCTAGGCCTAGGAAGCCAGGTTGCGGTGGTACACGAGATCCGTCAGACCAGGGACTTTTTCGGCTGCAGTAGGTGGCCAAAACGTTTCCCGTGCCTTGTCTTGCCCTTTACGCCCTACAATGCTGCTCTTGCCTCCATTATGACCGTTGGATCTTACTGTCGATCTCTTCCGCTCACTCCGCCGTGTCGAGTCTTCGCATGCTGGGGAGGCATCCACGTGTAATCACTGGTAGGTTTGAGACCTGCCAGCTACCTTCAACCTGTTTAGCCCATCTGCCAAGACGGTTTACAAGTGTCTTTCAATAACTTCCGACAAAGAGCAAGGTCACAGAGGAAGAAGAACCTCCCGTTACTTCCTCACATACAGAACATAATAATTCTCAAAGCAGTTCAAATTTATCTTTTAGTATAAATATGATACCTTGACGTGATAAATAATGCTAAAGATATGAATTTAAAAGATTAATTTTGATGGCGATCCATTTTAAAATTACAGCTACCAAACGTTTCACATAACAACTGCCAGAGACGAATTCACTTGGTCCTCTGAACACTACCGCCACTAACGTTTTCTCAAACCCGGTGATTTGAAGCCGACTCCGTCATAATTTAAATACTTGATGACCTGCCAAAAGATATAGACCAACCCAACTGAACCATGATTTTGAGCATCTTCAATCTTCGGTAGAAAAGCATTGCACATTAACAATCAACTGGGATTTAGAAACCGGTAAATTCTAGTTGTCCTTTTAAAAATCTATTTTACCTTGCGAAAAAAGAAAACGACATAAATTTCATTGGAAATTATTTGTTGAAATTTTGACTTGTGTTCAATTTTTAATCACCATTATTAATTATTGTTGAAATTGTGAAAATTTCATTATAAAAGACACCCGAGTCTGTGACCATTATTTGTTGTATTTGTTTTTTTTTTTGTTTAATTTTATAGTTGTTTCTCGTATACAGTTTACAAAAAAAAAAAAAAAAAAAAAAAAAAAAAAATGATCAATTAATGTATGTTCATTTCATATCACTTGTCTAATTTTTTTTTTTTTTTTTTTTTTTTTGACATCTGTTAATGTAAGTGGCCATTCAAAGAGTCGGATATTGAGCCGAAAAAATCACTGCGATGTACATCATACAAAATGATACAATAACTGGAAAATCGAGCATTCATCTGAAAAATGGAGCATTAAAACACATCTTGTCGGTATGCTCAACTTTTAAAGCTAGTTCACCCTTATGTCTGCTTCCTGGGGAAAAAGCATTTAATATTAATTTGAGGTTGAACAACTTTTCCATGGCTTCTACAGCGATGTTTGCTGGTGAGGAATCAACATTGCGTTATCAAATTTCAAAATTCTATTCCACCTTTATAAGCTAATGCGCGACGCCGCAATTTTTTCATGCTAATTATTTCATGGATTTGACAAAAATGAGGATGATGATTATGATAACTAGGGTGATAATGAAGATGAGTATCAGGAAAGCAATGATGATGATGTTGATGATAATAAACTAAACGATCGTGATAAAATTGATTTTAATAAAGAAGAAAGAGAAAAAGAAGAGGCGACGAGGAGGGGAAGGTGGGGAAGGAGGAGGAGAAGAATAAGAGGAGGAGGTAGAGGAGGAGAAGATAATGACTATAATTATGATTATAAGAGTATTATGAGGATGGTTATCAGGATGATGATGGTGTGGACGATAATGATCGCGATTAAAATTATCACAATAAAGAAGAACAAGAAGAAGAAGAAGAAGAAGAAGAAGAAGAAGAAGAAGAAGAAGAAGAAGAAGAAGAAGAAGAAGAAGAAGAAGAAGAAGAAGAAGAAGAAGAAGAAGAAGAAGAAGAAGAAGAAGACGAAGAAGAAGAAGAACAAGAAGAAGAAGAAGAAGAAGAAGAAGAAGAAGAAGAAGAAGAAGAAGAAGAAGAAGAAGAAGAAGAAGAAGAAGAAGAAGAAGTATAAGAAGAAGAAGAAGAAGAAGAAGAAGAAGAAGAAGAAGAAGAAGAAGAAGAAGAAGAAGAAGAAGAAGAAGAAGAAGAAGAAGAAGAAGAAGAAGAAGAAGAAGAAGAAGAAGAAGAAGAAGAAGAAGAAGAAGAAGAAGAAGAAGAAGAAGAAGAAGAAGAAGAAGAAGAAGAAGAAGAAGAAGAAGAAGAAGAAGAAGAAGAAGAAGAAGAAGAAGAAGAAGAAGAAGAAGAAGAAGAAGAAGAAGAAGAAGAAGAAGAAGAAGAAGAAGAAGAAGAAGAAGAAGAAGAAGAAGAAGAAGAAGAAGAAGAAGAAGAAGAAGAAGAAGAAGAAGAAGAAGAAGAAGAAGAAGAAGAAGAAGAAGAAGAAGAAGAAGAAGAAGAAGAAGAAGAAGAAGAAGAAGAAGAAGAAGAAGAAGAAGAAGAAGAAGAAGAAGAAGAAGAAGAAGAAGAAGAAGAAGAAGAAGAAGAAGAAGAAGAAGAAGAAGAAGAAGAAGAAGAAGAAGAAGAAGAAGAAGAAGAAGAAGAAGAAGAAGAAGAAGAAGAAGAAGAAGAAGAAGAAGAAGAAGAAGAAGAAGAAGAAGAAGAAGAAGAAGAAGAAGAAGAAGAAGAAGAAGAAGAAGAAGAAGAAGAAGAAGAAGAAGAAGAAGAAGAAGAAGAAGAAGAAGAAGAAGAAGAAGAAGAAGAAGAAGAAGAAGAAGAAGAAGAAGAAGAAGAAGAAGAAGAAGAAGAAGAAGAAGAAGAAGAAGAAGAAGAAGAAGAAGAAGAAGAAGAAGAAGAAGAAGAAGAAGAAGAAGAAGAAGAAGAAGAAGAAGAAGAAGAAGAAGAAGAAGAAGAAGAAGAAGAAGAAGATGCATCAGTTTTTAAAGAGTCTGGATTTAATCTGTGTTCCTGAAATCGTGTTGGATCCTTGTTTGTTGAACAAGTTATGACATTCATCCTATTGTCTTCTTTCTTTGTTTATTGGATGTATTCCACCTTTCTTTCTTTCTTTTTTTTTCCTTAAATAGGCAATAACAATAATCTTATCCAATAATAGAAATTACTCATCAGACGATATAACGCATTGTCATTCACTTAGAGAATGAAGTCAAAATAGGTTAAGTTTGTTTGCCTAGGCAGGCGAGCAGAATTTCACCTAGGCTAATATTTTTGTCAACACAAACGCGAGTAAATAAACTTGTAAGCAAACCGCCGCCTGCAGCGGGTAAACCTGTTGAAATTTGCCTGCGCCACTCTGGCTGTGGCTTAACGGGCTATATTGTAATATGCCTCATGCTATAAAAGGATTAAGTTCTGGGTAGTCTAAAACTGCTTTGTTCAGTCAATTATTCCCTCTAGATCTTACTCCGTCTGTGTGGGTTTTTTTTTCTAGCTCTCGTTCTTTCCTTCCCTCTTTTTGTCTCTTTTTTTTCCCCTTTGTGCGTTCGCGCATACCATTTACATTCTTCTAACTCCACCTTTTCATCACTCTTACTCACACACTACCTTCTGTCTCTACTTTAATCATCGTTTTTTCATGTGACTGAGTGCTGTCCACCCCCCCCCCCTTCCTCCATTTTGCTTTATCTCTATATCTGTGTTTATCTGTCTGCCTCCTCGTTCATTTTCTCTGCCCCTCTCCCGCCCCCGCCCCCCCCCCCCCCTCTCTCTCTCTCTCTCTCTCTCTTTTCTCCATTTCCTCTCTTTTCTTCATTTCCTCTCTCTCTTTTTTTTTTTTTGTTGTTGTCTTATCCTTCCCCCTCTGTTTTTCTTATGAATGTTGCAATTTAGCGCACCTCCTACCTCCCCCCCCCCCCCCCGACAAACACACGCACCGCCCCTCCCCCCCCCTTCTCTCTCTCTCTCTCTCTCTCTCTCTCTCTCTCTCTCTCTCTCCCCCCCCCCCTCCCCCCTTTTTTTTCAGTATAAAAATTACACTGTTACCATATGATACATTGGAGTTATAGAAATGTTTATACCGGTACTTTGAATGTGATTGCTCCGTAGCATCCATAAAGCCTTTTGAATGCTAGAGTTCTTATTTTTCATACCAGATATACAGCGATCAACACTAATGCCAACGCACCCCATACTTAGACCTACTCCCTGTCAAAGATGGCTGATTAGGCGTGATCATGTAGAACAATCAAGAAGTCCCATGCAAAATGTTTAATGTGACAGTGTTATCTCTGAACTTTAACTTGAATTCTAATTTGATCTTTTTCTTCTCGCCTAGAATATTTCTGCATGATCTTCATTAATGAAACTGTTTATTTAAATTCTTGCATCAGCGACGACAAAAATAATAAAAATTAAAAAAAAAAATAAAATGTACAAGACTTGTCTGAATCTTGCCTTGGGCTATTTTCATACACTGCCTTCAATACAGATCTTCACCGTATACTTTCGCTTTTACTTATTTTTCGTATTTCCGGGTATTGACGACTTCCTGCTACGACAGCAAACACAGTTGCGGCGACAGTTCTTTTCTAAATCCAAGTCAACATGGGCGACAGCGTTGCAAGTGAACAAACCGCAGATTTATCTGTAAACGCTACAGAGAACGCCACAGCCATAAATGGCACGGCTAAAATTCCGTCAACGCCTGAGGGCATGGCTATAGCATATGGCAGCCTGTTTATCATGGCAATCGTCCCAATTTTCATTGGCAGTTTTCGCTCTGTGACTTTTCATAAAGAGCAAAAAGTAAGAGTTGAGACTTAAATCTAGATTTAGATCTTAGATTCAAGTCAGGCCGTAGTTTAGATAGATTTAAAATATTCAACTTTGTTAATATGCCGCAAGATATTTATTATCTAGAATTACGGTGTTTAGCCCTAAATTAGTTCAGCCTAGGTTCCGATTTCATAATGCCAAGGTATCCATGTGCATTGTAACTTCATTTGGTATTTAATCAATTGCAGTTATCGGCCCAACTCCTTTAGGCTTTTAAATTTTATTTATCTTTATGAATTTGTTACGCTGAACATGGGGAATAGATACTTACCAAGATATTATATAAGCATTTTTGTGTTGCTCTAAAATCCCATTTTAAAAACTACAAGTTTTGAAATCTTTGAGACACATTCAATTGTGAAGCCTATGTGAATTGGGCCGATATCTGCAAATTTACCCTTCATTCATATCCAGCTGCCCTGTAGCTATAATTATATTAAATAAATACCATTTTACTAGATCTCGCTCTTGATATGTAGGATGCAATGGAATTTAATGGAAAAGTTCGGTGGATATGGTTTGTGAAATAATATCACCTTAGGTCAACTGAATGGTTCTCAACTGCTGTGCCCCACTAAACAAAGAAAATAAGGTTTGCATAATGATTGTTCTTGATTTCATTAAATTTCAACACACTTCTTTTCAAAACATTCCACAGGACTCGGGGGAGAAACCAGAGACAATGTCCACAAAAGATGCAGCTATGTTTCCTCTTATAGCCAGCTGTGCTCTCTTTGGCATTTACATCCTATTCAAAGTTTGTATCTGAATTTAGTTAACATTTTTCATAAATATATCCAAGATCTCTTAGTATTTAAATGTTTTTTTTAATTCTACAAGGACCTTGTCTTATCATGAATTTATGCAATTATTTGCTAACAATCTTATCAATTTAGTTTTGTTTTATGTGGTCTTTGATTGGACCAAAATAATTGAGAGATAGGTCATAATCAAATCAGATTTTATTTTATAATTAATAAGAACAAATTCCGAAGCTCTTATATTAATCTGAAATTTTCCACATGGGAAAAGAACTTTATTGAAATTATTTGGTGTGAAGTTAAAAAAAAAATACCTAATTTATCATGTTTCACTGAGCTTCTGATAAAATTTTTTTTTCTTATTTCAAATATGTGTCCAGCAGTCCCTGTACAACTATAAGACTCTTAGAGAGAATTCAATATATATAGAACAAATTTACAACTATTGCCAATCTACTATCATCATCAAAACCGTCCATTACATAAGACATTAATGTTTTTCATATATATTTTACATGTTAAAATATGAACAAATCACTTATTTTGTAACCAGTTGTTGGAGAGAAAATATTTCTATTGCGCATTAAGCATATCTTTTGTTCATCATTATTTTGTTATTAATACAGCTAAATTTTGGATTTTGTAAATTGTCTGTATGGTTAAGCGAATACTGTCTATATAAATAAAATACATTTTTTTGAAAGAGGAAGAGCACTGGGCAAACAATATGGAGTCCAGCTTTAAAAAACTTTCAAGGGCAATCCCTACCCCAAGACTTGACAGTAGTTTACAAGCCTTTTTGTCACTATCATTTGCACTTAGCTGTTGTATCAATGGGTCATAAATATTTAGTCACATTCCCAAAGCTAATTTCATACATTGGAAATGCAGGAATAAAAAACAAACTTATATGCTTTTGGAAGTTAAGTATTATCAAGCAAATAATAATATCATGGTGTGAATACAGTGGATATGTTACTAACAACAAGCAATATGTCATTAAATAGAGACACCAAACACCAAAGGCTGTCTTCAAGTAACCTTCATGTATCCCGCATATACACTACAATATCAATTTTCTTTTTGTCTTGATCTACAGCTATTTTCTAAAGATCACATCAACCTGCTTTTGACAGCCTATTTTTTCTTGCTTGGTGTGTTGGCTCTTGCTCACATTGCTAGGTAAGTTGATGAGTTATAAATTTAGTTTTGTGCTGCTGATAATTTTGTATGTTTTGTTTCATGAAGATTTGCATTCACAAAATTCAATATATATTGGTCTTTCAATCCCAAAATTATTAGTTGACACAATACTATAGTCAGCTATGAAATAAAGACTAATTTGAATCATGATATAAGAATCTTCTTTAAATCTGGAATTTTGTTTTCTGGAACGTGCAGAGAGGCTTTACAACACAGATTCTGGTTTTTAAATAATTGGTTTTAAGCTTCATCACTTATCTCATTTAAGTTTTTTGTTCATTATTATTTTAAAAGTGAATATTACACATTATAAGCTCATAAGATAGAGAATATAACTTTAAAATCATCGCAAATTTAAGAAATTAATTTTTTTTATAATTTTCTTGCTAAGGTAGCTTTTACCAAGCATGAATTTTCCTCTTAACTCCATTCAAGATGAGATTGTATAAAAAAGTTTAAAGTATCTTAAAAGTTAAAGTAGATTGTATAAAAAAGTTTAAAGTATCTGAAAAGTTAAAGTTTTTTAACCTCTTTATTCATTGAGTTCTTAATTAGTCAATACTTGATAAAAGTTTGGGAGCAAATCAATATTTCATGATTAGTCACTCTTTGCTGATACAAGATTGCAACTGACCTTATGTAAATTGCCTTCCTTTTTTCATTTCAGTCCCTTCATAAATAAACTTGTCACAGGGTTCTTCCCAAACATGGAATATCACTTCATATTAACACAGGGAAAAGGTGAAAAGAAAGAAGGTGAGCTCCTTTAAAGAAATAAAAAACATTTTTCTGCAATGCATCTCTGCACCACTAGTGAGGAAATTATGTGAACCATAAATTGATTGAGATGTTTTTGTACCAGTATAATGTGTTGAGTCTGTTGACAGTAATATAGTCCCACCTTAGTGATGCTCTCTCGTTTTCTGTTGTTTTTTTTTTTTTTACACAGATAAATCTTTCCGACTTGTGAGTTTACATTTTCTTTATGCTTTAAACATATTTTTTTGACAAATGAATTTAGAGGATACGCATCACAGTTAATCAAAATTAGTAAAGAGGCTTTAGAGTAGGATGAATGTCATAAATATGTCACTCTCTTTCCATACCAGATCTGATGAACTATGAGTTTGATCGCAGGGATCTGTTCAGCCTTGCTGCATGCAGTTTGATTGGTTTCTGGTACTTGTGGAAAAAGGTATCATTTGAATGATGAGTCAGTTGCATTACAAGATTCATTTTGATATATATATATATATTATGTAAAGCATTCAATGTGAAAAAATAAAGAGCTGAAGGATGAATTTTTCTATGAATTTCTGGACAAGTTATTTTGAATTGTTTGAAATGAAATCAATGCCTTATGATAAGAGATACTTTTCTATGTTAAATTTTAATATGGTAAACTTCATAACAATTTTTTTCTGTCTTACTGTTATGATGACACTTAGACTATATGAGTTTTTGAAGCACATCTTCACAATGACTAAGATGTTGTATTGTTGTTAAATTAAATCTCACTCTTATAGCATTGGATTGCCAACAACCTGTTTGGGCTAGCATTCTCTATCAATGGAGTGGAACTATTGTCATTGAACAGAGTTAGCACAGGGTGCATCCTTTTAGGTGGCCTGTTCATCTATGATATATTCTGGGTGAGTGCTATCATTGTGAAATTTTACCTCAAATAAGTTTGTTCTCCATGATTTTAATTCAAATCTACTGCTTAAATACATTAATCAAGGGATGAGATATAAATAGTTAGTGTAAAATGGCTAATTTTTACCTACCAGTCAGCAAGCATCATGTGTATTTCAAAAAAATGCATGTACCATTCGCAAATTTCTTGTATTGGCTAAAGAAGATATTTTTTAAAAAATGCAAAAGAATAACAAAACACGGGCAATTAACCTGAGAAACACTGTCTTGTCACATTTTAATCATGTTTCAAGCATTAATCAGACAAAAAAGACTAGCATGATTTGTAATCAAGGCCGATTATCTCTGAATAAAAAAAAAAGATCATTTCATTTTGGTATTTAAATTTTTATAATCGGTTTAAAATAGAAAGTTATTATTGATTTTGTGGGGCAAATTTTGGTAAATAGGTTGCATGGATTTGAAAGAGCATTTTTGATTTTGAACATCCACTGATAACTAGTCTGTGGTACAAACAACTTAACTGTACTGTCTATTTTTGTGTTTGAGGCAAATAAAGGGGTGTATAAGCCCTTATTATGCACCTTAGGGGTAATTTGCTAAGTAAATCACACAATTGCACGAATGAAATTTATTTTTCATTAATTTGAAGAGTAGCTAACTAATTTGTATTTCTTACAATTACAAATTCTTTAATCATTATGAATGATAATAAGAATGTTTTGGAATTTTATCTTGTAACAGTATAGAAAAAAATTGGCCGCCAAATAATTTGCGAATGTTTTGGTACCTTACCTTGAAATAGTATTAAAAAAAAAATGGGAGGTCAACTTTACAACAGGGGACTATAGAGACTAAACTAAGCCCAGCTACTAAATTTCTCAAATGATCAAAACCTTGGTGCTCTGCTGTTAATGTTAAATCCAAATAGACTTACCCGATAGCACAGTACGATGAGACCAAAAACTCTTATGTCAGACTGAAACAGGGTTTATGCCCATAGAATAACTAAATTCCATTTCTAAAATAAGCTATAAACAGCCATATTTAAATTGCTGAGATTAGTAGTAGACTCTTTCTCTCTCTCTCTCTCTCTCTCTCTCTCTCTCTCTCTCTCTCTCTCTCTCTCTCTCTCTCTCTATCTCTCACTTTCTCTCTCTCCCTTTCTCTCTCTCTCTCTCTCTCTCTCTCTCTTCTCTCTCTCTCTCTCTCTCTCTCTCTCTCTCTCCCTCTCTTTCTATCTATCTATATATATATATATATATATATATATATATATAAAGTTAATCTAGATCTAGGTCATTTGAGGTAATTAATCATATTTATCAGGATATCCTATGATAGCTGAATAGTTTTGTGGCGGTGCAATGTTATTCAGTTCGTTATTTTGTAAAGAAGGCTACTGTCACAGAACTGCTGCCATTCAAATGTTACCATATTTACCGGAACAAAAACATTTAATTTATTTTAACTCACCTTATATTAGACTGATGAAGCTTTTGTAAGACAACTTAAGCATGTTAAATGGTTTATCACAATGAAAACTTTTGACACAACATTGACACTGCTGAATAGAAAGTGACCCGACCTTGCTACCTTGCTAAATTTTTACATACAAAGTTTATGTCCCTGTAAAATTATAATTTTTAAGAAGATTGCATTACATTTGACATTCATTTTGTTATTTGTCTTGCTGATAAGAAACTTCAAAAGAACTTTTCATAGCATCATGTTGCAGCATGTGTTACTATATTGCAACTGTTTTAAAAAAAATTCCTATTTATTTTTTCAGGTTTTTGGTACTAATGTAATGGTTACTGTAGCTAAATCATTTGAGGCTCCCATCAAATGTAAGTGTAAGATAAGGGATTTTTGCTGTCTACATAAATGACTATTACTTCATGGCACTAGCAGCCTTCTCATTTATTTTTTTTTTCGAGTGATATCTCAATGTAATTGGGGTCTTGTTTTAGTTATTTTAATTGTTATCATAGTTTTACATATCTATGATGTAAGTTTTATTTACATAAATGACAAGGTGGTCCAAAGGGGCTGAAATATTTTTTGGACCTTTGAGATAACTTAACACAGTTTTGAAAGATAAGAAAAGTGCTGTAATGACCCAAGGGATAATAAAGCATTTCAATGATTTAAAAGGTTTTCAACTGTTTTTTACAGCTCTTTTTAACCTGAATTTATTAACTTCTATTTAAGCAAGATTCAGATTTTTAGTGTTAGAAAATCTATTATATTTTAATTTGCCATTAAGTAAAAGGATAGTCATAAAATGAAAGAATTTTAATCTTAAAATAAAATAAATTCATTCTTATTCAAGCTATGTTGACATTGCATATTGTAATGATATTTTTTTCAAGTGAAGCAGATTCATACATTTTTTTCAGTGGTTTTCCCACAAGATCTTTTAGAAAATGGTCTGAGTGCCAATAACTTTGCCATGTTGGGTCTCGGAGACATTGTTATACCTGGGATCTTTATCGCTCTTCTCTTGCGATTTGATATGAGGTTGGTTCAGTTTTTATTTAACTTCAAGTAAGTGATGTGCATCAAAAATCATGATGAACAAATATATTAGGCTGTTTCTCTTAATATGAGCTTGATGGGTGGATGGAAGTATGAACACTTTTACATGTTTTCATCATTGCCATGAAATAAATCTTTCTGTATTTTCCTCTATCAAGTTTTTCTGTTAGTATAGCAAAAATGAATCAGAAAATTTTAAGAGAAATTTCTTTTTTTTTTTTTTGAGGGGGTTGGCTGTGATCACTTTAAAGACAAAGTCAAAGAAAGTTAGATGTTTCATGTATGAAAAAAACATGTAAGTGTGTGTCAAATTTTTGGATCATGAATATATAGCGTTGCAGTGCATCGACATTGGATAGATTTGGTGTTAAACAGAAGCATTATGCATCAAATTCTTAACAGGGCTACACAGTTTGTTTTTTTTTTGCTTGGTACCTAATGTATTGAAATTTATTCTTCATTATGGCCATGATGAAGTTCCTAGTAAAGTTAGCTAATCATTGTAGAGGAGATACCTCAGTTGAGAACTAAGTTTATGGTTGTAGTTTGGTGACAAAAGTTAACTCAATAAAAACTAAGGAAAATCATCGTGCAAAGAAAAAAAAAATCAAGGGCAGTGCAATATAATTTTTATGATTTAAGTTTTGAGTAGTTTTTCACATAATGTGCTAGCTTTTGTTGCTCTCTTGCAGTTTGAAACGGAAAAGCACAGTGTACTTCTATGCTGGCTTTGTGGCCTACTGCCTTGGTTTGGGGACCACCATTTTCATTATGCATTTCTTCAAGCATGCCCAGGTAATAAACATTCTCACACCTTAAGTTAACTCAAGTTATTTGTTAGGAATATATGAAAATTCAATATCTTGGTGCTGGAATTATATAATTTATCAATTTAAGTTACTATATAAGAGAGTTAAGTTTCGTTACAGTAAAGGAGTAAAACCTTCGGAATGTTTCTTCTTTGCCTTCAGATCTAGGATATGTTTTTCTTTAAACATAATAGTAAATGATTTTCAGTGTTTCGAAATTGATAGCATTTTTCATATTGAGTGGCTAAAATTTTGCAATAATGTTAAGAAGCAAAGTTTTACGATATATGCATTATCCTTAAGCTGGCTGGGGGCTGGGCAGATATTGCTAAATTCTCAGTCAGATAAGGAATTGCCGCAAGATGTATGATTCATAAGGTTTTATTAGCCATAGGCTTAATGGTGCTAATGATTAATGTGTTTTAGGTTTATGAAGTCATTTAATAAAGTTTATCAAATAATTACAGTTCATGTGGCCATACTTCATGAATTTTTTGTTCTGACGATTACCTATGCCTGTGGCGAAGACTTGTTTTACATGTGATGGCCTTGAATTTGTGAGCTGTATCAGATCTGAAGGAACTTTGTCTTAGACAAACTAGTTGAAGGCTCTATGATTGTTCTCATTGAATCTGCTTCTTTCAGCATTTGCAAAACGTTTTCAGTTTTAAATTATAGATATATATTTTTCATCAACCATGTTATTATCTTGTTATAGAGTACACCCATTCACTGAATCATGGAACATGCTCTCTTTTCTATAATGTTACAATCAATTATTTAACACTTGTCAGCATCAGTTTGATTTCATTTTTAATCAGTGATATGTCGCTGTATATCCTTTCCTGAACTGAGATACCTCCATAAGATTACAAGTTCTGTATTGCTTTATATTGCATCAGAAAAGATATGAGCAGGCTGAGATGAGTAAAATCACAAGTGACCTCTCCATTTTGTGTGTGCATACTAATAACTTAAAAATAGTCATTGCACAGATCACTTACATTGTTTTTATGTTATTTATGTTTTGGTCCAAATGTTTAGATTTAGTTCATAAGCTGTTTACTTTAAAAACCTTTTTTATGTCAAAGAAAGAAATTGCCCATCGTTTAAAATTTTTATTGCCTTAATATACATTGCAAGCCAATTTAAAATAACTTTTTATTTTACACTCTAGGTTTAGAAATAGCTCTTATTACTGTTGAGGTAGCTCAGTTAAAACAGCTTTTTCAAATGAAAAGGCTGGGCCTTGCAGTTGTTTAACTTGGATAAGAAATAATGTTGAAGTTTGATTAATTCATTAACTATCAGAAATAGTCATAATAATAATAATTGTTTTTCTATCTATTTTGATTAGCCCAATATTTTGACTGACAGACAGTGAGTCGTGGCAACATGCGCACATTTTAACTTTCAAACTTTCCTCAGCCTGCCCTTCTGTATCTAGTCCCTGCTTGTCTTGGTCTGCCTACACTTGTGGCCCTTATCAAGGGAGACATTGTTGCTATGTTTAAGTAAGTTATATTACTTGTCTGTGGTTTTTCTTTCTTTTTTTTCTTTGTTTTTTTATGCTTTTTGGCAAACATAAAGTTTCTGAGTGCAAATTTTCTAGGGCTTGTGTATTAGTTAAAAAGAAGTATTAATATTTCTTTCTAATTTTTAAATTGAACTAGGAATACATTTCTCAAGAGTCTTAACACAGTGTAAAAATTGTAAGCTATGCAATGGATGACAGAAAGTCAAGATCAATCTGTTTCTTTGTTCAGAACAAAAATTAAAAAACCATATGGTATCAAACCAATCTGTCAAATTTATTTAGGTACTTGATTGAGAGATTAACCGGCAGACAGAGAAACAGGGTGGGGGTTGGGTGAGTATTGAGGTGTGGTAGAGAACAAAAACTTTAAATGTTTGTAAGATTACTTCGGTGATATCCTAGTTGTGGCAGTACATATGTGTTTTCGAATGTTTAGATCGGTTAAGGGGCGGGGAGGAAAAGGAAACCTTACATTTATTGTGTCATTTTAATTTTATTGCTTTAACAAGTCATTTGGATTTAAAGTTGAGAAATTGAAATTATATTGACTTGCTTTAGACTACAGTGAAATCCGCATAAAGTCAACACCCTGGGACCAAAAAAAAGTGTTGACTTTAAGAAAGGTTGACTTTATCCGTTTCCAGGAAACAAGTCCAAAAATTCATATACAAACTGGTTGTGTCCCTTGCGTCACTTATGATAGTGGTCTCCCTTTGCATTGGCGCCATTTCGCTGCTTATAGTTATAGTGTGTTAAATTTATGCAAGTTATTAAGGCAAAGAGAAAACCACACTAAGTCTGAAAAGAGGTTTATTTGAACAACTTGATTTACCACACACGCACACACAAAAACAACCCACAAAATATGCACACATCCCTACAATTTTTGCTTTATTTCTTTTTCACTATTATTCTTTTTTAGTATAGCCATAGGCTTGGGACCATCTTTACTTTTTCACCAGAAAAAAAACAATAATAGCTTGATTAAAAAAAAAATGTGTAGTATTATTGGAGGCTGTGAAAAGGATGCTATTGGTTAAAGCGAGCGGCGGTGAGGAGAAAACAGTGCACTGTTACAAATGATGCAAGCCAATAATAAGTTAGATCTAGATTTAGCTTAGCTAGGCTTTGTTAAGCATGGTATTGACACACAGTGACTTTCTGACTGTATTGGGTTTACAAACAAAGAGCTCTATTCCGCCCATAAATCCCCTTTTTTTATGGGTTTCACCTTTTCCCGCCCATCACAAGGTGTTGACTTTAAACGAAAATGCCCCCCAAGCTGTTGACTTTATCAGAAAATTAGTTACTTAAATAAAGAAGGAAAAGAAATGGATCACAGTGTGGTGATGACTTCAACCTGATACCACTGTTTCTCTTCATTCAGTTCACAAATTGGGCGGGCCAAGGGGATCAAGCATGTTAGCTCAACTCTGTTCTATTGAAATTAGCTCTGCGCATCCATGAATATGATGCATTTTCACTCATATTTAAAGTTCTTTGAGCTAGCATTGCAGTTTGATAAGGAACAAAATTTCAGATGCACATAAGTTTAATCAAGATGGGAAATGTACTAACCAAGTTTAAGTTATATTTTAGACCACCAGTTACTGATTCAATGAAGCACAGCATTTATATTCAAAGAGACAATGAGGTTAGCACCTAATACCTTTAGGTGTGGTTTAGGTAAACTCAGTCAGGAAATTCATTATTTTTAAATAAGATGATAGTGCTTGGCATTAATATGTTTTTGTAGACAATTTATTTAGTAAAGATTGTTCCAAACAAATTGTGCAAATTATGATAAGTGGAATAATGTGTTTAAAGAGAATTTTACACAGCTTTTTTATTTTTGATTCAGTTATGTTATTGTCATGTTTCTAGATTGATAAATGCAGGCTTTAAAGTTTTGAGCAGGAGGAAAAAAATATCATCCAGATCTCTACCACTTAAGAACAATTTCATCATAACTTTATACATTTTCTTTACAGATATGAGGATCATACAGAAGCTGAGATTGCTGCTGCTGCTGCAAAAGAGAAGGAGAAAGAAACTCAAAAATCAAAATAGTCATTATATTTTTAATTTGTTTTAGTTAGAGCAGAGGAAAAATTATGTTTGCATAAGATAAACTGGACTCTGGATTGAAATAGATGTGACACATTTTGCCCCGGCTGATGAATCAAGCATCCCTGACCAAGCACAGGGATTTCATTAATATATTCTGTATGTTTATTTGTGATAATTTATTGTGAGTCTATTTTAAACATCAGTTGAAAAGTTTCTTGACTGTTATTTTATTTTCCTGTAAATTTTCATTGAGTTCTGAAACAGCTTGTTTTAATTTTTTTTAATTATTTTGTTTTTGTTTGTCTAGTGGTACTGGGCAAGTCAGAAAGCAGTGCTATAAGCTTATAAGTGCAATGATCATGACAGTTTTTATGAAATGTATTGTATAGTGCGACTCAGAAAATCATGTAGAGTTGAGATATTTTATATTAGTTGTTGCCAGGTAAATTATAAGGGTTGTTTGTGGCTGCAGTCAAAGGCAGCTTAACAAGTAGCTGGTTCATGCCTTGCAATCACATAATTCTTGCTTTTATTATATGTCAGTGAAGATTTCTGTTCACCTGAAAAAAAAGTTTTAACACTTTTATTCTCTTGTTATTCAGGTCTATCCCTTTTTATGTGGACACCTTCTTTACAAGGAATATAGAAATTGAAATATGAAAACTTCTGTTTCTTCAGAGCTCTTTCTTGTTTTATGAGTTCTGATTTTCAGATTCCGCTGTATTTTAGAAGTAGACAATATTTTATGGTTTCTCTGGTATCTGTTATGTTCCATGAAATTTGTGATGTTTTTTTTTCCTTTTCCTTTTATTAGTTATAAGGGTAAAGACGTTGGTCTTAGGGCTGTTTTATTGCCTTGCTTCATATTAAATCACTTGAAATTGAAAAATCAAAACTAGTGTTGTTTTGAACACTTCCTGCTTTGCATCATCATAACATTTGTTGTGCTTAGTCATAACTCTGATAAAGTGTATCAGGTAAGAGAAACTGATAGTTGAATTTATTGAACTGGTGCTTACATAGATTTTCTTTTTAAGTTTTGCTAAGCAAGCTTGAATAAAAATAAGTAAAAGTCATACTCTTTAAAAACTGCTTACCAGTTGTTTTTTAAACAAGTTTTCTACCGTTTTATTTCAATTATAAGTACTTTAAAAAAAACGAACAGGATTTGGGAAAACCCTCTTTCTTTTTTTCTTTTTTTAATTTCCAAAATATTTTATAACAGCGTTACACTCGTAATAAGGTTTTTTTATGCTTAAAGCTAGAGGAATGAGTTAGACATCATTTTGGGTTGTCGAAAACAATCAGTATGGCTTGAACAAGTGTTGAGACTCCTTACTGTAAGCTTGTATAAAATTGTTGGCTGTGTTTTATCTGTTTTGACAAAGATAGTTTTGGCGTTACCAGGATCTTAAGGTCTTTAGAAATTTTTTTTTTATTGTATTTTGACTTAAGAAAAAAGAAAAGATTATTTTCTGAACTGTGCAAAGCTATGTACTCACAATTGTGACTAAATGTGGGGAAAACCAACTAAGAGCAAAGAATATAAATACAAGTATCATTAAGGGATTTTATAGAACAAATTTGAAAGTTATTTCATATGGATCTGGCTCTCTTGATAGCCCCTAACTCTAAATAATAATAAAAAAAAACCCCCGGATTTTAACTGGATTTTCCCAAATTATATCACAATTCATTATTGCACTCTTGGTCATAAAACATTTTCTTGTAAGCTGATCAACACATTCAGTTGCATTTCAACTTTGTGTTTTCATCAAATTCTGATCGGTATGTATAAAGCTTTAATGCTATCGTAATATATAATTTTGGTGACATGGTATTATTTTTTTTCCATATTCATTTCTCCATTTCGTAACTTTCAATTTCAATTCAAATTTGTAAATATGATCACGTCTTGAATATTTATTGTCACAGTCATTAAACTCACATAGATTAGGGTTAATTAAAAAGTTCTATTGCAAGGACAATAGTTGGTCAGAAACCAAGTTTAAAAAACATTCACGTTTTTTTTTTTTTTTTAAAAACATGTTAAATGTTATCTTAACATTATTTTTGTCATTTAATATGTATGATAATATGACTTTTCATTTAAGGCATTAAGATGAAAGGATATTGAGAAATCTCATTAATAGTTGCATTAAAAACAGTAGGCTTCAATCTTTTTAGTGTAAAAGAGATATTAAAATATATGTTCTGACAATCAATATTTGATCAATATACTCATATAGAAAAGTGAACTAAAATTAACGAGCAAGATAAACTCAAGCTTTGCTCAGATGTTTGTTTTGACTTATTCATACCTACATTTTCTGATATCTCATTTGAAAGGTTAATTTTCATTTTTTGTGGTGCTGGTTTCTTATCTTTATTTATTTTTTTTTTTAACTTAAATATCTAAATATTGTCTGATACATATGCTAAATCTTTGTTGACATTTTGTTGCCTCAGCTTATTATCTGCTGTGACTCATGTAATTGCATACAGCATTAACTGTCATTCATTTTAAGAAATAAATTTTAGTAAGTGAAATAAAAAAAAAAAGTGTCAATTTTCAGAAACTTGAATTAAAGACTCAGTAAGCATAAGAAATATGTGGCTTATTCTCATTTTGATTATGAATTTTTAAGTTTTACAAAATTATTAGACCCAGAGGTTTAATGTTTGTCAATTTCCTTTTATGGTGAAGAAAATATAAAGGCCTGGAGGAAAATAGACAATATACAGGACTGACAATGCAAAACACATTCAGTTATTCTCAGAGAGGATTTTTTGTGTAGTTTAATCTATACACGGTGTAGCAAGAGTGCTGTTTTAGATGCGTGCAGCCGGCCTTGCGTGGGTCAGGCTGACCAGGGTGAGGAGAGGGTCAGCCCAGGTAGCCTGCTCGCCTCTGAGCATGCATGTTTTTTTTTCTAAAATGCAAAGTTATCTTCTATCCTGTAAAGGAAACACAAAAACATGCTTGTTAATTGTTAGAATCATTATAGATGCTACATAGGACTTGTAAGACAGGGAAAAAATAAAAGAGAAGCTAGTTTTTATAGTTTCCATGTAATAGACTTTGAACTGGCACAATATGTTAACGTTTTCATATAATCAAATTTATATTTAAAAAAATTGGACCCTTGTTTTTCTTCAAAATTTGATAACAATAAGTAATGGACATGCCTCTTTTTACTCAAGAAATTTGAAACAGTTCAAGATTGTAGTTTGTCCCTCCAAAGTTTACCATTATTTTCTTATAAGTAAACAGCTTCCATGACAAGCCTATGGAAAAGTGCTGATCACTGGAAGCTATTCCAAGTTGTATTCAAGTGTGAAAATTGTGAAAACAACACTGTTAAGTTGATATTATTGATAATAAAAAGTTATCATGAAGGATGTAACAGTTTTATAATTTTTAGGAAAATAAAATCTATTCCGACTTTTTCTTTTGTGGTAAATTCACAGAATAAATACATATAAACCATATCACATTTAAAAAGTGCAGTCATTTTATCCCTGAAGCCTAGGTGCAACTTGATGTAGGTGTGCTGTCAATATGTGATGCAGTTTTTCTAATATCGTCTGTAAATCTGTGCGCCCTGTGTTTTTCTAAGTTTGCTATCATTTGGTGACTGTTTTCAGCTCCCTGTTCCCCTATGAGGCCCAGTGTGTCTGTATTTTTGTATGTGAGGAATGCAGTGGTGTTTGAAAATATGTTGTTTTGGTATGATTTTGTTGGGAAACATTCTTCTGCATACGGTCATATAATTTTCTATTGCTGATTGTACCTCTGGAAAGTGGCTGTGATCAATATGTTTTGTGTGTGATAAGGCATCGTGAACTTTGGAAAAGGCTTCGTTGAGTCCTTTAAATGTTATTTGAATTCTGCAGGCTTCATCTGTGAAAAATGGGTTTCTTGTGAGTGCTTGTGTTTGTTTGACAATGGTCTCTGTGAGTTATGTGTACACATTTTCTCAAAGAGATTTTTGACAGTGGTTACCTACGAAAGATCGACTGTGGTATGCTTGAGGTGTAATTCTATTCTTGTTGAGTATTGTGTCTAATGCAGAGGCTATTGGGCCTGACCTTGGTGTGAGATTTGCGTGTGATAGGGAAGAGAGATGCTGCTCTACGTTTCCTATTTTCTGTGAGTGTCTGTGAATATCACCCTGTCCCTCACTAAATACTAAGGAGCCCTCCTCAATTTGGTGTTTGTTTTTGAGTTCTTGTTACTGATGACAGTGGGAACCATATGTTTTCACACTCACCCAAGGGCGTCAGAAACTCACTTTTTTGGTTGGCTATTTGTGTGTCTAACTTGTGTGCAGTCTCTTCCAACAGTTTGTGATGTTTTAAAACGATGTTGAATAGAATGTGAAGGTAAGGAGGGCTCATGCTGTCTAAGAGTGGTGTGTGTAAAGCATTGTGGTTCTTGGCAACTTTTTTTTTTTTTTGCACTTGAATCTGTAATGAAATTAAAGTTGTCAGCGAGTATGGTTTCTAGTGATTATTGTGGATACTGATCACTGGGTTTAAGCATATCTCGCCATGGCATGAGGCACCAAAGACACGGTACCCTTGGGACCTGAGAGGTCATAAATTTTGCACAAAAATTCACAGTCTCCATTAAGAAAAACTTTGATTATTTTGTTTCTCCTTGAATGGGACTGAAGTGCTTTGAATTGTATTATGTCATGCGTTTGGTTTGGCTGTGCTTGTGATCAGTAGCATAATTTTCAGTGAATTTTTCCATGATCTCCCCCAATTTTAACCCCTAGGCTATTTCATCCTCTGGAATAGATCCATTCTGCCATGTGAGCAAATTTTTTTTATCATATGCATCTAACAAGCTATCTACAAATCTGGGTAACTCCCCTGTTCTACCATAAGGCACCTGGCGTTCTATGATATCATCCTTCAAACATGTCCTTTACTCTACCTTGACGAAGTTCGATACTAAATCACTTGAAAGTTCCCGAACTGACTTTTCGTTTTCTACATGTATCCTCATTTTCTTGAGTAACCCACCTTGGTTTCTTTTCTGTCGCCAACTCAGTCCCAACATCTCTTTGATCACTAATGGCAGTAATGCGTGATATCGTGGAATGCTTAACTTCTGTCTGATTGTAGCTTTTGTAACTTAATTCTTCTACGTTCTACTGGAATTCTTTTTAACTCTGAAGCTAACTGTGTATGTTGAGCTACTTGATGTCCAAGCTACGATTGTCCTACACTTTTGTACAAGGTGTGATCTCTTTCTCTTTGTTGGTATCCTGTCCGTGTATCTTTTCTAGGTCTTACAACTCGCTGAAGTGTTATGGTTTGTCCTTTTGTCTTGCACAATGTTGTTTATTCCTTCGCGTTTTCCCTAAATTTTCGTCTAATGAAATGTGTGTTGAGCTGCTCTTCTGCTCTTGATAGTGGTGTGTCTTCTGGGCGACTGAATGCCTCACTAAAGGTGGTGTCATTTTTAATCATAGGTGATGTTGACTTGTCTAGTGTCTCTGTTTTCTTAGCTTTAATTGGTGTAGATTCTGCAAAGGGAATAAGTGGAGGCTGATGTGAAACTTTGGTATCTTTGCTGGAACTGGTGCATGCAAAGCTGTTTCTGTGATCAAGGAATGTGATGCTTGTATCTGTTTCGTGAAGCTGTTGTGTGACACTGTCCCTCATATCTGAGCTAAAGATATGAGCTTCTTGTAGCTGTGTGATATCTGTCTGAAAAGTTTAGCACCAAACTTCTATGATAATGAGGGGGTTTAACCCATGCAGATATTCGCTGCAGATATCATGGCAGATGTTCCTTTTAACCCCATTCCAACTAGCGTTCCTCCCCTTTAATCAAACCAAGTTTGCTAAATGTTGATCAGAACAAGCTACAAACTTGAATATCACTTTCTAGATTGTACTTAACTATTAATGTTGACCCATATGCAGAATTTTTTAATCATATTGTTCAGATAGATAATCATTTAGTTTTTTTTTTGGTTACTCACAACATTTTAAAAAAATTTTTTTGGGGGGGTTTTATCTTATGAGGAAATACACGCACTTAGAAATTTTAAGGTTAACTCAAAATCAACTTTGATATTTTGATAAAAGATGCTGTTCAGAAGCATTGGTCTCCAAAAAAAAAAAAAAAATATTAAAGAGACTGTGGTAAGCGTTAGCAGCTAGGGTTATGTATATGCAATGTGCTTAACTAGGATCTTTTATTTAAAAACGGAACCAAAAGAAGGTCTTGTCACTCACGGAGGCCTGCATCTAACCCGGATATTGATAAATGAATTTGTTAAAATACACACATTATCTTGCAGTTACACAGGAATTTATAATACTGCCGTTCTTAGTTTGTAAAACTATGATGATAGGGGTTCATGAAATTTTTCGTCTGTGTAGGAAAGAATCTTGGTATTCGACCAGCCTTTAGATCATTTCTTTAGAACGCAAGATGCAAATTTTCGATAAAAACTGACAGTAATTAGGCACATGTGAGCGCGTTTAATGAACCAAAAAAAAAAAAAAATCCTTTGCTTTTCTTTTTGCTAAAGCTGCATTTGGACTCGATTGAATATCGCTCGGTCATGAAGCTTTTAGCTTTACACATTCAAGGAAAATCCCCTTTTTTAAAGGATATGGCACAAGTTAAGGGTGACCAATTTCTCAGTTTAATACACTGACATACTGGGTAAGAAAACTCTCATGTTGGTGATATAATTATGAAGATCGTGAAGGGCGCCTATCTTTTGTGGTAACTAAATGTAACGTTAGCATAATGAAGAAACTGGGTCTAATCTTTTATAAAATCGAAGCATAATTGTCTAACAGCTCACAAGTGAAACTGAGATCAATGTGGGGTCGGTTGAACCGATTCCCTATGACGGTCTCAACATGAATAAAGTTTCTGCAAGATGGTTATTTCGTCTTTTGACCAGTGAGCAAAAGAAGAGGTGGGTGTAGCCCTGCAAAACTCTCCTTCGAGTGGAGTCCAAACAACACATTATGTTTAAAAACCTTAAAACAACCATGAGTGATATCATGGATTTATAACTTTGATCGCAACTTAAGAAAAAAAAAAAGAGAAAAACGTCCTCCATGCAATGGAAAACCTCTTTCTCTTCACCAAAGAAGACAAAGAAGTCATCATCAAGAAGAGATGTCATGTTGTCGTGTTTCTATGATCGCGCTGCTTTAATAATGGTTGACTACTTGGGAAATGAACAAACCGTCATGGGAGACTACTGCTCGAGTTTGCTGACAAAACTAGTTTAAATTGGCGAGAGAAAAGTGTAGGAAGTTCAGTAATAAGTCCTACTGCCTGGCAATGCCCCTGCGCACAGAGCACAAGAAGAAGTAAAGACAGCAGAGCAGTGCGGCTCTAAAATTCTGTCACATCCAGCTTATTCACGAGTTTAGCCCCCTCAGACTTGTTCCCCAACCTAAAAAAAAATACCTAAAAAAAAAGTATCCCGAAAGTTGCATTTTCCATGACAACTAAGACGCCATTGAAGCTGTTGAAGACTGGTTAGGGGCATATTCTGGGTCCTTTTACTCTCAAGGACTTTTGAAGGTCTAAGAGAGGTGGCAGAAATATTTACGTAACTATGCGCTGTGACTATAGAGCGAATAAAAAGTATATGTGCCAATTTATAAAGCTCTATCTTTATTGCTTCATATCTAGACCAAAGACTTCTTGAACCACTCTCATATAAAAAAGCACTTATATATATATATATATATATATATATATATATATATATATATATAGTAAAGAATTCCTCAATGGAGAAAATACGACTAGAAATAAACTGGTTAATATGTTGTTTTCTTTCACATTTTTGTTGTTGTTATTCATGTACTTTTCAAATCATCTTTTTCTTATACTAAATGAGGACACAATTTATAAGCTGGGAGCTTATCGAGTTCTTTTGCTATTATCATAGAGAATGATTATTACCCAATTAACACTAAACATACATCTCGCTGCTTTCTGATTGTTATTCTAATCTCTAGCATTTATCTTTCGCTACCATATACTCTAGGCGTGATTACAGATTTACAAAAACGAGGCTTAACTTTTGAGATGAGCATTTCGATCTGGGATATATCGCTTTAACAGTAGGCTTATAAATAATTGTGACTGTAAGTACCAGTACAGCATCTCAAACATCTTAGAGCACCCTGGGACACTAACTGCGACTTCTATTGTGTTGAAACCTCAAATTAAATCAGTGAAAACTTCCGTTCTTGGTAATAAAACTCATGCAGATTCGCTGTATTCTATTCAGCATTAATTTTTATGACAAAATGTATCGCGTTATAGAAGATTGAAAAATATGAAAAGGGAAAACACGCACGTAATTATATTGATTACATCGACAGGACAAAAAAAAAGTAATTGCACTTTAGATCACATTTTAAATACATTTCATATTTACAGCTTCAGCAAGATAATAATTATAGGTACTCTCAAAGCGTTGCCGAAGTTTTACGTTAACTAGTTGTTGAGACGTGAGAGAAAAAACCCCCAAAAGCTCACCCGTAAATGGCTTTGCAACTATTATTATCAATTTTGCTCTACAAAAACCTCATCAAATTAACCGGCAATAATAGTGAGTCGAAACGGAACCGGCAAAAGTTCGGCTTTTACTTTAAGTAAATAAAAAAATCCGCCAATTTGGTCATCTCTTATGGTTAATTAAGGTCTTACTCACGCCGGACCCATTGGTGTTCGCCCGACTAAACTTTGAAACGGTAAAAATTAAAAAAAAAGTTATAGATCTAAAGAAGATATTAGAACGAGGTTGAATCAAATCTGTATTTCGCCCTAGAATAGACCTGATTTTGTTGTTGGGGAGTTCCTTTTAGGTACGGACGGTTTTTTACATAGAAGAAACAGTAGCAATCCTGTAAGAGACAGAGAGCTGAAATAAATTAATTTTTCTTCTTTGTGTAACCCCAAGCAAAAACCAAGCCCAATCTTTTTCCATGGTCCCGATCAAACGAAGCCCTCTTTGGTGTGTATATTAGTCCGTACCTAAAGGGAACTCTTTCCAACACCTAGACTAGATCTAGATAGACCTTTAGTTTAGGGCCTAGATCTATATTAAGACTAGAGGAACTTGAATACTTGAACATCATTCTGTTACAACGCATAGAGATAGTTATATCCATAAAACCAATTTTGAATTAAATATAATGTGTTTAATATAGAACACCTTTTTAGGTACTCAAACAACCCTTCACTTGGTTACACTGTTGCTCACGGAGCTTATATTTGTATTTTACTTTTAATATTGAGGTTTCACAGACGACTTGGAACCGCTGATCGTTAGTCATAACCTAACTAGGGCTTGGCTTCCCTTTGCTGCCCTACGTTGTTTACACCGCAAGGGTGCCTTAGTTGGGAAAATACATTGGCTTCATAGACTTCATTAAAACTGTCTTGGATTATGTAAGTGTGACGGTGACTAGTGCGGTTATACAATTGATACACACACTACATTGCGCTAGAATAGTACTCCGTAGCTGAAGAGCATTGCTAGCAGTCATCATGTAACCCTTGAATAATAATTACATTCTTGGTGGGAGGGTTGCATGTTTGCTTAAAGCGATTCTGCTTCATACCGCTAGGTAGGAGGAGTTTATGCAAATGATCATGTTGGTCAGTCTAAAAATATACTGACCTAGTCTAGCTAAGAGCCCTTTAGTCTTGTTTGCGAAAGCTCTAAAATGATGCCAGATCAAAAGGAACTGTGATGGTCAGTGATAGATCTGTCTCCATTGGATCAAAAGTTTTTACATATAAATACATTCAGCCTAGAATATTTAGTGGAACTCCTCAACTTATTTTAGATCTAAATTATTTTTTTTTTTGAGAAAAAGCCACGTAATTGAGGCAAACATTACAAAAGAGCAATTCAGTACAGGTAGTCTAGCACTTAAGAGTAATGAGGCCAAGTATAAGAGACGGAAAGATACGTCTTTAAGAAATTGAACTTCTTCCAATTGTTAAGAGGCAAAGCAACTGAGCAACTAGTGTACATGCTTATATTTCTAGCCTGATGAATAAATTGCATGAACAGTTTCACAAGCCCTGTCCATCACTAGTACTGATCTCAGGGCTTCCGTCTCTCTGTTAACAGTTACCATTCTGTCTATTTCAGCTTGAATTTTATAATTATTTATTTTGACCTTAAGGTTAAAAGAAGGATATCAGGGCATCAGAAAGTGAAGTTGTTGTTTTCTAAAATGGGATGTGATAAATAAACCTGGAACATAATATTTTAACTGTTTGAAAACGAAATGAGATTTTTTGCTCCCAACTTTGGTATGATCACAACAACAAAGTTTGGTTCAGTTCACTCCATACATCTGCCGTCTTCTGACAAAAAGTCGCATATCGCAAAATGCAAAATTTTCAGGGGAGGCAAATAACTGTTTTGTTTAATATCTCTGTTAAAATAGTTCAGAAACGAAAAAAATTAAGTGCTTCTGAAAGGTATTAAGTTATTTTATTTATTGGTTTTAATAAAAGTTTTCTTAAGGATTTATTTTGGCCGAAATAATGCAAAAGTCATTTTATCATATCAATCAAAATCAAGTTAAGGATTCTGTTTATGACAAAAAGTCCTATATAGAATATGCGACTCCTGCCCTTGTGGGCATGTCAGCTGTGTATGGCAAAAGGTCGCATATTGGAATATGCGACCTTCTCTCATATGTTATGGTACACTTTTGAATATATATAATTGATACTTTTAAGTAATTGAGACGCAAGTTAGTGAAACAATTATTTCATTTACTTAAAAACACTATTAAACAACAGTAGATAAAAACGATATTGTTTTTTTTTAAGCTCAGATCAGGGTTTTTTGTCATACAAAGCAATCTGGGCCGCTAATTAGCAGAGGCTGAAGCTTAAAAGATTATGTGTAAAGCGTAGTTTTTACTCCAATTTTAATTACGTTATATATATATATATATATATATATATATATATATATATATATATATATATATATATCTTAAATAGTTACGTAAAAAAATGACTGTTTTTTTTTTCTATTTGGCTTCTAAAAAAAAAGACTACTGAGCAGGACTACGGTTTCTAAAGTAATGAATTATGAAATTAAGAAACTGCTAACAACTAATGAAGCAATGAGTTAAATATGTTTTGATCTCTGACTTTTGGACATACGAGAAATCTGTTTTATCCACATTTTGTATTGATTATTTACACACTTTTAAAAGACAAAAATATTTGTTATTGTTATTTGCAATATATACATTATCATTAACTTTATCAGAGCCATCATTAATTTTCGTTGAAAACAGTTATTATGAAATACTGCGGCCTTGCTTCTCCATTACACCCTTGTCATCATAGCTTTGAAAACAATTTCATGTTCTTTACTTGCTAATGACCAACATAATAGTTCAATGGACAATTTCGAGAAAGCAATATATAAGACCTTACAAAAAAAATCAATTTTTCACGAGCATACACGAATACATTGCATAGATTTGTTTAGAAAAAAAAATAGAGAAAGTGAGTGATTTGGCATTTATAACTCACTGCGGGAAAACTAAAAATAGTAAAATGAAGTGCAAACAATCACATAAAGTTGAGCGAATATTTAAGATGAATAGAGTACAAAAGTAAATAGCAGTTACATCTTTCCAATATCATCAAACAAGAGCAGTGGCGAGATCCTTGCTTTTGAGACTTACTGGTAGATCTTCCCAAAAACTTCTTCGGTTGTGAGGCATCAAGGGAACAAGTTTCTGGAGAATATTATCTTTCTTTTCTTTAGCCACGCCTCTTGGTTTTTGTCTAATCTTTGGAGTGGGGTCATATCCTTTCTTTATGAAGCTGCATGCGGATGCTTCTCGATCGGAGAAGTTCTCCTTGAAAAACAGTGTTTCAGGAGAACCCCGTCTAAACTCTGCCCAAACAATTCTCGAGAGATACGGTCGTGGCTGAGCTCGACCCAGGAGATAATTGCTCGCCCCAGATTCCCAGTCGGCAAAATCTTCAGTCGCCATAATGTGGACGTGACAGTCTGCCTCCTCAACACACTGGCGGAAATCGTCGAAATCGAAAATCTTGCCATCTTTTCTCTTCAGGACCTTTTCGATTTTGGCGTGCGTGGAATCGGCTGCCATGAAGGTATGGCCAGGTTCAAAATATTTTAGAGTTATCAGTTTGTTCTCTGTGAAGTTTTCATCGTTCACAGCATGAACAATCATGGTATACAGCGTCCAGTTCTTATTTTGGCTACTGCAGTTATCTAGCCATATTGTTACATGCTGTGCGTCCCTCTGTGTTTTGAGGAAGGTATGGAAAGTAGACGTCACGTCTTCGTCTTTTCTGCCGGCTACGGATTCGTTCCAGATGAAGGTCTTGTCTTTCCAGGTTTTGTTTAACTTTCTGGAACCCACGGGGGAAAAGGTTTCATTGAATACCACTAGACGGCTGGTAAAAATGTTGCTTTTAAACTGGTCCATTCTTGGGATGAGAATGACCTTCTGCAAATCAGCAGCAAACGTTGGGCAACTACTGATAGCCTCTGACATTGTATCATGTTGATACATTTCACGTGCCATTCTGTATTTTTTCCTATGTGACACGAAGGCAGAATAATGTTCACATACAACCTCACATTCGCATCGTTGCTTGTGAAGAAAAAATTGGTGACAAGTTTCACACTCCTCTTGTCCTAACACGGCAAAAGAGATGTTGAGTTCTTTAAAGGCTTTATAATAGAAGTTCATTGAGACTTGTCGACCACTAGTTTCACAAAAGTTTTTGTGCATCTCCTTCAAAGTCAAATCTGAGGAGAGGTACCTTCTCAAAGGTGCATGCTCACGTCTGTAGTGCGAAATGCTCGGTTTGTATTTCTCGACGTACTCGTGAACAATTTTGTGACTGATTTTGTGCTTCGGTTCGTGTTTGCCTCGTCTGTCTTTGAGTGGTGGGGCGTCGTTGTTTTGGTTGATCTGGACATCTTTCAAAGCACTGCGAATGACCTTATCGTTATTGGCCTTGAACCCGAAAGTAGTCAAAAAAAAACTTCTTGCACACAGGACGGTAGATACCATTTTGCATCCTCATGGTATATTTGTACGTGCATGATTTTGCTATCGGTTTCTTGTCAACACTGTTTGGGGCAACACGCTCTTTACAATCTGTCTTCAGGACACATTGTCTCACATACTGTCTTTGCGATACCCAATCTTTTTTCCAAAACATGGAGTTAATATCTTGTCTTTCCTTCTCTGCGAAAAACTGAACACATTTCTTTGGGCATTTATCATTGCACTCTTCAAGAACACAGTTCTTTGCTTTAATTTTCATCAATCTTTCTATCTCCTCATCTGCACGTTCTTCTGCAGTCTTCCTTTTCCTTTTCCTTCCTTGCTCCACTGAGATGATGCCAGAATTTGACTCTCCACGCTGTTCATCTTGATCTGGCACCTGAATTGTTTGAGAATCTATATCTCCAAAAGCATCCAATAGTTGATTGGGTGACTGTATATCACCTAAGCTTAGCCAAGATGTTGACATCTGATCCAACGTTTCTGTTGTATCTTCTTCTCTAGTAAATTGAGCAAACATGTTCGCAGGGCTATCTGATTCTTTTGTTTCCTGAGCCGATGGGGTTGAATAAGTTGTCTCATTCTCGAGAAGAGCCTCTTGTGACGATAAGTGAGTCGTATCAGATTGAGAAGCTATCTTGTCACCCGATGATGTTATGGGGGTATATTCTGCTTCAGAATCCGACTCTGAACTACTTTCGTCCTGGGATTTTCTAGGTTTGATCTCAAAATCTGGATCAGCATCATCATCGTCAAATGATATCTCACTCTCATTATCTGACATATCCTTTCCCAAATCATTGAATCTCTTCGAAGCATTGACTGCGCAGCGCCTTTTAGTTTTTGAAGCAACATCTTTCTCATCCCATCCTGGGTGTGAGGAGGTTTCTCTTCTCTTGTTTTTTTTAACGAGCTGCTGGCCTTCTCTTCTCTCCTCCACTTGTTGTTTTATCTTTAATATGCTACTCAGACTGACTTCCATCGATGGGTCATCAGATTCATAATCACTAGAAGCGGGTATAGCTTCCGCATGCAAGTCTCTTTGAGTAAGATTTCGCCGTTTAGCCTTTTTCACCGACTCTGAAATGACAGTTTTCGTGTTCATGTTGAGCAATCTGTAGAGGAAATAATTTGAGATTATGAGGTCCTGAAAGGACTGTAACTATTACACATTTTCAGCTTTGGCATCTAATTTTGTTTATAAATTAATTTCTCTAAAATTCTTCTCCTGATACACACATAAAATCACCATATATAGAATTAATTTAATTTTTGTCACCTTAATCTTTTTTTCATAAATGTACTTGAAACTATTGCAGTAAATAAGCCTGAACAAACAAAAAAAAATAAGAAAAAGTATTTGAAATAAAGTATACGGAAACAGTCTTTGTTAATTATCATTTAACTGAAGTTATACACGTACTTACCAAAGTTCTTTGTAGCCAACTAAAGGATTGAGTAGCAGATTCAGCCAAAATACACAGACCGTCTCAGCTTGGCAACTTTCGTAGAAAGTGTAGAGAAAACCTAATGCTCAAAATATAGTATGAGCCTCGATTGAAAAGGAAAATTCTTTCGGTGAACAAAAAAGTCCCTTTTATATAGTGCTTGCGTTAAAGCGGAATGATTGATAAAGCCTTAAACTTGGCACTATCATGCAATAGAGCGTATTTGCAATTACGAAAAACCAAATTATCTGTTAAGTCTTAAGTGGAGGATGGGCTTGCCAGTTAACTTTTGCCTCATAGGTCCTTTTCCAGCAGCCTCTCCCCGCCTTTTTCTATACGCACATCCACATAAAAACACTCGCACCAAGTGCTTGCAAGGCACCGGGTGATCAAATTGTGATGTTATCGACCTATGCCATTGTAAACATCTGAGATTAGGTTACACTAAAACTTTCAGGTATTTCCGGGGTTTGCAATAAAGGACGCATATATGTCAACCTTGAGCTGTCTTTTTCATAAACGGGCGCATATCCCTATATGCGTCCTTTTATCAGAAAAAAAAGTAGGAATTGTGCATTAATTATTATACAAAGACGCATATCGCTATATGCGACATTTTGTCGTAAAAGATTTTGATATGCGTCCGTTTATCAGAAAAGCACATGGAAAATGTGTCTTTTTTCTAAAGACGGATATCTTTAAAATAGCACCAACGTTGCAGTTTTCAAGTTAGCGAACCTAGACCCGGATAGAAAGGTGCGCCATTGGCTCAAATTCATCATGGTGTAATAAAACGAATTTGACTGAATTACCGATATGCGACCTTTTGTCAGAAGACGGCAGACATGTAATGGATGCTGACACATTTCAATATAATCTGGCTCTGGCTGAAATTTCAACTACCCAAAACCTCATCCCTTCCCTCTTTCCCACTCTTGCAAATGACAACACTTATTACTCTGCCACTCAAATACCTCTTATGAAACTAGTCAATAGAAATGCTCAAATAATAACATTGTTGCCAACCAATTTTTTAGGCTTTTCAAATATATTTAGGCAAACTACCCAGATTTTAGGTTAGCATCTAGTATTGTATGTGTAGCATTTTGTTTCTTTTGTTAAAAGATAACTAGCAGGCCTCTCTTTAAAATTTTCAATCAATTTGATTTTGTGACATGGGTTGAGCTGTGACTCAGTGGTTGTGGATTGTGACATTTTTTTTTTTCAACTTATAACAATATAAGATGTGTGACTGTCGCACCTATCCTTTATAAATAATTGTTTTAACATAACCGGTATACTTCCAGTTTTTAAAAGGTGGAAGACAAGTTACTTACCAAGAGAATGTCAAAGTCAGGTTTGTACAACCTTTTTCTATTGTTAATACTTTGTTTCATGTGCAAATTTGTTATTTCAAAAATCAAATCTTCATGCTGTCTTCTCATTTTTCGTATAATAACTCAAACTCAAATTGATGTATTAAACTGACTGAACCATTAAAACCTCGTAGTAAAGTCAAGGGCAATTCAAATATATGTCTCCCATTGGACTACATTTTTTTCTTTCATTTTCAGGCATAATGCAATGTTTTTAAACCAGATAAATTTTTGCTACAAATTTTCTACTTCGCTCTTATTAGCTAACATTTGTTATACATATATTTATATAATATATCATAGTTATCTAAATTAATGCCTTCTATTATATATCTTAAACACAAATGTTGGCAAACCTTAGAATATAGATCCTTTCTTTTTAATTTTGAGACAGTGTATAGATGAATCTGGGGCTTCATCCTTTCACTTTCACCTTGCTCCTCAGTGACTTTTGGCCTTGTTGTAGGGCTATTTCAAGAAAATAATGAAGGAAACAGATAATTAAGTCAAGTAAAGTTGAAATTCTTACTGCATATATTTTCTTTGTCATTTTAAGTGCGTAAAAAGTTTATTTTTTTTTAAATAAATGTTGATAATTTTATTTAGGTTCAAAGCGTAGTAGCAGCCCGGTAGCTGATTCTGAAGATACCAAATGTAGTAAACAAGCTAAAGAAGATACGGAAAACGCTGCATTTACAGGTAAACGTATTGCGGAACTGTAAGTTAAATTTTTATGGTGATACAATCATTATAGTGTGCACAACATCCCAGTTTGATTTTTTCAAAACATTCATTCCAGTTCAACTTATAGTTTTATTCCGTAAACTCTTCATTATAAAAAAAAAATACTCATATTTTCCAAAGCATTTTTTATTTCACTTGATATTTTTAATAGTGGAAAGTTGGAATGCATAAGTGCTGTAATTTTATTTGATAGTAAAAATTGATTCAGAACCTTTAATTTTTAACAAAAATTTGAACATGTGCAAATTTTTCCTAATGACTCTTAAATAAGAATGGCCATAATTTGAATACCGTATTAAATTTGTAATATCATTTAAAATTTTAATATTTGTTAATTAAATTTTACTTATATCTAACGTTATTTTCAAACATAATACATTTCTTGTTTTGTACACATTATCCTCATTAAAATAAAACTGATGGAATAAAGTCTGACAATATGGATGTAAAAATTCACCTCTTTACTAACTGAAGATGATAATATGCATTTAAGTTATCGGATCATGGTTGAAATTCTTTTTAATTTGAACTAACACCTAATGATTAATTAAACAATAATAATATTGTAAAAATCTTTTTACCTACATTAAAGTAATGGTACTTTAATGTATAAGCTTGTTTTTGCAGGTACCAAGTTTTCAGATGAAGAGGGAACCACTGTATACACAGATGGGGCATGCTTCTTCAATGGAAAACATGGACAAGTTGCTGGTGTTGGTGTATTCTGGGCCATAGATGATACTGAGTGAGCAATTTAAACATTGATCCAGTTAATTTAACCTTCAAAAACTGAAAGCCAAACCAAATCTTAAAGCTTAACTCACTGGAAACGTAGCTTGCAACATGTGAGAGCTGGGGGCTTCTTTCTGCATTTCAGACAACAATTCTGATCATACTTGAGATTGCTGCTAATCTGCAAATACTTTCCACAAGCACTTTTGAGAAATAATCCTCTTCATACATTTAAAATAATGTCTAAAAAAGAGGAGACTTCTTTTTTCATATTTCAATGTTGGTTTATTATTAGATGGGCTAACTTTGATGTAAAATCACTGAAAGTCAACATTGAAATCTACTTTTTAATATTAATGTTATTATATTAGATCAAACAATTTGGGCATAAACAAAATGTACCTTTCAAGACTTGAATCAAAATCTGGGTATGAATATCTGATACATATTTGACCTAAGTTAAATCAAACTGCGTACACTCAAAATAGGTGGATAAAATTATAATCTAAAATTTGACATAGTAGTATGTATTAAAAATAATTTTCTTTGAACTTGGGCTCAAGTTATCCATAAATATGCCCTGTCAGAACTTATATTCTTTCTTTGCATTTTTTTTAAAGCAATGCCAGTGAAGTTTTGCCCGGTGCACCATCCAATCACAGAGCTGAAATACATGTGAGTTTTTTTTTTTTCATTCAGCAAGTGCTAATGTATTTATTGTTTTAATAAAATTTTTGTTGCAATTAAACCTTTGCAGTCAAATACACTCATAAAAGAACTAAAAAGGAGAAAGGATTGTAAAATAGTTTCTAACCAAAGAAAGCAAACAAACTTTCTGAAGAAGTTAGTTTCTGTTGTTTTTGTCCATTTTTTACACACATCATAGCTAGTTGACAAATATTCTCATTTGCAAACTTTAAAAGCTTTAAAACCAATGTTTACAAAATACCAAAACAGACGAATTATACTAGCTTATTTGCTGTTAAAGTAACAACTTTTATCTTTACAGCAACAGCTTTAAGCTTTTTTTCTATTTCTAGGGATTGGAATTTGAAAAATAACTCGTTTATGCAGTCTTCCTATTTTTTATATTTGTTATAATTATGATGTAATTTCACACTATTGTGTGGTCTCTTCAGGCAGCTGTCAGAGCTGTCCAGATTGCCAAGACAAAGAAAGTGAAAAAGCTGATACTCTACACTGATAGCCAGTACCTCATCAATGGTAATGTATATTAATTTTTCAATAAAATCAATTCTATAATATGTATATTTATACCAAAAAAAGATTTATGAGTTTTAATACAGTTCCAGCTGAGAAAATTTTTAAACTGCATGTGGTATCAAAATTTGTGAGTAATTTTTAACAAGAGAATACCAATTTTACTCACAAATGTCAGAACTAATGTGTTAATCTTGCAGCCAATTAGGGCAAATGATCATCCTCAAACTTTCCTTTTGGGTTGCTTTCATACAGTTGTAAATTTACCTTCTGAGAGCTGAACCTAAAACTTTCTGCTCAGCTGATATCCTCCTTTGTTAAGTCCAGTTTCTTTTTTTCTAAAAATTTTTTTTTTTTTTTTTTCAAAATTCTAATTTTACTAGCTTTCCAGCTGCTCTTTATCTGATACAGAGCTAAATGAATAAATGGCTTATTTGCTCACTCAATTAAAATAAAAAGTTTGCTTGACCCATAGTTTTTATGATTTTTTTTTTTTGACATTGATTCAGACATTTTGACTGAGTTCTTTTTATTTACCCTTTGAAAATATTTGCTATGAAATAACTATTTCACTACATATTTTAAAAACATAATAGTTCAATATTTGTAAAATTATAAAAAAAATTTCCCACATATATATATGCAATGTACATCTTAAGAAAATAAAAGTTTTCGAACCTTGTTATATATGAGGCAGATATTCAGACATTTCTTTAACCCACTTTTATAGGTCAGACTTGATATTTCTTTATGTTCCTAATCCCATCTCTTTTATAAATTAATTAGGGATAACAAAATGGATTGGTGGCTGGAAAAAAAGAGAATGGAAGACAAGTGCAGGGGAACCAGTCAAAAACAAAGAAGATTTTGAGGCTTTGGACAAAGAAATTTCTGAGATCTCTATTAAGTGGGTAAGTCTTTTTATTTTCTTTAAAATTAATATGCATTGGTTTGCAAATGTAGGTAGACATCTCAAGTTCAATGATAATCACAGGTTGGCGCCTTCTCAGTAAGATTCTGTATGAAACATTATGACGGTATCACTGAAATAAATTTGAGATTCAAGCTCACATTGAGGTATTTTTCTCAACTTTTATAGAATGGATTGATATTGAATTAGACTGTCTTCATAGACAGCATATTGTTGTAGAATTAAGATGTTCTTAATTTGCCTTGCCAGCTTTATCTGCAGTGCCCCACACTGTTTGCAAAGTACATTATGCAACCATTCTTAGAAGTGAAATTTATAGATTCATTCGAAATAAGACAAATTTTATGACATCATAAGGTAAATTATTTATATCTTAACAAAATTAGAATTATATTTTGATATTGTTTAAATGGCACAGAAACAAAAACCCAATAATGAAGGCAATCAGAGAAAGATGCCATTCTCATGGTTGTTTAGCATTGATTCTAGAAGAACAGTAAAAAAATTTTGTCAAACCTCTTTTGCCTATGCTGATTACATGGCCAAAAAAGGTTGCCTGGCATTTACATATTCTATTTACGAGTGATCTTGTTCTGTCAGCTTCTTGTAATACTGTTTCTTTTTTAGCTATTTTGAAATTGTCCAGTCCTCACATACATACATCAGAGTGGGTTCAATACAGCACTCCAGGGCTCTTCTTCTTGTGTGGATGGAGGTGTATTCTTTTGTTAGTACCTGGAAACTTTTTTTTGTGTGCTATTCTTGATTTAATATCAGTTTTGTTGCTTCCATCATTTGATATTATTATATCCAACTCCAAATATTTGAATTGATCCCTTTGTTTGAGTTTATTCCCATTGATAAAGATGTTGATCTATGGACACTCATTTTTTCGATTGACTACTATAACTTGTCTTTTTTCTAATGAATGCCAAACCTATCTTACTACTTTCTTCTTCAACAATGCTGAATTATTGTTGAAAGTCTTATTTTCTGCATTTTACACAGTGCCGTCAGTTTATCTCAAATTGTTTACAATATGCCCTCCTCCATTAATATTCCTGGGTGTCCTTGCACAATCCGTTCACTGTAGAGAAAGAAAAGGTCTGGAAAAAAGTTTATATCCTTGTCTGACACCATGCTTTCTTTTAATTAAAATAATTTCCCCATCAACACGTAATGCTGCTGTCTATTCCAGGCATATGCTTTGATAACTTTGAAGATCTTTTCCATCAATCTTCAAATGTGTTAGTTGTGAGATTATCTAATCTCATCGTACTGTGCCAAATATCTTGGTGTAGTCAATAAAGCACAGGTATACCTCTTTTTGTACTTATAAAACTAGTTCAGTTATAGTTTGAAGGATGTAGATAGCATCTGTGGTACCTTCTCCCTCCACAAAGCCACTGAGTTTCCCTACTATTTCTGCCTGGATCTCATCTTTCATGACAGGTGAACTACATTACACAAGGTTCACTTATGTATTCTGCCCATCTGCCCATCTGCCTGAGATTTTTTTTTATATTTTTTTGCATGTCACTGCTTTTTGACTTTAGACACTCTGTGGGTGAGGAGGATTTCCTTCCAGAGATTTCTTCAACATTTCGGTATATTTTCTGCTCAATACTTCAGTTGTGTATATTGTTTCTGCACTTGACATTAATTCACTTCTCCTTGGTTTCATCATGTTTTTCTGATTTCTTTATACCCTGTTTTGTATTTTGCCCTAACATTTTTTTGACTCTCTTTTTTTCCATGATGCCCAAAATATCCTCAGTCATCCTCTTTGTTTTGTTTTTGTTTCAACTCTTAGTATTTGTTTTACTGCTGCTTCTGTGACCACTACTTCGAACTTTACCTATTGTTGATCCATTTCCTTAGCCACCCCTAAAACATCAAATTTATTTTGATGAGCCACGCGATATTTTTCTTGAAGGGTCTGGATGAACTTTAATAAACAAGACAACAATAACTCTCAAAAAATCTGTCAGGTTCACTCTCACCATCAAGTCAGCTTCCAAAGTAAAATTTCATTTACAACCAGAAACAAATTTCAACTCTTGTAAAACTTATTTGCCTCTCCTGTTAACTTACATCATATTCTTTTTTTTCCATATAACTATTCTGCTTTCAACTACCTAGTGCTATGCTATGGAACTTGGAATCAATTGAAAATTGAAAAAAAAAAAAAAAAAAAAAATATATATATATATATATTTAATTTTCCTTATTTTATTCTAGGTCTATGCCAAAGGCAAAAGTGGCTTTGAAGGGTGTGACCAAGCAGACAAATTGGCCAAGAAAGGAGCAGGGCTGAAAGATAAAGATGACAAGACTGAAAAGCTGAAGGCTACAGAGGCAGAAAACAAACCCAAAAGCAACACTGAGTGAAAATGAACATCTTTTTCTTTAGATTTTGGTCTTGAGAAACAGTTTAAAGTTTAACCTAATGTATCAATTGTATAATGAAGTGATCTTCCACAATTAAAGACATAACAAAAAGACAAGTTAGAGATAAAAGATTTAAGAAATTAAAAAAAAATAATTCTTATGCATTATATCTAAAAAAAAAACCTCAATTATTAGATATTAAGGAAATAAAAACTGCTGTTTTCTTGGAAGGAACTGGACTGTGTTAACATGTCAAAAACTCAAAAAAAAAGGTAAAACTTTGCCTTCAATATGTGTTTTGAAACCTTTTTGCTGGATTTTTTTTTCTGAAATTATAGGGGCAAATTTTGAAAGAATAGGTCTTATTTTTCATATTTTTAGTATTTACGGCTGCATTTAAGAAAATTGCACAACTATTTTATTTAATCAGTCGCTTATTCATTGCCAGTTGCTCTAAAACTTTTGTTTCCTCTTTAAATTTTTTTGTCTCAAGTTTTGCTTTCCTTTTGAATTAAATGAAATTAAAATGAAAGGCTATTAAAATCTTTTTAAATTTTCCTGAAAAGATTGAACTAGATGATGTAAAAGAATCTTGGAAACCCTTATATTGCATTTTTTGCTTATTTTCATCTTCAAAATTTTCTTCTTGAAAAGAATAAATTCATGAAAGTAAAGCTAATATATCAGATTAGCTACTGTGATTTGGTATAATTGTCATTATCTCATTAGTTTAGAAGGTTAAAAAAATAAAAAAAAAAAAGATTAAGATTCTCAATGCCTAGAGCCAGAATGAAAATTTTCTATACCCTACAAAAAAGAGAATAAAATTTGTATTTGTATTTGTGATATTAACTTGAGCCCTGGTCAATTGAGGGCTGAAATGAAACCAAAGAAATATGCCAAAGCTGTGTTCTGATTGCAATTAATTTGTATTTTCTCTGATGATGATATCTTTTACTTTTTTTTTATTGCACACTTTTCTATCTTATTAAACCGCTTTCATCAAGTAAATTAGCTGGTAGCTAAACATATATACACACTTCAACTTGTAGATCAATTTATTTGTTACTTTCTGCATATATAATTTATTTTATTCTTATTATTATTTGCGAGAATTATGATTGTCCTATTTTTGTTTATTTCTAGCACTTTTTTCAAAGGAAATGAAAGAATTCCTTGTTTTCCTTTTCATTTAAAACGGCAAATAAGATTTTTAAATATAGAGGTGCTAGATACATTTCTGATGAGTTGTGATACCTGAAACTGATATTTTATCTATTTGGAAAGGAAAATTTAGCTCTTTTCACTTTTTTATGAAACGATTTTGTGAAAAAAGGCTGCAGTAACAGATGTAAAAATTTGAAACCAAGAAATGTGAGTCACTTTAATTTTTTTTTTTTCTTTATCTTTTTAAAGGAATCATCCTTTTAAAAATATTCTCAAGGTATGATTTAATCCATACACACTTTTTTCTTCTTCATGTCATTGCATTGTTTTTTCTTCTGTAAGTGCCATTAATGTTGTTAATATTTTTTAATATGTCAAACTTAACATTTACAACTTATTTTTCCAAACTGGTGCTAAAATTATTCTTTTATTATCACTACATATATACAAGTTTTTCTCTTCATATGGTAGCATTATTCCTTATACAGTGAAACCCATATTTATCAAAACCTGGAATAGCAACAACCATTGCTGTAACAACAGATCTGAAAATCCCCTTTTTTTCCTTTATTTAAGTCATTCAATTTATTTCTGCAATAATGAGTATAGATACCGCTTCCCCCTGAAATAACTAGATCTAAGGGTACAAAGAAAAAAAGGCATCAAAACGTTTCATTGGAAAAAACCTTAAGCATTTTGTCTTGCCTGCACTCACAACGGTACAAGTTATGCAGGCTTTTGTGCCTTTTCCCCACTTAGTTCCCTCCTGTTAAGCGTTGTCTAGGCCTAGTATCAGTATCACCAGAGCTCTGGTATCACACAGTGTGTGGTTCAGTGAGCTGTGCGTGGTACATGTACCCAAGACCTGTGCATTTCACTCACAGCAAACTTTTAGAAAACCACTTATCTCCCATTCATCACAATCAATTCTTCTTTATTCCCTTTGCTATATGAAAAGATCAAGAGATGTCGTTAATCCCTAGTTACACTGTATGTATTTTGGAATCTCCATTTTCTATCCGTTTTATACTTAGTATATTTTCTATTATATTCTGTAGAAGTAAAAGTCATTTTTGAAAACTAATATTTCGTTCTGTCCACTGTTTTACTGCTACTATTGAAATTATTTTAATTTGACAAAAATACTTTTTTGGGGAGGGAAGGGGATATAAGAGGAAGGGACAAAGAGAGTCCACTTAAATCAAGCTTAATACATTTTGATTAAGTTAATTTATACACTACTCATAAAGATCAACCAGATCATAACGAAAGGCATGTATAATTATGTATGAGCCTGTGTGCCACAGGAGGTTTCATCATTGATTGAATCTGTCACTTTCAAGTAGAGATCAAACCAGTAAATGACTGATAGTGATAATGTGGGAAGAAAATTGATATACTGAATATTATTATTCACATGACATAACTACATGTAGTATCATTTAGCCATAACAAAAAAAAAAAAAGAAAAGAAAAAAAACTTATGGCCTATAATAATAAATGTTAAATGTTTTCCATATCTTTTTTGTTAATGTAAAATTAAAAAGGGTAAAGAAGGCCCATCAAAACTTACGGAAACACATATAAAAACTACTCGATAACAGTAAAGAGCCAGAGGCTTTAAGTGGATGATAAAATTATAGCTCTATCTTGTCTGTAGCCAGAGATATTAAGATTTAAAGTTGGTAAGGTAGGCAAATTTAATTTCTAGTCAATGCATATCAAACAACCTGCTGTAAATAATTTAAAGTGAAATATAGAAATTAAATTTTTCAATTTTGAGTCTAAATTGTTTCTATAATACATGTTAAATAACCAAAGAAGCAAAACAAAGGAACTTCAGAAAAAGATGAACATAACATAAGGTCAAATACTTTGGGGTTTTGAATGAACATGAAAGGCATCTGATTTGGTTTTGATTTTTTTTTCAAACTTTTATTTATTTTTTTTTTTATTTGTTTTTCAAATTAAAAGTAAATTTTATAAGACTAGTATGAATCTTTTACCAATACAATTTACTGCCCCACCTAAGAAGAATATGGAAAATTTAGATGTTTTTATCCTCCATGACAATATTCTAGGAAGAAGACAATGTTCATTTGTGAGGCAAACAGGGTGAATAGGGCACAAGTCGATTTTTTGGCATTACAAGTTATTGGTACCATGTGAAAGCTTTATTTCTTCCCTTTAAGTGGATAAAAATTAATAGCTCTATCTTGTCTGTAGCCAGAAATATTAAGATTTAAAGTTGGTAAGGTAGGCACATTCTGACGGACAAAAAATTTGAGAAAATCGAAGTTACAGTTTGTCAAACTTCAGAAGCTGTTTTTCCTCAGCAACCAATGCTTTTAACTTATTGAATCCAACTGAAATATACAGAGTAGATATGTCAGATATGATAGATGACAGTTTTTTGCAAAAAAAAATTTTGCTTCAAGGCAAAAGAAGGCAAGAAGACAGGTCACATAACAGGTGGTAGCAGTATTTAAGAGACAAATAATGAATACTACAACTGACAAATAAACTTCGAATGCTAAAAACAGGTTATTGAACTCACATTGCCACTAATACAGTAAAGTATAAGACACTGAAAAAATAAAGTTGCATAAGTTGCTATGGTTATGGCGGCCATTATTGGATTTTGGTCTATAAATAGAAACGGTTGATTATGAGAAGTTAAATGGGGAAAAAATACTAGGAATGGATTCACAATACTTTTTGAAGGTTTAAAAATTTCTTTTAGATGAATTCAGACAATTATTTTAGGTTTTATACTTAACACTTTTATTAGTTTCAATAAAACGTAAATGCACCAATCCAGTCAGTCGTATTAAATTTCTTGAAGAGAGAATAAAAATTCTGTTGCAGTCTCAGTCACACATGTTTAGGTTTACAGTAAATTATGTAGTAGGAAAAAAAAGATTAATAAGAAAAAACTATAAAAAGTATTCCTGAATTTTGAGGAAATAGATAAAAAATTATAGACAATTGAATAGGAAAGTGATATAAAAAAAAAATCAATAGACTAAGCAAAATGTTGTGGGAAGGATCATATTAGTGAGAAGAAATTTGTTTCAAGTTGCAAAGTGGAAACAAATCTAATGGTAATATACAACTCTTTCACACATTCTAAAAAGATTTAAAATTTGAGGCTTAAATTACTAAGTAGAGTGAATAAAAACTTGTTGAGGAGGTTTGGTCGTTTCAAAGAAAAAAAATAATTTACATGAAGCTGTCCTGTGAAAGATTTTCTGTTTTAAAAGCACAACAAAAACAAAGAATATACTTAAAATTAATGTTCAACTCGCCCCAATTCAAAGAAATATCAGGGACTCCGATAGGAATAAACAGTATAATTCATTTATTTTAAATGACTATGGCTTAAGATATATTATGTCCTCCAGCCCAGGTTTAACAAATAAGCGAATATTATGGAACAAATAGCTCCTTTCACGAGACAGCCCTGGTGGAGCACTTTCTGTAGCACTGCCTTGCTCAACCCTCCCAACAATAACTACAGGTCGTCCTTCAGTGAGTCTGAAGTGCTGCAGGTTCTTGATTCCCTGGAATGTTGCCAGTCATAGGTTGCCACAAGAACATTGCCTTTCTCGTCCCCCACAAGTTGCGGAATATTTATACTATTTCTTGTAGAGGCCTTGACAGAATTGCTCAGCTCATAGAGGAAGGAGAAATGTGATGACGAGGGCCTCTGCTGTATGCTTTGAGTCCTCTACACAGCTTTGGCAAAAAGACCTTTCTGTCGTAATGGACATCATATGCTGATTGTGTTCAGAAATTAGTTCCGCCTTGACTTCAACAGTCAGGTTGGCACTGCGGGATATCTTTGTGTTCTTCTGCTGACAGACACAACAAAAACCTGTCATGGGATAGGTTAAAAATATTTCTGGGCAGTACTTTGCCCATTCTCTTTTAAAAGAGCTCAGGCTAATAGTGAAAAATCCTGGCTAAATAAAAGTAAAAAAATATCATGACTCATGAGAATGTCTGCGATAAAGGCAGCAATTTCTAATCTGTCTTGAAAAAGCTTTGATCCTGCCAGGCATCACGAGCCCATTGGTCTCTGCGTGGCTCCTTATAAATAAAACAATTCGTTTTACTTCAGTAGGAGTTATGCAACGCTTGTCTGCTCCAGACTTCTTTTTGTGACTCTCCGCAGCCCCATTGGTCAAAACATGCTTTTTTATTGCTGTTAGCAAGTCTTTAGATATTCTAAAGGTTAGGGAGAAAAAGAAACAAAAAGAAAACTTTACATTTCAGTAGCTTTAGTGCAAAGGTCGCAATTAAAAAAACAATTCTGTGAACAAAAAGAACTGAATAGGCAAAACTAAAGGTATTTATCGGAAAAGAGTATAAAAAAATGACATGATGTGTGGATCATAACTTTCTTCTTTTTACAAAACCGAAGAAAAAATTATTTTCTAAAAACCTAAAAGAGATTTCATACATATAATTGTGTGTTGTATGGCTGATGAAAGTTCTTAAAGAAACCAAATGGCAAATAACTTTGCTCTACCCATCACTTGAACTTGCACAAGAAGAAATCAGAATGTATCATGACAGAATCTTTGACCAAGGTAGCCGTATGTTGCACACGATAACACCCTCTCCCTTTGCTCCTTTATCTTTGACTTGCATGTGTCTCTCTTATATTACAGGATTGGCCAAGCATCAAACCACAAAGATGTAGTTGTCCTTGACATCTGCACAAAGTAAACAAATTGCTAACCTTGATTGAACTTATTAGACTTTGTCAGTTTGTTTGTTGTTACCTTTTTAAATGAAGAAATAAAAAAAAATTGATTGTTGATTAAAGAGCATCAACCACATACTCTTCAAGCTGTTGTATTAATCAAGATTTTCAAAATAATTTCCAAATAATTTTCCCTTTCATAAAATTTACATGACTAAAGAAGACAACAACTGGATCGTATTTTTTTCCTTTTTCATAGCACGTGTGTGGTGGTGTGAGCGTGATGAGGTTTATGTGAGGTTAAGAGCAAATTAGTTTTTTTACCATTAAAAAGTCATTAAAATGTATTTTGTTAAGTTGCTAAATCATTTTTAGATCAGACAGTGACTTCTTATTTTACTCAGGGGGTTGGGTTGTTTTCCTGGAGCTATAAAACAACACTATCTTGTTCGTCCTTTTCTAATTCGGAGAACCATGACGTCGGTCAAGAGTATGGATTTTTTTCTTCTGAAGAGAAATCGAAATAACGATGGGAATGCTCTTTCAAACACAGGGCTCATCGAGTGATAAATCTAAGCCAATTTTATAAAAATCACTTTTGACTGCACTCTTATGGATCAAAATTTATGGGAGTTAAAAAGCCAGGAAAGGACGCAAACCCCTTGTTCTGCTTACGATGCGTACAACCAAAACAAACTTGTGCTTGAAGGCATTTCCTTGTGTTAGGCCTAGATGAAACCAACACTAGTCTTTTGTACACTCTGCTTTAATCTTGAACTAGACCTAGATCTAGATTGGTTCATATTCGTGTTCAGCACATTGAATATAACAGAAAAACATTATTTTAAAAGCCAATACAAGACGGGTGTACAGGTATAAAAAATACCATAATTTTATTTTTAAGTCTTGGGCCGTTGGGGAAAATTTAATATGATTTTCATTACCGATTATTCTTTACTTACAGTACCCTACACACCATTCTAGAATTTGAACTAAAAAAAGAAAAAAAAAACAACAACAATGAAAACAACCAAAAACGGTGTCTAGATAAATATGCTAGATCTAGATCTATACAAGATTTTTGCTTTTAAACAAAACCAGTATCACAAAAACTTCAAAAAAGTAATTCTAAGATAGATTTAGTGTTAAGCTAAAGTCTGGATCGATATTAAAAATCAATTTAAATCTATGCTTTTGTCTTCGAATCCCCCAGACTCTTCTTAATATTATTATTAGGGATGGGATCAATCGTGCTGTGCAACAGGTGAACACCTGGGGGCCGAGTCATTAATTAACATATGCAGTTGTAACCACTGTAGAGCCAGTTGCAAACCTAAATTGCAGACGGTTAAACTGTGCTCACTGGTTGAACTTCATAAAGTTGCAACAATCAGATTTAGATGTAGGTCTCAATGAAGACATATAATCCAGCGACCTTGGAAAGACAATACTGTTATAATTACACTGTGTGAATAGGATGGGCATCCTACAGATAATACGCTGCAATGTGAGGACCAATCACTAAATTGGCAAGGTGAAAGGGCTGGCTTTGTGTCATTTCCTTTGGCTTCTATCAAGCACACCAGATTTAGATCTAGGTCTCAATAAAGACATAATTCAGGGACCATGGAAAGACAATACTGTTATAATTGCACTGTGTGAATGGGATAGGCATACTGCAGACAACACGCTCCAGTGGAGAAGGCCAATTACTAAATTGAAAAGAGTGAAGGGCTGTCTATGTGTCATTTCCTTTGACTTCTATCAAGCACATCTTTTACAACCAATTGCAATCTTTAAGGTTACATAAGAGTGTATATCTGAAGCCATTTAATGTGTAGGGACACGAGATGTTAACTACGGTTTTAGAACGGTTTGAAAGTTAGTGTGTTCTACGGTTTTAGAATGGTTTGAAAGTTAGTGTGTTCTACGGTTTTAGAATGGTTTGAAAGTTAGTATGTCTGGTTTAAAGTTATTTAATGAGATAAAGAGGAACCAGTCAGATTCTCTGGTTGCTTGTGGTTTACAGCTTACATTAAGGATTTGCTCATCATGAGCAATTTAACAAAATATATCAAGGACTAGTCAGGCTTTTTACATGATTAAAAAAAAATGATACTGTGGAAACGTTGGGTGGGGGAAAAGGGTGGGGGGGGGGGGGTGTGGATGGAAAGGAAACATGTAGAGAGGTCAAACACACGATTGTTGTGATGGAACTGTTAGAACTATCTCTTGAGCTGAAAGTGAAAGGTCAATCTGACTGGCTTGCTTAAAGTTGGGATGGTTTACATTGAAAATTCATCTCATAAGCCATTTGACTGAAAATATGAAGGAGGCAATATGAATGTTCAGTGAAATTTGCTTGAATCGACATGCCTTGGAAGAAAAAAATTTGTCTGTAGAAATGTCGACAAATAAAAAACTTGAGGTAAAGAGAAAAATACCAACTACAAAGATAGCTATATAGGAACATACTAAGCCAGAGAGGGAAAGAAGAGAGAGCAATGTATGGCCTGAAAGATTCGATTGCCTACCTTGTTAATTTTTTCCCTGTGAAATGGGAATCTTGTGTATTGTCTCTGCTATTTTCTTTTATGGTAAACGGTAACTTTCTTGTCAACATCTGTGTGCAATTTGATGTCATCTCAATGCTAAGGTTTTTCTTCCCATGACTATGGTAAAATCAGAATATTTTAGGTCTAGGATTAACAATTAGAGCCGAATAGTCAAAAGTGTGGTTGTTTCAATGCCGTTTCATGCAAGAATGAAGAAAGTCTATGACTGGTATGTCTAAATGATTAAACCAAGGTTAACCTAACCCAGTGCTGTTAGTCAGAAAGAAGAAAAAGGGCCCACTTTGCTCCACTGTTGCAGCTCACAGCATCAATCTTCACTTATCTACCCTGGCTTTCTATCAGACCTGGATCTAGATTTGGGGTGAGTCATATGAGACAGTCAAATGAGTGCCATGGTGCCAATCAGTGGAGTCTGTCTTAGTGTCTTGACGCATGATGGGAAAAAGGGGGTAAGTCTGAGTAAAAAATCTATGCAAATTGATGAGCCCTAGGCTACCTAATACCTGAACCACTGGTAAGAGTTTGGCCCTTGACCTTTCCTCTCTCCCTCTCACAGGTTCTATATAGAGATCAAAATTCATTTAACAGTGTAAGCAAGATGTGCGACATAGAGAGAAGTGAAGAAAGTCTGAGCATGAGAGAGACAGAACGGCGTGAGTAGGTAATTAAGCCTGTTGAGAGAGTCTGTCCTTTGCAATGGTGCCTAGACAATGTCCGCTGACTGGCACCATGGCACTTGTCTGATTAGGTGATGTGGAACAGGCCAAATCTAGATCTAGGCCTTATACTAAGCAAATGCAGGTTGCTGCTTAGATTTACGACAGTGTTGACAATGATTAAATTTGATTAGTGAAATGGTAGACCTACTGCGATGGGAGAAATATGTAACTCTGTAGGCTAAGACCCCATGGAAAGGAACTTAAAAGACATTAAACCTCTATCATTGGCACTGATGTGCCCAACAAAATGAATGGGGGCCAAGAATGGAAATTGTGGAATTCTTTTCCTCCTGATTTTCATCCCTTCTATTTGGGCTTGGCTAAAAGTTGTAGCAGGCATGTAAATAAAAGGGAGTAAACAAAAATATAATCTGATATAAGACAATTTGATTACTGAAAATATTGAGGTAAAAATTAGATATTTGGGATATAATGTCAATCAACAAAATTGTCTATATATTGCCTGTTGATATGAATGGGTTATATTGTAGTCTGAGTGCCAGACTCATCAGGTTGTTGATTGGTTAGTTGTTTCCTTCTTTAAATGAATGGGTTGTAAGGTTTTACAAAAATTAAATGTGAGAGACTAACAATTAACCTAAGAAATGGTTGAAAAAAAGGCGATGATAAAGAGAAGAGTACTGCGACTGACACAGGGAACTTAAGCCAACTTGAAGGGTCAATTAATAACTGACAAATATTGGACTATTCTTATCAGAATATAGCTACCACTGTACCAGTCGTGTATTTTTGTAACATGGCAGCTATGTGCTGTTGCAAAATTTGTTGGAATAGTTAATTTGGAGACAAAAATGCTGAACAAAGGCTTTGAATTACAAATATACAGTTCTAGATTTTGTTGCTTTGTATTGTCCCCCTAGAAGTAGGTACATCAAAATAAAGGTTCTCCAAATTATCATTTATCTGACAGTTTGTGTAGGCCGGAGAAAATAATCAAAGGTTTTTAGCTCACAGATAAACATTTCTATGCTTTCAAAATAAATCCTGAATTTATTTGGAGATGTTTAAAAGGACCAGGCATTAATCAAAATTTTTGAAAAAAGGAATCAATTTTCTTTAAAATGCTTTACTTCTCTAGATTGAAAGTGCTGAAACTGGATTCAATTAGAAAACTTGCAAGACATGGCATACATGTTCATAGTCAGGAAATGTGGATGATAAAAATGATTTGCATATTTTGTAAAATCTAATTCTATGTGTAGATTCTTTTCAATATTCATTGTCCGGTAGGTTGAAATAATTGTGCAGCTATGAATTCCTGCAGGGCAGTAGACTTTTACTTAAATGTTGCATGATCTTGAAATACAGATTTAGCCTAGTGAGAAATAATTCTGACATTAAGTTCTATATGTTTATGAACATTTCCAAAAGAATTTTTAAAAACTTACCAAAAGATCTATTTCTGGATGAGAGATTTTCATTGTGGGGAAATAAAGATATAAAACATTCCACTCACTCTTTTCTACCCAGCTGGAAGGCACCTCTCTTAAAAAATTGTTTTATCTCTACATTGTGTCTATCTAGAATTACTTTATTTTTTAACCAGATATCTGATTTGCTGCATGTTACGATTTGCTTGTAGAAGCTGTTGCCTGCTTTTCACAATGTCAAAATCAGGACCATGGTTCTATGCTGTGAAGCATGGCAGAGTTCCAGGAGTATACAATACTTGGTATGAATCCCAAGATCAACAGAAAGCACCTCTGCCTTCATTTTAAGTTTTAACTTGAAAGCATTCTCCACTCAGTACCACGTTATAATGATCTTAACAATTCTCAACTGTTTTATTGTAAAAACCTAAGATATAAATTGTAAAAGATTTGTCTTGCTTTTCTGTTATCTATTTTCAGAAAATTCCAAAGTATTTCATAATTAATACTTTTACTATAAATGATCATTATCATCTTTTCCTTCTCCTTCCTCCTTTCCCCCCTAACATACTCCTCCTCTTTGATGGCATTTTTTTTGTCTTTGTCTTCATCTTATTTTGTTTTGTAATATTATTATTATTATTATTATTATTATTATTATTATTATTATTATTATTATTATTATTATTATTATTATTATTATTATTATTATTATTATTATTATTATTATCATTATTATTATTATTGATGTTGTTGCTGTTGTTGTATAGTTGTTAGTGTTATTATAAATCATCCTCATAATCATGCTGATTTATATCTGCCTTTTTATTTCACAGGCCAGAATGTGAGAGTCAGGTAAAAGGCTTCCCCAAGCCAATATACAAAAAGTTTTTCTCTCTTCTAGATGCCCAAAAGTTTGTTGCAGATGAAGGTATCTTTCTAAAATTAACTGAAAACTGATGTGTATTTTTATGTGGAAAAATTGTCAAAAATGTGATCCAGTTTTAAATTGATGTGAATGAACCATCTAATGAAAATGCTTTCAGTAACAAAGGGTAGTGTTTTTCAGGAAATTAATGACAATAAGTGCCATTAGGGTGTGTCTTGAAAATAAATCTAGCCTGACATGATTGGTACTGTTACTGTATCCCTTCTCTTGCAGTCCAGAATTGATTCATACTTGAGTCCTATTGGAGACTTCCCCCCTTCCTCTTAGATATCTTTAGGTCTACTGATTGCAGACTCTTCTCTGTTGAATAAGTAGAACACACACACTCAAGCTTTTGGAAACTGCTCACTACACAGCGCATCATATTGCCTTCACTGTAGCCAGAAACAATGTATTTCACTGCTGGAAAAATTTAATTGAAGACTTCAAATAAACTGGATTTATCTTGAATAATTATTATTATACTTTCTCAAATTCATATTAAAGTAGCAAATATTCAGTTAAAGTAATCAAATTATTTGAACTTGGTTGGACTTGAAACAAAATCATCAGTGGTTATGTGTAATTAAACTACCCTAACTAACAAATTGGTCTGCCACTCTGCTGTAACCTTTTAAGAGTTACTTTTTATTAATTTTTTTTTTCTATTCTATTTCTGATACTTTCATTGTCTTGTAATATTTTAATTTATTTTATCCTTGTTTCCTCTTGCATGTTTCATAATCTTGTTCGTTTTCGCTATCTTTAATACTTTTCTTATTTATTCCTTCAGGTATTATATCCACAATACCTTCAGGCGGGACATATTTTAATACGTCGATGGCAACACCCACTTCAAATCATAAAAATACAATGAGTAGCTGTATGACAGCATCACCGTGTTCAAGCCAAAACACAGTTTCTACTCCAAGAGGTGCCCCTGTGACTCTGACATCCGTGAACTTTGAGGTTACTAAAATGCAAGGCACCATCAATAGTCTATTCGGCATGATGGAGAGTTTGCGGTCAGATGTAGGCCATATACTAGATATTGTGAAAAGAATAGAGACTGCTGCATTCATAGGTATGACATTTGGAAAAAAAACAACAAATGGGCTCACAGTCCAGACTATTTAATTTTTAGTAGGTGGGAAATGACTATGATTTTGAAGTATGTAAATTTTGAATAATCAGAATACAAGGTAGGAAGTGTATTTCTGTTGTATGGGAATGAGGGCAATGTTGCACAATCATTTGTGCCTAAGAAAAATGAAGATAAGACTGTAAATTACTACCTGTGTAAATAAATACATATATTTAAATTTTCAATGGTTGACTAGAGCTAAAGGGTACATTTTTTATCTAAAATTGGAACCACAGTTATTTATTTTATCCATTTATTGCTTGCTTTTTTTTCATACGTTAGGTGGTGCTAAGATTTATTCTTCTGAACTCAACGAAACGGTTTTTGATTTATTGTTCAAAATGATTGGAAAGAGCTTCTTCAAATTTAGCACCAGGTACCAAACGGAACTTCAGTACCATGGCAAAAGAGCCTGATGCTATGAGGGATAGGAAACAGTCAAAGAAAGATAAAGGCAATGTTGGGGGATTTACTGGTGAGAAACAGTGCAACTCATATTCATTGTATTTAAAATTATAACTGTGGTTGAGGAAATTGATATCAAAGCAAGCAAGCTGAATGCACATTATGGCTGCATATAAGAGAAACTGTGCTATGCATGTAAAAAAATCTTTCTCTGTAGTAGAAATATAAATAATAGTTGCTTTGTTCCATAAAAGATGTATGTTTCCTGAGCAATAACCATCAATTGCAAATAATGGATTATTTTTAATTTCTAGATTTTCCATTTTTCACTATCAATGAGAGAGAATCTGAATGATTCCTCAAAGAATGAATAAACCAAAACACAAACAGGGTAATGAAAAAAGTCCAACAAAAATTTGAATTTGTGAAAAATAAAATTAACCTATTTGTTAAATAAGAGGAAAATATCTATCAATCAAGCTCTTTATTGATACACTTTTATTGTGTGCATGGAAATAATGTAAAAATGTGGAAAAAAAAAGCAACAACAGATATAGTTAATAAGGCAGAGATATACGAGGGCAGGCTGATAAATAAGGGCCGTTTTTGAATAACTTTTTTATTTGAAGGACTACAGAAGCAAGTTACACATCAAATGAAAGCTTAGAGTCTCACCTATCTGATGAACTATCATTTTTCAACATAGCCACCATCGCGTTCAATACAGAGGCGCCAGCGTTGTACAAGTTTTCGCATTCCGTCGGCGAAGAATTCTGGTGTCTGGGATCGGCACCAAGTGCGAACATCCGCCTCAACTTCTGCATCGGTTTCATAGGGATTTCCTTTGAGATGTTTCTTCAGCAAAGGAAATAAGAAAAAGTCAGACGGGGCCAAATCAGGACTGTATGGCGGATGTGGTATGGTAGGAAGTTCCAACTGCTGTAAAGCGCACTGGGTTTGGCGACTGGTGTGTGGCCGAGCATTATCGTGCTGGATGACAACATCTTTGACTTTGTCCTGTCGAACCCGTCTGATTCGGCCCTTCAATGCACGCAGAGTTGACACATATCTCTCTAAATTTATTGTTATGCCTTGCTCCAAAAACTCAATATGGACGATACCTTCCATGTCCCAGAATATTGTCAGCAAAACCTTTCGAGCTGATGCGACGACTTTGAACTTCTTCGGGGCTGGAGAGTTCTTGTGTCGGTACTGCATAGACTGCATCTTGCTCTCTGGGTCATAGTGATGCACCCAAGACTCGTCACCAGTGATGATGCTCCGCAGAAAACGCTCGCCGTCATGAGTGAATCTTTCCAACAGTTGTGTACAGATCGTTTTCCTCTGTGCCTTCATTTCCACAGTGAGCTGTCTCGGTACCCATCTTGCCGAGACTTTCTTGTAACCAAGGTGGACTGTGATAATGTGATGAACTCGTTCTTTTGAAATGTCAAGCGCATTTGCAATGTCTTTTTGTTTCACTCTTCTATTTGCAACAATCATTTCGTCTACCTTCTGTTGGTGCATAGTGTCAGTTGCAGAGACCGGCCGCCCGGGCCTTTTGCGATCACGGACTGTTGTTTCTTTAGGGTCTTCTCCTCGATAAAATCTCGCCCACTTTCGAACTTTACCTTCAGTAAGACAAGCATCATCGTATACAGCTTTCATTCTCTTGTGGATGACAACTGCAGAACATCCTTCTGCAGTAAGAAACTCGATAACAGAGCGTTGTTTCATAAGGTGGTCATTTCTAGAAGCCGCCATTTTCTCACCGACCGAGATCGCTGCACACATATTGCAACGTCACTGATTGTGAACGCAAATGACGTCACACAGATCTATTTTATAGTTCATCAGATAGGTGAGACTCTAAGCTTTCATTTGATGTGTAACTTGCTTCTGTAGTCCTTCAAATAAAAAAGTTATTCAAAAACGGCCCTTATTTATCAGCCTGCCCTCGTACATCAAAGACTGCAAGAGGATGCCTGCAAAAAAAAAAAAATTGATTTTTGACCAGAAAGTATAAATAATATTGCCTAAATCTTGTACAGACAATATATATATTTTGGTCTCAAATGCTCTTAACTAAATTTACATATGTTTAATATCTCTATATGTATGGAAAAGTCTTTGATAGACGACCTTCTGCTTGTCATCAAATTATGTTCATCACTTGAATCACTTTTTTAACGTTTAATCTTATAAATTTGTTCTTGAGCAGGCTCTAACTTTGAAGAGGAGGATGGAGTCCATGTATACACAGATGGAGGTTGTTTTGATAATGGAAGAAATGGAGCTAGGGCTGGCATTGGTGTCTACTGGGGCAGGGATGATCCAAAGTAAAGTCAAAATTGCATACACATTGTGGTATTTGCTGTGATATGACAGAATCTAATACTCTTCTTTGTATTTAAAGGACTAGGTAGCCATTCAGTTTTTTGCATATCAAAACTATACTGTTTTCTCTACTGTGTTTTTTTTTTTAAATATTTTTTTAATCTCATGCAGCCTTGCATGTTGATTTTTTCAAAACCAAATTTCAACTATGAATGTGAAAGATTTACATGCAATGCAAACCCTTTTTATAACAATGGATTACGCAATAAACTACGCAGATTTTCTGCTCACATTGGAAAGTCCTTTTTGTTATTGCATCAGTGTGAAATTGACTCTGTCAAGAGCATAAGATATTATTTTACATGGTAAAGGAGACATTTTTCAAGAATTTGGCTTGCTTATTACCCATCAATTATTGTTGCATAAATACTGTCGCATAAGTAGAATCATAACCAAAGCAGAAAAGAGCATTAGCAAGTAATACATAGATTACATTATCTTCTCATTAAATAACTAGAAAGATTAAAAAACTAAGGACTGGCTCATTAACCATTATTTTTTTAAAGAGATTAATATTTTCTGTGATACTTTGTCCAAGAAACATTTAAACATAAGTTTCATGAAAAGGTTTCTTTACTGTTTAGTCATTTCAAGTTTTTCCTTCTTTTTTGCCTTCCAACAGCAATATCAGTGAAGCTTTATCTGGAAGACCATCCAACAACAGAGCAGAGATACACGTTTGTATTTCATGAGAAATATTTAGTCTCCAAAAAAGTGGAACCAGTTATTTGTAGATGTAACTTTTTTTGTTTGTATTTTTGCAAATGAAAAAAAAAAAGTAAAAGTAAATTTCCAAAAGAGATTGTAATAGGTAACAACATGACTCCAGCAATTGACTACTCAGGATTATAAATAATCATTTTTCCAAAGTGGTAAAAACGATAGGAGCAGTACAGCCACATTTTAATATCTAATGCAATTGGTAGATCCTCTAGTTGTGATATAAGCTATGAGTTTTAGAGATGAAAACAGGTATGGTCATATGGGAAATTCTTTGTGAAAAGAAGCAATGCTTACTTGTGCTATGGATGTTGATTTCAGAAGGATAGCACTGAATATGAGTGGATGCAAAATTTCTTGAACACATAAATTGGTGAAAGTGATAAGATTAATCTTTTATTGTTATTTATTTCAGGCAGCTTTAAAGGCGGTTCAAATCGCAAAAAAGAAAGGAATAAAGAATCTCATCATTCACACTGATAGTCAGTTTCTTATAAATGGTAAGAATGAAGAAATAATGCAAAGTTTTTCGATAGTGATCTGCATATTACAAACAGGATGTATAGTACCCACATTTTAATGAAAATCTGATGTTTTTTTTTATCTCGATAGTCATGCCTTTGAATCTTTATCCTTTAGCTAGAATAAATAAACACTTTAACTTAAGAGTGAGTCAGCTTTCTCATCTATTGTCAAGTTTGTAAGCATCCAATTCTATCACTTAACCGACTTCTCATTAGGGACACTTTTTCATTACTTTTCTATACTAATATTCTTGATTGTGACATAGCTGTCTTCAGTTTATCCCAGAAAAGTCAATTCACTATTGAGTAGCATATTTCTTTTATCTATTTTGAACACTAGATCATACAAATTTCAATTAATTTATTACTTTAGCCTCAACTGCATGGAATTTCAGGCTCCACCTATTAACTAGGAAATACAACAACACTTATATTATCAGGAGGGGTTACTTCCTTGTTAAAAATGTAATGCTTTTGCCCTTTAAATTAGAAAAAAAAAATCTATGTGGAACAATGATACAGCTTTATTTTCTTTCAGGTATAACTAAATGGATCAAGGGCTGGAAGAGGAATGGGTGGAAGTTGACCACTGGCCATCCAGTGATCAACAAGGATGACTTTTCAGCTTTAGATAATGAACTTCTTGGAATCTCTGTGAAATGGGTTTGTTTTTAAATTCTAGCTTGACCCTTCATGTAATGAAGTTTTTTTTATCTGAACAAATACTATTCCACTGCAAATGAATCATATTTCTTAACGTCTCTAAGTTTCTCTAATTCCTAAACCTACTCCTTTTTTTCAGCCACAAATATTGTAGGGTTGCAGTATGCATTTGAAATAGGATAATGTAGCACTTTATTTTTAAGACAGTTAATGCATAATGATAACATAATGAGATTTTAAATTTTGCAGTTAGAGAATTAAGTCATGGGCAGGGTTGCATCTCCACCAGATGGCCATAAAAGTGGATTCAAGTCCTATTTTGTTAAAGAAAAGTATCTGTGGTCCTGCTGCATGGAAATAAGCAAATACTGTTTTGCACAAGGTTAAAGAAAAGCTTATCTGTCAATAAGCTTTTGATGTTTTGGGAAACAATTTTTATAGGACAGTTATGAGCAAACGTAAAAAAAATGGGAAGGAGATCACAATAATCCGTCAAAGCACAGCCATTATCCATGGTTTAAGACCCAATTCATTTATAAAACAAAAGGATTTTCCACGATTCTGAAATTATTTTCCATCAAGCGTGACCCAATAAAAGACAAATAAACATAGATTGTCACCTTACATTTGTTTAAGTGTTATCAAGAGCCATTAAAAGAAAAAAAAAATTGAAAAGGCAGAGAAACAACTGAAATTTATCACACGAAAGCCATGCAGAGTATTGACAGACATTCATTTGTTCTGTTCCCTTCAAAACAGCATTTTGTTACCAAAAATTGTGTAATCTTTCTGAACATCTTTATGATTTTCACTTCCTCAGATTCTTCTTCTTTTTTTTTCTTTCAGATCTATGTCAAAGGTCACAGCGGGAATCCAGCCAATGAAGAAGCAGACAGATTAGCAAAACAAGGGGCTGAAAAGGCAGGATTAACATAAAGAAATTGCTTCAAATACCAAAAAAAATTGTTGTCAGGAAATATTCCTGGTTCTTAAGACTTGCAGAGGATAAAATCCAGTGCTTTATCCCATTGAGAGAGCAATAAGAAGTATAATTATAATTAGTTGTATTGACACTAAGATGGATAGATTTGACAAAAGCTTTAGATCATGATTTGGTTTTCAAAATGTTTCTAGATTCGGCATTTATAGTCATTTGATTTGAATTTCTTGATGCAGCAAATGTTGAAGTCTAAATATAAATGAATTCTGCTATGGATTTCACTTGTTAAACAGCAAACAGATGGAGCACCTTTGATGATGAAGTGATAAAAATTTTACTTTTTCAGTATCTATGAAATTTTCAATGGTGCTTAATAACTTAATCATTAGTCAAAGAAATGGCTATGTTTTGCAAACTATTCAATAAATTTAATGTATGTTATAAAAAGCAAAAATTCTTTTTTTTTCTTTTTAGATTTATTGGTCAGTTTAAGCAAATTACTTAGCCAACATGTAATGAAGCAAGCTTTTTGGGAGTTTGCAGTAAAATGAGCATACATGTGAATGCTTCTTCGAATTTCACAAATTGAATATCGGTGTGTTCCTTTTTGTCAAAGATTAATGCATTTTTTTTTTTCCGTAAAAATCTTTTTGCATTATTGAATTTGAAAAACCAGAACTGATTGTACATTTGGCCTAAATTAGATGTTTCTGTTTATTGATAAGCTCAAACAGTACTCAACCCATGTTTAATTTTATTTTTCATCCATCCACCTTAGACAAGGAAATAAAAACAGACAAATGCAAACCTTAATCTAAGTCCAAAATTTATTTCCATCAATAAAATGTCTCAAGTTTGATTGGAGTAACAAACTTTTTCCTCCTGCTTTTTGATTTCACCTGAAAATAACAATGAAAAAATAAAACTGCATGAACCACATGCTGTTGTTTACAAATTTGATGTTTTCTAGCCTCACAAGAACATTTTTTGTTTGGATCGCAGAAAGAACTATAAAAAAATCCTCCCTTCCCTTTTTTTCCCCAAAAAAAACTTAACAAAACAAAAACAAAGAAAAGCAGAGGGAAAATTAAGTTGCCACAACAAAAACAAAAGTCAATGGGTAGAGAGACATCTAATTTCAATATATGAACTACATATATCTATCTATATTAAGCTCAATAAAAAGACTCAGATGAAGAATTTTAGTGCATCATTCGGTGTTGCTTGAAATGGGGCAAGATGTGGTCAATCACTGAATCAGGTGCAGGGACCCCTATTTCATATCAGATAACAGAAAACATAGCTGGTTAAAAAAAGAGGTCTTTTCAAGCCTTTTTAAGTTTGCAAGATCAAGAAAAAATGACTTAAAATGAGTGGAAAAATAAGTAAATAGGCATCAAGAATGTGACATTATGACATAAAATGTACAACCCAGACAAAGTAATTGTTTTCATATTTGTAGGCATGTGGTGAAACTGTAGTTTCTACCATTCAAATTTCATAGACATCAAAGAGGTCTAATCAGGAGTTCTAAAAAGGGCAACCATGAATAAAAATCCTGTCAACATCCATGTATATTAAAGCACTTCTAGGTTTAGAGTGATTAAATGAGGACATATATACAGTGAAGCCGGTTGTTTTGAGGGCATTGGGATAAAAATGGACTTCAAATTATCCAAAATTTGAATTATGAGGATACATAGAGAAAGAGTAAAAAAAATGTCAGTGGCAGATCAGTAATGTTGTAGGGATTCATACTTAGTCCCTGGGCCTGACCCCTTTTCCTTTCCCTCTCCTAGTCTTGGTGCAGACTCTTGCCTGTAACGTAGGTGTGTGGAACATAGTTTACACACATACATACACTAGAATCGCATGCTGCATGAGCATAGCACTACTTTCTTTGTTTTATAAGCCAAGAAAACTGATTTCAGAATCGGAAAGACCCACCAAGGTGACTTTGAATTATCTGGATTTTTCTTTCCAACTTCGAACAAACCGATATTTTTTAGTAAAGCTTAAACAGAGAAATATTCGGTAAAATTAATCAACTTAAAAAATCCAAGAATTCAGACTATCCAGATTCGAATTATATGGACTCAACTGTACTAGATTATCATTAAGACTTTAGAAAAAATAAAGAGGGAAAAGAGCAGGGGGCAAAATCATTGCAAGATGATAATAGATACACTGATATCATAAATTGACACAGGATATGTGAAAAAATACTTTAAAAGGGTCAAGGTGTGGAGAATATATTATTGCTTAATATTACAGAGCATGATCTTGATGAGCCTAGCTTGGTCACAAAAAATAATAAACAACAAAAAAAAACATCGAGCTGTGAGTCAGTTGCGACATTTTTACAATGTCCTATGAATGTTTCATTTTAAGGATTTCTTTAAGTGTATAAAAATACAAAATTAGAAACACCTCGAAAATAAATGAATTTTTTTTTTGAAAAACTGAGTGCAAAAAAGTGATCTTTTTATGTTTTTAACTATTAACATACTACATGTAATAAAGTTTCCTTTAACAGTATTTATGGTGTGTCATTTTTAATTCATTTGTTTATATTTAATAAAAAAAAACCAAAAAAACTCGAAAGCAGTTGCTTTGATATCTAAAGTTAATATTAAATTCATTGAGCTCTTGACTCTGGCATCAGAGGATTCCCTGCAATTTTATATTGGCATTGCCTGTTTGCTTTGAAAATTAGTGTAACAAATAATTGAAGAGCAATTAATTGCATTACTTAGGAACACAGAAGTAATAACCTATGGCAAGAACTCAAGGCAAATATTGATTTTATGCTTTTAAGATGTCAATATGAATCAGATATGTGTGAAATGGAGGAAATGAAATATATGCTTGCATATTAAAAACAGTTCAAAATGACAGGAGTGTTTCTCCTAGTCAAATCTGCATATACATGTGAGTTCAATGCTTTTCTCATTGAGATGCTTTGTGAAATCCTTGAGCCCTGGAACTAAAAGTAGCTGTTAAATTATTTTTTGTAGGTATGACATGCAAGGTTTCTGTTACAATTTAACTTATGAAAATTCAAAAATGTCGTCTTGGATCTCAGTGCTACTGAGTTAAAGGATGCAAAATATATATCCAGACCTGCCAACCGTCCCTGATTATCCGGGACAGTCGCGGATTTCAATTTTGAGGAAAAACGGTGAAAAAAATTACGAAAAAAATCTTTTTCTATCTTCTTATTTTTCTTTTGTATGAATGCCTATAATTTCCTAGCAACATGTATTAGAATACAATTTTTAGTTAAATTATATAATATGTTCTGTGTGCTTAGACAACCTATGCAGTAGTTCGCTGCGGCATTAGACACGTCCGCAGTAGGGTGTCCCTGATTCCATTTTCTGAAGGTTGGCAGGTCTGATATATCAGACGTACAGAATTAACACGTAGACATACACTATTTCATAGATATTTCTGGCATTTAAACAGAAGTTCACAATGTTTAACAAACTATACATTAGAATGTAAGGATGGCAAGACATTTTAATTATTGAAATGGAATGTTGAGATACAGCATGCGACTTAGGCAAATAAACTATATGAAATTCATGCAAGCTTTTTGAATGACACTCTTAAAAGATATTCAAATTAATGCAGCAAATCAACCTGCCAAGACATTCTTTTTTTAAATGCTACAAAATAGTGATATTTGTATACGTCTTTATTATTTGTTTCAAAGTTGGTCTCCTATTAATATCCCATGAAAAAAGTTTCTTTGAGGTCCTTATTGTTTTCAAATTGTTTGGAGTAGTTGTTTTGAATGGTTTACTTAAATTGTAAGAACAAAAATAGCTTGCAACGAATCATGTACTAATAAAAAAGATCAATTATCAAAATATACAATTCATAGATTACAAGCACAGCTCCAGAGATCACAATCTAGGAAAAGGTATGAAAATTAAGTAAAAAAAATATCAAATGTAAAACAAGTCACTAGATAAAACAGACATAAGTCACTATTATGAATTGAAATAATTCATGTCTGTCAAAAGTCTATAAATTAGGGAAACCATTGTTTAAAAAAGAAAATGGTAACTTAAGCAAGCTGTTTTGCATGAACATGATGAAGAAAACGTTTGTATATGTTTAATGATTTTAATCAACTCTAAAGCAGTTAGCATTTGACTTGTGTAATTCAAAATATAAATATAACTTCATGCAAACTTGTTCAGTGGCAACCAGACAAGGGTCTCTCATGATAATAGATAAAAAAATTACAACATATTTGTCCTATCTGCAATCAATTCAACTGGACCCTTTTAAGACTTTCATATACTTTGAGTTCACTTATATACAAGATATATTATTCAACTCATGATGAAAGTGCTTTGAGAAGTGGCTGTTAATTCATATCATAATACCATGCAAGGCCTCACAACAAAATTTAATTTTGATCTCATTTAACATTAATATTGACTTTTTTTTATTTACTCTTAGATGTCAAACATGAATATCTTTTTAAAAAACTCAAGTTTAAAATGCATGATTGACATGCATGTTTAATGTTGACACTCAAATTAAGCCTCCCCCCTGCCCCCCCCCCAAAAAAAAAAAAAAAAAAAAAAGATAAAGCACAACAAAAAAGTCTCACTATGGAATAAGAAATAAGCTACGAGAAGCCAACATCAAAGTTTTTTTTAACGCAATAAATTATAAATGGGAAGTGAAAAAAAAGAAGTCTTATGATGCAGCTTCAGCCAGAATTTTTCTGCCACATGGCCACCACAGCAGACTTGAGGTGCATCTTATCCTTGAAAGACTTGCTCTTGAAGCGGTTGCCGGGTGTTTGCATTGAGTCGTCGCCACTGTCATCTCCATTGCTGTTGACGCCATTCATCATATTCTTGTAAGTGACACCCTCATCCCACGCATCATCCTCTGTTTGGATTTCCATTTTTTGCATGATCTTCCGCAGAAGCTCATTGTTTCTGTCTAATGTGGAGCCCATGTCACGCATTCTGAAATGTTGGATGCAAGAGATGAACATATTTGTAAAACTGTAATTATTTTACTTGAAAACTGACTGATCCTTTGAGCAAACAATCAATGGGAATTGTATCAAATATTGAGGATGAAACCAAGAGCTTTGACAAACTACGCACGGGCGAGCCATTAATATTGTAATATTAGATGAGAAACCTTTTCCCTCCTGCAAATGCACAGCCAGTTTGCAAAAAAAAAAAAATCAGTAAAAAAATGCTGTGTCAGCACGTTTATATGTATAGTGAGGTAATGAGGAGTCTCCTACACTTTCTCTTCATGTCAAATTTTAAAAATCTTTAAAAATCTTGTTATTATGATAAGTTCTTACATCACTACTTTAAGCTAAAATGAAAAGGAGCATGATGTTGCAGGGATTTTTGCTTACCTAATTTTTTGTTTGTAGAGTTCCTCATACAAGATAGAGTTTGGATTTAAAGTAGGGTCAGAAAGTGTTTCCATATTTTTGTTGGTGCCAGCCAAGCTAGTCATAAACTGTAGCGAGTTGAATAAGAAAAAAATCCACAAAACATCAAAAATGCATAATTTTAATTTGACAAGTCAATCTATATCACTTTCAAATATTTTACGCTCAGAATGAAATCAAGCTCGACTTTTAAAAGTGTTATAAGATACACATGAAATGGTCTATATTTTATATACTTGTGTTTTGTATACATGTAAAATCACAGGACTAGATAATGCATTTGTGTACTTTAAAATATATTCCTTGGAAGATGAAAAAATAAGATTGTTTGACACATTCAGGATCAGCAAAAGACTTATAATTATAAAGTTGTTAAAATTTTTCTCTTCTACTGGAGTATCTTGAGAAAGTTTCTTCCAATTCAAGAGGAATTAGACAAACGTTTTCCAGATTAAACTAAGTACTGCTCAGTATTAAAATGAAAGTTTATCTAACAAGATGATAAGACAGGTCATATTATGAATCCTAAGTTTTTCTTGCTTTCCGATTAGTTTGTGAATCCAGTTAGCTAAGCCAATCTTCATTGAAATAAATAGAACCCTTGACCAAAGCCTTACTGATTCTGATGGATATGATTAGAGATATGAATCTCAGTTCAACCCTCACATCATCTTTTGAGTGAACTATATATATATCCTCTTGTAAAACTGCTCAATCTATTATCTACACCTATGCACGGTTATGCTATTTTCAAGAGTTAGATGAAACACTGTTAAAAGGAAGCCAGAATCCAACAAACAATAATTGAAGTAAAAAAAACAAAACAAAACACTCTTCAAATAAGTAAAGATACCTAACAGGGTTTTAACTTTTAAGATGTGGAAAGCAAAAAGGGCACTTACGGTGTCCAGTCGTTTAGCACATTTGTTTGGGAAATATTTGAACTCGTTTACAGTGACTCTTTTATAGATAAACATTGGCATTTTGTTTTCCATCTCAGTATGGAGTTCGACCTGTTAAAAAACAATAAAAAACAGAGGTAAGAAAAATCATTTTTTAAACTATCATGGCATAAAACAGAAAAAAATATAATACATTCATGTATCTGTATTGACTATTTACTATTTACTATTTATTACATTATCAAATTTGTTGTGAAGAAGAAAGAACTTATTTTTATTCTATTATTTCTTCATCTTTCTAAGCAGATCCACCCTGATCCATTTTTTTGACTGAATGGTTTTACACTTACCAAGCAAGCCTACATCACGATTGAATAGGTCCTGTAAATTTTTTTCTCTAAAATCTGGTGTGGTGACACTGCCTTTCATCTAGTGGAGAGGGTGAGACAATCTGTCTCTATTTGAGAGCTTTGTTAGATTTTCGTTAGAATTTTTTTTTTACAACTCCTAACTTGCTCTTATGTTAACAATAACATCTACTGAAAAGTCAATGTCTTCTTTTTCTGTATTGTGAATGCTTTACATTTGTTCTTCCACGCTCTAAATTTTGTAATATTTTGAAAACAATTTATACGAGCAGCAGCGACAAAAGACAGTTATATCACCCATTCTCAATACAAGTACCAGCAATAAGGAAAACTAAGCTTAGTAAAAGTAGTATAGTCTTTCAAGGCTGCATGAATAACGAAGATAGCTGAAAGTGGAACTAATATTTCAAATGTGGGACGGCTCCGAGAACGAGAAAAATTGTTGCCAATTTGAATATTCAAAACATAATCAATTAATAGATCTTTATAAAACCGATCTTTCAACGGATGGCCAACTTTAAATTTGACATGACTGCCCTATATATTTCCAGAATATTACAACATCTAAGCAAGCAAGGAAATCTTTATAACTGAAAAAAAGGTTATGACATTGAATCATTAACTCGACTGCTTACTACTCCTCAGTAACAAAACACATACAGAGGTTAGTTCAAATTTCTGTTACTAGACACTCTGGAAAACTGATGGGACATACAAACAATGAAAGCTTCGCCATTTGAGATGGGCTTGTCTTTATGCGACTGACACATGTCATCATCACCATCACTCTTGCACAGTAAATATAAATGGAATCTAATAATATTTGTTACCTGCATCGCCAGTCGCTTGAGGCGCGCATCTCTTTGTACAGATTCTATGTCACCAACTGCCAAACCGATCTGTGGAGCAGGAGATTGGACCCATGTATTCAAAATGCCCACATACATCAATGTAATTTAGACTTTCTCATTCTCTCACTCCATGAAAAAAAAAGAAAATCAAATAAAGTAAAAAAAAGGCATGTAAAAAAATACAACAAAATTCAACTTAAAACTGATAAAAAACTTTAATCGTATAATTAAAGTTACATTATTTCTTTGAATTCAATTTCCTTTTCCAAATATAATGAATATGAGCCCACTCTACGAGTTTCAGAAATATCATAGACATGTAAAACATCTGTACGCGTTTATGTTGCTAAAAAGGATTAAAAAAAAGCAATTGACATGCAATGTTTTTATTTTATGCAGAATGAAATCTAAAAATCAGGTTTCAGAGTGATTGGCACGTATCAGAGACTTGCAACTTAAGATAGAAAATGGCAAACGATCTGGTAATTATGCTCTTTGCTTAAACCTCAATCAGTCGCAATTGGCACTTTTTTGTGCGACAAAATCTATGAAGTGAACAGTTGCTACCAACAGAACAACATAATTACATGTACTGGCTCGCCGAGTTCTAAAAAAAAAGACCATCAAAACTTGACTTAAGACAATCTCCCAACCTTCCTGCCTTACCAGCAGATTGATGAGCAGTATCGGCATGAAGAGAACAAACACCACAAGCAGGATGAGAGTGATATTGCCAAAGTGGAGTGTGTCCTTTTCTCCGTCCACAAACTGGGCGTTAAAGCTTGCCATATAGTCCAGCTCCAACATCATCATGAATGTGCGCAGGAGTGACAGTTCAGGTGTGGAGTACGCTTTAGACTCCTGAGAGGATACACGTACAAACCATGGCATTAAGTGAAGAAAAACATTATTTTTGTTTCATTCATTAACAGACTAGCCAACAGCTATTTTTTTTAAGTCTAAGGATTCTTTAAAATATTAGGTAATTAGAAAGACACACACGAAAAAGGGTAACAAGACAACAACACTAAGGAAGAGAATGAGGTAAAAGACATAGACGGAAGGAAAGTCTGTTCTCAGAGGTATATTACTAGAGATCACGTGGAGGAAGCCTCATTAACTCCCTAACTCATAATTAATACAGCGCAAAGTAAACAAGCAATCTTAAATTATAAAATCTATAAAATTTTTTTGACAAACAGAAATTTTCATTAACAGGAAACTTGGTAAATTACTGAGAGACAATTGTAAAACCACACACATCCATGCTTACAGCAACTTCTAAGACTATTCCCAATTATATACCAAGGAAACAACGCCGTGACTACTGACCCACCTCTTTGTTGAGCAACATGTAGAAAGAAAGCCCAAAGGCTATGATGAGAATGGAAAAGACGCACAGAACTTGTATCAAGGTACGCAATATCTCGATGAACATCACAACGTAAATGCCGAAAAAGTCGAAGCTGAAAAGGAAGTGAAAATCAATAAATTAATACAGCCTGCTGACTGTTTTCATGGTAATAATCAAATACTCATCAACACTAAAGACTATCATTTTGTTGTGACTAGAACAGTGACAAGGCCTTTGAATTTATTTTCTTACAAAATAGATTTCTTAAAAACTAATAAGATTTATCGCAATCTATTAATTCACCGACTGTAGGCCTAAGTCCTTTAAATAATTTCAGAATCAACCATTCATAATAAGAGATACACCAAACAAAAATAAATTATAAGATCGCAGGATAATAGCCTACCAGTGTCAATGACATAGATAGTAAACCTCTTGGAGAAATAAAACTGATTTTCTTATATACCTTTAGACATTTGTGGTGTGTTCGCCTTGTAGATCGCTTTTACAGCACCTTAGCGTCACTTAATACTATAAAAAACTATGTGAGATAAACACTCGCGAAGATCTAAGTTCTAATGGAATACTTCATGGTAAAAACCGTGTATTACCGCTGCAAAAAGACCAGTGCATTGAACCAGGCGAGAAATATTGCAATGGCGCCTATCTGCCATTGCCAGTGAGTGGAGAACCCACACAGGAATGGAACTGCGAAAAGCATACTGCTCACGTAGAGGGCCCACTCTACTGCGTTGCCAAAGTCCTCAAAGTATTTCTTTTTCTGAAAATTAGGCAAGGAGATTACCAGAAAACAACTTTTATTTTCTAGAGCCACTGATTTCATAATGGTTTTGGTAAATTGGTGCGCTCTTGGTTATTTCCTTTCTCTTTTTTTTTTCTAGGCATGTTTAAATTACCTAGAACATCTGTAATAAAACCTAAATCAGGGCAGGGACCCTTTCTTTGAGAGGATATGCAACCATGATAAAGTGATTTACTCAGTATGCCAATAGCTGCTGCTTTCCGTATATGATTGTATCCTATCTATGGAAATTTTAAAGGAAAGAGGCAGTTACCGAATAGATATTGAATAGAAGGAAATAATTTTTGCAAACAATGCCTCATTCTACATGTGCATGCTTCTATTTTGAAAAGCTTTCTATATCTTTTTTGATGAGATCTTTCAGTCTCCAGAGTTTTTTTTTTATTTTGCTTAAATATCAAGGTCATGATGACGGCTGAATTCACCTGGTTGATAATTTGAAGTATCTCCTTGACGATGTTTGCCGCGCCATATATCACAATGAACCACAAGGCCATCATGTAGACTGGCGAGAAACGGTAACCACCAGATTTGTTGCCGTACAGGAAAAGTTCGGATTCATTACTGGACACATGTCTATCGTAATGCTTCAAAGTGATAGAAACGAACAAAAGTTAAGAGAGGACAAAAATGATATATATCTGTTTGTGTGCTTATGAGAGTGAATGAGTTAAAGAAAGCTATGACAACAGGGTATTTGCATGTCTTTCATCTCAACAAAACGCACCCAATCGATGCAAAGCTTTCGTAAACGTCAGCACAGCGGATTTTTGCCTTGTGTATATTAGAAATTAATTATTGCGAGTCTTCTGTCAAAAATGCTTATTTCTTTTCATGAGGCTAGTACTTTAATTTCTTTAATATTTGACATTTCATAAAAATAAATGAAACAAAAAAATAAGTAAGCACAGCTACGCAATCTCAACAATAAGAATGTTCAATACAGATGATACAAAATTAACGCTGGACCACTTAAACACGAAAGAGTAATCCTTTTCTCTCTTTATTCAATGCATCTATGATAATTGTCCCCTGGCATTGAGAGAGAGAGAGAGAGAGAGAGAGAGAGAGAGAGAGAGAGAGAGAGAGAGAGAGAGAGAGAGAGAGAGAGAGAGAGAGAGAGAGAGAGAGATGGAAAAATAGATAAATTTTAAACACAATCACACAAACAGACTTGGTGTCTTTAGGAAAATGCCATCTATTTTAATTTTTTTCTTATGCAGAGAACAGTTAACAAGTACTTACGGCCATCGCATTATGATTGCATACAAAACCAGTGAGGGAGGCCAGGAACAGACCATATATGATCAGGTAAGCCATGTAAACTGGCATGCCGTACTTTAACCTGATTCAAATAGAAGCGCCGGATTAAAACAAGCTCAGCGCATAAAGAAGGACATGGCTTACTAAGTTTGATTATTCTCCCTTTTTACCTTTACTTTTCCTAGCGCCCTCAATCATGAACAGAACAGGAACATCTCGAATTGATAATAACATTGAACCAAAAATGTGGTGATAGACACAAGGCATTCCTTAGCTTTACCAAATCATAGGATCAAGTTTATCATCGCATTATTCATTTTCATTAACTGTAATAAGTCACATAGATGCTTATAAATAATCACACACGTAACTTGTTTTTGGAAAACACTTGATTTTTAAGGGATCTTTGCTTATAAAAAATGGCGAATAATATTTATAAAAAAAAAAAAAAACCTTAAAGGTTCATGAAAAGTGCAACATGAGTGAAGAACAGCCAAGAAATACACCTTTCAACTTACCACTTCACCTTTAGGAAGGTAGTGCACACTGGGTGAGACAAGCAGTTCACTCGGTTATTCTTTACCATAGCCTATGGTTTCCCAAGAAAAGAAAAAAAAGAAGAGAGAAAGGGAGAAAAGATAAAGACTGTAAACAAGTTCAAGGTATGAAGTGATGAGTAATGTTGTCACTTTGATATCCAACTTGTCCTTAGTTCTGTGTAGAAGATATGCAACGCCGTGTAGGTGCATGATTCTTTTCTCCGATAAAAGGGATTTAATTAAAGAGAGCAGGAAGCTAATAGGCAAAAGATATAGACATATGAATTCATGGATGACTCTTAATAATAAACAAAAATAACAGAATGAGAGAGAAAGGAGAGGGTCAGAGAGAGGGAGAGAGAGAGAGAGAGAGAGAGAGAGAGAGAGAGAGAGAGAGAGAGAGAGAGAGAGAGAGAGAGAGAGAGAGAGAGAGAGAGAGAGAGAGAGAGAGAGAGAACAAACTGTTATCAATCTTTATAAAAGGATCTTATGAATATTTCAAAAGAAAATCTCCACTTCAAATCACGCAATATAACCTTTGAAAGAAAGTTCAAGGGATATCTGTCTATATAGATGGCTTGATTCATCATATTCTTAATCTGCATAATTAATTTTAAGCAGGGTGATTTTCATATAGTTCTACAAAGGGAAAAGCACCTAAGGCGAACCCAAGTAAATTTTTTTAAACGCACTTATTTACCTGATTGAATTTTATCAAGATAGTGTACGAACCTTAGTGTGAAGAATATTGTTTGCTTACCAATGGTGAATTATTTCAATTAGAACCATACAAAAGAATGGATGTCCTTTCTCTTATAGCAAAAATGCAAGGAGAATGCAGGAACAGTTCTATAATCTTACAAAAAAAAAAAGCTAAAGTAGAGGCATTATTTTAAGTTTTCAAATTCGAAATGAAAATCTGCCCAAGACTTCATAAAATTTGAAAAAATTCGTGATATTTAAAACACACAGAGACTTGACTCTTTATGTTTACCAAAATTTAGATTCTAGCTAAGACTCAAAATCGCTCTAAATATTTCAAATTAAAATCGTGTTATGTGGGATCAGTCAGCGAAACTTAACTAAGTGAGTCTGCTTCTAAAAAATGATGATCAATTGGTTCGTAATCCAAATAAAATACCTAAATTGATTGAAATCTGTAAGTTTTGTAATACAGATAAATTCGTAATGAGTCGTTGTCAATAAAATACATTGAAAATAAGAACAACAACAAAAAATTCCATACTGTCTTTTTCAATATTGCCCATCCCTGAGGATATCCGCTGTTTTTAAAAGAAATTAATAAAATAGGAAAAGACATACAACCGAAGAGAACACGAAAGCAGAAACAGTGATGCCAAACTAACATAATTACGGGGACAGTGGTTATTGAAAGTCACAGACAGCGCTTCACATGAAAAGAGACATTTTGAATTAGTATTTAGTGTGTGGAGATCGACAATCTGAGGCGAACCGTGTTGAATAATATACAGAAACCAATGTTATTCTTAACATAATATTTTACATAAAGCAATTCAACAAATAGATTGTTATTTTTTTTACGAAAGCAACAAAAGAAGAATACAATGCGCAGTAACATTTCACACTTTTTAATACCGAAAGATAAGTTAATTATGACAATAAAATTTTTCAACAATACTTATATTATCTACCCATTCACAATATTTATGAAAAATGAAAACGCAGCCATAAATTACTATTTTCTTAATCAATAACAATCTAAATTACTTTTCTTGTTCTTGTTCTTATTTTTTGTCCTCTTTTGTCTTTTTTCTTGTTCGTCTTCTTTTCACTCTATCTATTTTTTTTTTAACATTGCTTCTCAACTATTCACAAAGCTCCACTGCGACATTCAATTTCAATTGACCTTACTACTACTACTACTGCTACTACTACTCCTACTCCTACTCCTATTACTACTCCTACTACTACTACTACTACTACTACTACTACTACTACTACTACTACTACTACTACTACTACTACTACTACTACTACTACTACTACTACTACTACTGCTACTACTACTACTACTAATACCACTACTACTCCTACTCCTACTCCTACTACTACTACTCCTACTTCTGCTTCTGCTACTACTACTACTACTACTACTACTACTACTACTACTACTACTACTACTACTACTACTACTACTACTACTACTACTACTACCACTACTACTCCTACTCCTACTCCTACTCCTACTACTCCTACTACTGCTACTGCTACTACTACTATTACTACTACTACTACTATACTACTGCTACTACTACTACTTCTACTTCTACTACTACTAACACCACTTATACCACTACTACCACTACTACCAATACTGCCTTTACTACTACTACTACTACTACTACTAATACTACTACTACTACTACTACTACTACTACTACTACTACTACTACTACTACTACTACTACTACTACTACTGCTACTACTGCTACTACTGCTACTACTGCTACTACTACTACTACTACTACTACTACTACTACTACTACTACTACTACTACTACTACTACTACTACTACTACTACTACTACTACTACCACTACTTGCATTTCTCCTAAAACTATTTTACTGCTACTTTTGTTGTTCTTGATCTTCTTCTTCTTCTTCTTCTTCTTCTTCTTCTTCTTCTTCTTCTTCTTCTTCTTCTTATCATGGTTATAAATAATCTCATTATCAATTTGAGACAGTCGATGCTCGAGAAAGGCGAATACAAACAAAGCGCTTTTTATTTTTTTCATTTGAAACTTTTTTTGGAAATTAAATGCTGCTGCTGCTTTTGAGGTGCTGGTGAGTAAAATCTTTAAAATTCGTTGGATCTGAAAATGCAATATATTGATGGCTGAAATGAGGAAACCTAAGCAAGCCAATTTTTCCTCACAAAACAATTAGCTGTGATCGAAATTCAATCAACAACCGCTTTCATGATTATGTTGGAATACTAAGCGCTACTTGCATATTTTATGAACACCAATTTGTTTCTCACGCTTAAAAAAAAGAAAGAATGTAGAGCTTATCAAGATGAGAAGATGAGAACCCCTTTTCGATTACATACACACACACACACACACACAGAAATTGGACAATGATGTTCATGCAATACATGAAGGAGAACGCCATCTGTATCTTCTTCTTCTTCTTCACTTGGTTTAGTGTAGAGAAGAAGAAAACAGAGCAAAATGAAAATGCTACACTCATCGTCTTTACTCACATTGAGAAACAGCATGGGCAAAAGTCCACATTCTTCAAGTTGCTAGAAAAAAATAACAAACCAACTAAAATCACAGACAGAACAGTTTATGTAGTGATTAAGCTATCGGCTATTATCTTGAAAATAGACCCTACCATAAAAATAAAATATTCATTAAAAAACAAAACAAAACCTTTTTGCTATTAAAGGAGTATAGAGCACACCCCAATGTTCTTTCCTTTAGGCAGAACTGTTAATTCTGTACTCACATTTAATGCCATCATGGGAACGATTCCACCCTCCTCTTCTTTTTTCTGGACAGCTTGAAGACAGGCGGCCGGGGTGTCCAAGAAATGGAAGTTGAACGTAACCTTTAGTTTGAAAAAGCGGGAGAGAGTCAAATAGTCCAAAAAATTTATTGTACATCGTACACGATTCAGAACATCAATTAAATTGATAACGATGATATGACCACAAGCATTGAAAACAGTGGTTTGATTGTTTGAAAATCATCTACATGTCCTTAAGTTCATTTCAATCACTACCACCACCACCACCACCACCACCAACACTTCTGGTGCTTTTACAATTTACAATTCCCAGTGCTAACGCAAAATATGTGCTTTAAACGCAACAAATACTAGCGTAGATACTTCTACAACATGTGTCACTTACAGTCATATCAGTGTGGGCTTCAATTACATATAGTTTACCAATCACTGCCCCCAAAGTCACATCAATTTTGATCAACAACACGTACTCATTAGATAAAGAAACGTACATGATACTCTGGGCTTCTCGGGTCGTGAGGAGAGGGTGTTTGGCACCTGTCTAAGACATTCTGTTTGAAAAGTAGAAAACCAGCATCATGATTCAATCAAATTCAGAATAAAGTATAACAATATAACATAAGGATATTTTTTAAACAAAGAACATTAAGTTTGAATGACCTTTTTCTAAAGCTTACATAGCTTTATTTTCAAAATTAGATCAATTACCTCCCACCGATTCCATATTCAATTTTTGCAACTACTGTTATGCAAAAGATAACAAATGATTCTTGATATGTGGAAAAACAAAAAGCAAAAAATAGAAATAAAAGTTAATGAGAGTTTATTAGAGGAGAGCAAAAGAGCATAAAAGAAATGAATTTTTTTTGGCATGACTTACACTGCAAACATCAGGCAGATGCTCTATGAGCCCCAGCATAAAATACCCGTACACATTGGTCGGAGTCATCAGCACCTCTTCCCATCTGAATATTAAGATTCAAGGTATTAAAATTAGCGGATCAGGAATAAATGGATACATAGTTTCTAAGAACGGAACGCTTCCCAAAACCCTTCTTTGAAAAGATCAGGCTTAAGGGAGTAGGAGGTGTTAAAGAATGCGACTACGTGACACGTACCCGAGCCCCTTTTTGTCATTTGAAAATGAAATTATCAAGAGCAAGGCAAACAAGACATGCTTTCAGAGTTTTATGCTATTTGTTAAGCTCGATATTTTTATGGAAATACCCCGATGTGAATGAAAAAACAAGTCAATAACTTAACATCACGTTTGCCCGGTCAAAATATTGGCCCTTCTGAACAATGAAGAATAATGAAGATGGAATCCACAGTCTCTCCATCTTGTTACCAGCAGTGGTAATGCAAAAAACAACAACAAACATATGTATATATATATATATATATATATACATACATATGTTTGTTTATATATATATATATATATATATATATATATATATATATATATATATATATATATATATATACCCGAAGAGAGCGGAGGACAAGCGACAATTTTGTCCTCCGCTTGAAACACCAGTGTCGTATGAAGAGAATTTAAGGTAAGATCTTCTATATTTATGAAATGCTCCCACAGTTAAGCATTCTTATCAATTATTCCAACCTATCTTCAAACTATATATATATATATATATATATATATATACACACACACACACACACATATATATACATACATATATTTTTTTTCTTTCAAATTTCGAGATATCATTCACCTGATATGATTTCTAATTTTAAAAGGTCACCTACCTGTCATGACTGACAATAGCCACGGCAACTTCGCTGTGTTTGCACTGGATTACGTGGTCAAAGAATGTCTCAGCCTGGTTGTTTTTGAGCAGTTTGGCTCCCAATGTCAACAACAGTGTTGTGGCAGAAGTCTGGCCGTTTTTTGCCGCGATATGCAAAGGCGAGTCCTTTAGAGACAACATAATAACAATTATATAAAGGAAAAACCCCGTACACATGAACATAGGGTAAAATTTTCTGTGTTACACTCAAAATCCTGGGCATCTGAAACTTTAATGAGATTCGAAGTACCACAATTATAAGATTATTATGTGTATTTGCTGGAGTTACTTTCTTGTCTCTTGGTGTCTGTTGGAACAATTAGGAAACTTATGGGATGTACTTCAGATAAAAAAATGTTCTAAAGCAAACCGTCTTCTGATTCATGCCAAATGATATAGCAATAAAAGAAATATGCATACCCTGAAACACATAATAATAAGTGCAAATCATTTTAGGTGCGATACAGAAGTATCATATAATTATGTTAATGAACTCAGCCAAAGGTCTGGCGACATTTGTTACTGATTATTCTTAACCCAACAACGAATCGAATATGCCAATATCATCCCTGTTCTCTCTACACTTTTTGCTCCTGTTTATGCCCTATCTATTACCTGATCAAGAGAGAAAGAGAGAGAGAGAGAAAGAAAGAGAGGGGGAGAGAGAGAGAGAGAGAGAGAGAGAGAGAGAGAGAGAGAGAGAGAGAGAGAGAGAGAGAGAGAGAGAGAGAGAGAGAGAGAGAGAGAGAGAGAGAGAGAGAGAGAGAGAGAGAGAGAGAGAGAGAGAGAGAGAGAGAGATGAAAGGTGTCAATACTCACCCCCTCCGCATTGACCACATCCAGAAGATTGGATTTCACGCCGATTAAGACTCTCATGCTGTGGGTCCAGCCTTGGGAAGCTGCGTGATGCAGAGGTGTGTTGTCTTCATGATCTCTGGAACAACAATTAAAAGCAGCAATTTCACTTTGGGTCAGTATATTTTTCTTGAACAAAACGATATTTGTTTTACGCTATTTACTTTGGTTTATTTAACACTTTCTTTTGTTCTTCCTCGTCTGCACCTTTCTTACTTTCCATGCACGTTTTTTTTTTTTTAAATTTACTTTTATGCTTTCTCATATAATAATAAGTTAAAAACACTCACTTGCTAACGACCGCGCCTCTCTGAAGCAGCAACTGGATGACTTTGGTGTGCCCATTCTGCGCGGCAATATGCAAGGCAGTGAGACCTGCGCCATCAGTCTCATTTATAATATTTGGTCCGTACACGCTGTCCAGCAATCGGCGGCACGTGTTGTAACGCCCGAATCTGAGTAATAAAATGCTTGAAACTAACATAAACTAACATCATACATGATTTTTTTCCAAATTCAAATTCACTTTGTTACAAAACATTATTAAAAAAAACATACAAAAAAATACCCACACTCATTGTATATTCCCCTGCATCTAAATCTATACGAATCAACATAACCATTTTTATATCCAGGCAAAGAACCAAACAAAACTTAAAAAAAAACAGAAAACTAAAAAAGAATACAAACTTTCAATTTTTTTTTCATTAAATAAGTTTATAGATCGAATGTATTTCGCCGAGCTAAAAAAACATAACCCAATATACCTGGCAGCAAAATGGAATGGCGATTGCTTCTGGTTATTCTTAAGGTTTAGCACTGCACCCATCCTGATCAGGTCGTCCAGAGCGAGAAGATGTCCTTCTTTAGAGGCGTAGTGGAGAGGAGAACACCCAAAGTCATCCCTCTCGTTCAGCAGATTTTTGATATCCTAAACCAAGAGATATAAACGATATGAATGTAAAACTGAGATAAAATCAAAACAGTGGCATACAGTTTCGGTACATTTAATCAATATAAAAAAAGTCATGCATCAGCCGTTGTAGGAAGTCATTCTACAATGAATTCACCAGCTGCTTTAAAAGTCTTTTCCATATTTAAGATTGAATTTAGAATTGAATTTTAAAATCATGTTAACATCTCCTGGATAAAGCATACCATAATAGTTCATAAGTTCTCCCAAAAAGTTAAAAAGGAAAACAACAACAACAACAACAACAACAACAACATTAATGATAATAATAATAATAATATAATAATAATAATAATAATAATAATAATAATAATAATAATAATAATAATAATAATAATAATAATAATAATAATAATAATAATTATAGTATTCCAGCAACTACTGCTGCTGCTGCTGCTGCTGCTGCTGCTGCTGCTGCTGCTGCTGCTACTACTACTACTACTACTACTACTACTACTACTACTACTACTACTGCTACTACTACTACTACTACTACTACTACTACTACTACTACTACTACTACTACTACTACTACTACTACTACTACTACTACTACTACTACTACTACTACTACTGCTGCTGCTGCTGCTGCTACTACTACTACTACTACTACTACTACTACTGCTACTACCAATATTAGAAATAATAAGAATAAAAGTATCAACAATAATGATAATGATGATGATGATGATGATAATAATAATGATAATACGCTAGAAACAGTAATCGTTGACACTCGAGTTTTCTTTCAAAGGAAAGATGAGAGTTTTAGTTTATTATCGTCACTGGATTTATAGATTAATGCTATCATACAATCTGCAGAGCCCTTTATACGTAAAGTTTAAATGGAATCCAAACCCACTTTCAAAAAATCTCCGCCAATCTGATCGAGCTTTCCGCCGAAACGAATGGCCAAGTGCAGGAAGTTTCGGTTGTTTCCATCCTTGACGTTGATGTCGGCATTGTTAGCGATCAGCATCTGTACGGCCCCCCAGCAGCCTTTACCGGCAGCCAGTAGCAGCGGAGTCCGGTCCTGGACATCACGGCAGTCCACGTCAGCACCCTGGTAGGGGAGGAGCACACCTGATGACATTCGCATCTACTTGTATCAACACCGCTATCCATAATATTACACCGTTTTGCCGATTAATTCTAGATTGCAAGAAAAATTTCCTCCCATGTAGCCTGCTAATTTGGATTTAATTTTCATTGAATAAAACTTTAAAACAAATTTGATAACTTGGCTGAAACAATATTCTTTTATAAAATGAAAATTATTAGAAAAAAATAAGGAGGACAATGATTGGCAAATCAAGATACATCCTAAAACAATTTTATGTTGATTAAAAAGCATTACTGCTTACTGCCCCCAGATCCGGATAATTTTCTTACCACCATCTAGACTAATTTCATAACTTACATGCTCTAAAAGATACTTGATCACAGTAAAGTGGTTAAATAAGGCTGCTCTATGTATGGGCGCCATCTTCATGACGTCAACGGTAAACAGCGCCTCCATAAAGTTTTCTGGCTGCGTCTCCTCCATCATCTTTATCACATCCATTTTACCCTGGGCGCAAGCAAAGTGCAGTGGTGTGGAGCCATCGTCCTGTGCGATATGAACATACTTTAATAAATCCTTTTTTTCAGAAAAACAACAACAACGACAACAGCAACAACAACAACAACAATAACAACAAAGCTCTTTGAAAATTAAAAAAAAATTATATCGAAAATTTTAAAATAATGTATGTAAAAGTGTAGATAACTTTTATCACTAGCTTTCGCCCGTAAAAAAAATACAATATTGTTCAGATGTTCTATAAAGACAACATAGATTTTACATGTCCGTTTAGAAAAAAAAATAAAAAAAGGGCAAGTGATGTAGGAGTAAAAATATATTTTTTTCAACCCTGTATCTAGGAACTGTGGAATACCCAAAACAAATAAACAAATATGCCTTGAGCATGTGAGGTAGCAAAATGCTTCAGCACCCAGTAGTCGCAAAGTGGACGCAAACCCACGCGGAACCGAGAGGATAACGAGACTTCAAATGATTTACTGACCTGAGGGGTTTTCACCGAAGCCCCAGCCTTGAGACACACCTCTACAGCCTGGAGAGGAAAGAAAGTGGAAATCTTCTATGAATAACACATTCGAAACCATAGCTACTACGGTTATCCGAGTGGACGACAGTTATGTTTATTCACTAAACTTATTGAAAAAAAAATAATAAAAAAATAATAGACAAATTGAGCTGTAATTTGGTATTTTCAAATTTTCCTCTGATTTGCAAAGGATATTTTGAAAAGGAAGCGAGGAAGGAAACACAATGTCCGAGTTAATACAGATGATTGACTAACCTTGATATCTCCTCCGTTGACGGCCGCGTGAAGTGGCAGGTTGTTTTCTCTGTCTTTGAAAGAAAGAATCATTTCTCTGGTGTAGCCCATTTTAAGAGCTGGATTTAAAAAGAAAGAATTTTAAAAAGGTTTTAGATTTCGTAATATACATAGTGCAAAGAAAAACAAAAAGGCTTTAATTGGCGCATAAAGAAGATTAAAAATCATAATTATCTTAATGTAGTAAGTTTTTATACAACTGAATGGTGTAGCTTTAATAAGGCATGTTATAAGTAGGTATTCGGCAACCTTAAGTAATAACACACAAAGTCTTAATGAAGCACTTCCAACGAGCCAAAGATTCCAAAAATGTCACTAAGCCAACAATACATTAAGCATGGAACTGATGAAGTTATGCGGCTTAAAAAAACTCATTATAACGGCATGTCGGTGCAACCTTTCCATGCGTGACTTGCACTGCTGGAAGAAACAAAAAAAATTGTTTTTGAGGTGTAAATAAATCGATGAATGTTAGGGGTGCCCTTGCTTGGTCCTATGAAAAAGTATTTTTTTCTTTTTTTTTTTTTCTAATGGATACATACCTTCCTGAATAATGGCTTCCATTGCATTTGCCGCTGAACATTTAGCTGCAATGTGAATCGGGTAATAACCAAAGTCACATTTTTTACAGGGCTTGCCGCCTCTTTCCATCTGCAAAAAAAGGTGAAATGCGAGTTTTGTGTGGATATTAAAGACTACTAAATTTGAAGTCGTTTCAAGATCAGTAAAAAATTCTTCCTTCCTTTGCAATGTACGACTATCAGAAGACTGCGGCCCAAAGTGATAAAACTTGAGAATTTAATGTAATAAGACAAAGACTCTTTCAGTATAGGTGAAGCGTACATTAATTTGCTAAACCAATTATTATCTTAGGGTTGAAATCAAAGTTAAGAACAAGCCTGCACACTGTGTTTTAGTTAATGCAAACGCCAACATAACTTTTTTGTAAACTGATTTATCCATGTTCTCTATTAATTTCATCCTGTTAAACGCTGTTCGAGATTGGCATCTTACCATCTGTAAGACTTTGGAAGCAAACACTGCTAAGTAGCCGTCCGGGTCAGGAATATAAACCAGCAGGGGAGCTCTGCCTCCATCAACATCTTTATATTATTATTTTTTTTCTTTATTATGTTTCGATCCATATGTTTAAAGCTCCTATCAATCCGCCTCTTTGTTTACCTTTGACAAAAGCTTCCTTACTTTAACCCAAGTTTAATTGTTAATGGTACACTGGGTTTGTGTTAAAGCAATGATCAAAATAATAAAAAATAAAACCTATGAGTCTCACCAAAAGCCTCATGATGTCGCCATTATCCTGGCCAGCTGCATAGTGTAGGGGGGTCATGCCCACCTCCCCTCGGCTGTTGGGATCTACTCCGTTATCAAGAAGAGCCTGAAGTTGATGGAAATATTAGAACCTTGCTGTATTATGTGAAACTACACCTGGTTTAAACTTTTTTTTCTGACATTTTCGTAATTTTGTTTCCTCACAGTCTTCTTGGTTCTATTCTTTATCTTCTCTCTCTTCTATTCTCCTCCTGATCTTTCATCGCTTTTATTTTCATCTCTCCCTATTATCACCTTAATGAACATTATCTCCTCTGTATTATCCTCTTTTTTTTGTAATTGAAGGGGACCGTTTGATATAAATCTTGTTCTTAATGTTCTTGAAATTGAAAGGTGCATCAAACGAAAAGATATCGCTATTCTCTTAAAGAATAGTGCTCTCGCAGTCCCTTTTATTTTAAAAGAAAGGAGTCAGGGAAACTTTTGTAAGATATTGAAAAAAAGGCGCACAAAACCATAAGTAAAAAGGGGCGAGATCAGCAATTATTACTAATTAAAACATACTAGGTCCTAGCCATCCAATATAAAAGAGAAATAACTCGAAGAACAAACACAGACACACATAAAATGTACAAACCTTGACCACTTCTAAACTAGACAACTCTGCCGCAAGATGTATTGCTTTGAGGTTACAAGCATTAGGTTTATCCACGTCTGCTCCACTCTTGGCAAGCAGGCTTACTACTTCCGCCGACTGTGCCTCCACAGCAAGATGCAGCGCCGTGTTTTTGCGCTGATCCAAGGCATCGAGATCAACTGTTGTTAAAGTTTTTGATTAATAAACAATGTAAAAATTGAATGAGGAAATACAAAACATTTTCCCAATTTTGATTTTACGAATTCAAACCAGAGTAGACTAATCTCCCTTTACTGTAGTTTAAATAAACTGCAAAGCTCTACGATGATTACGATTATTTAGTGGTGGTATATATCTAGATGTAAATCTTAACCTTTTGATTTGAGTCTAGCTGCTGTAAATATGTAGGCACTAGATCTTGAATCAATGTTCGAGAAACTTTTTAGATTCTTTATTAGATCTTACTCTGTAACATATCTATCTATTCTAGACGGTCTTAAAAGTGCCGCCATCTACATCCAGTGCACTGTAGGCTTACTTTCAGTTTCATTCTTGCCATCTCTACCCCGCTGTGCATACAGGAAGTAGTTTGCACATTTACCTTCTTCTTTTAAGAAAATAATAATCACATTTTAGCATTTAATTTTTTTAAACACTCCCCCTCACAATTTTCGTGGGAAAATAATATCACCACTCCAGTGTTTGGGAAAATTCACAACTCTATGCAAAATTTAACGTGCATAAGATGGATGGGCTAGAAGTACTCGGTTAGATAATCGTCATATTCGCCTAGATCCATTATCAAGAGATAATAATCATTAGTAAAATGATTTCCATTATCGTAATTTTTTTTCTGATATCATTGTGTTATTAATCATCGCATTTTTCCTTTTTCTTCCTATTTTCATCATTATACATATCGTTATTATCACCACGAGTACCGCCTGCATTTTTTTGCGCCAAAGATCTTCTACTTTCCTTTTCTTCTTTCGCTCCTTTTTCTACTTCGAATCTCGTTCATTCGTCCCTCTCCCTCCTCTTCGACCTATTCATACATACAATTATCACCATCAGTTCAGTGTACCTCCGCTTTGATCCACGATGACAGCCACGACCTCCTCTCTGCCATTGGTTGCAGCCACATGAAGAGGCATCTGTCCCTGAGCGTTGCGCACATGCAGGCGGGTTGGGTCCGTCCGCAAGATGCGAGCCACCTCCTTGGCGTTTCCATTCTGAGCACACTGCATGATGAAACAAAGGGGGACAGTAATTGAGACAAGTTAGTTTATAGAGTTGCGTTAGCACTACTTTTTTCCATCAGGCTTTTTTATGTGCTATGGATAAGAAAAAAAATGATCAGATAATACATACATATACCTATATACACACACATATATATATATATATATATATATATACATATATATATATATATATATATGTGTGTGTGTATGTGTAAAATGCATATACATATGAATTTGATCAAAAGAAAGATAGATGAACAGACAGACAGATGGAGAAATCTTTAAAAAGACAGATTAACAAATCAATAGATAGATAAATAGATAGATACAAAGAAAAATGCGACTAAAGCAAAAACGCTATGACAAGAGATACAGAAAGATAAAGAGGAGAAAGATAACAATATAAAGAAATCAGTATCGCTCTTTTTCTCACTCCTCCAACTCCTTCTCCTCCGCATCGTCTTCTTTTTTCTCCTGCTCGTGTTCTTCTTCCTTCCTCTTCTTTTTCTTTTTCTCTCCACCTGCCTTAGAACGTTTCCTTCCAACTGCTCCCTTCTCTTAAAATCATGACACGGAATGGTTAGGTCAAATCTATTAAGTTCAACTTGATGTGACACAGACAATTGATATAATTATGCTGCAGTAAAGTATGAAAAACTCTCATTTGGACTTAATGGCAAGCCATAATAAGCAATCTCACTGAGAAGATATGAAGCACGGAAAAAATGTCACATGACCGCACGTCGATCAAAATAATATCAATCTCATGAGTCAGAAAGGTTTTTGTTTCTGGTGTAACTGCATTGAAACAATTTCTTAATGAAAATATCAGAAAAATAAGAACAGTAACAATGAAAGTGAAACATATTACACTTATTAACATCAAATCATATTTTTGTGAACAAAAGAAGGCAACACATTAAAAATAGTTTTCAATGATCCACGGCTCAAGGCGCACTTGTTAAATAAATTACACAAGTAAAATATTTTAACACAAAAATAGGAAGAGGACACAAAAACAATTTATGTACAGCAGAAAAAGATGAAAAAATCAGAAAAGAAGCCAATGCTTGCGATGAATGAATTTATGGGCTTATAATAAACGATAAGAACTTTCATTTAACAAAGGTTTTTCATGACTTCATCAGTTAACATAGAAAGTAAGACACATCTTGAGCATCATAAGGATCGATTTTGACGGGCTTATCTCACAACTTGAAGCACTCGCGAAAACAAGAGGCAACTTTGCTTCATCTTCGACTTTATTTTATGAGACAAGTTCGTCTTGTACCATTTTGTTGGTTTTTTGGTTGGAATTCCCTAGGTTCTCCATAATTATCAAATTGATGGTAGTTAAACCACCGTATTTACATTCAGTGTAAGAAATCTTTCGGATAAAATCAGTTTGAAAAACAAAAAGCTAATGTTGCTTTGGAAAATTTTATCGCATTCATCTTTAAAAATTTCAGTTTTGATTCTAAAGGTTGTACTGTTAACTCGTTTAAACTGAATTGCTTCTATTTGTTGAACCTGATAAACTTGTCGTGTTTGGCACTGGCGCAAATCACTTGATTCACTACAAAGATACAATAAAGCAGTTTCTTAAATCTGTAACATGTTACTAGTCATGGAAACTAACACTGAGACCACACGCGTTGTTAATTTCTCCATGTTTCTGAGTGCATATGTTCATTGAGAATCTTATTGCCAATACAGATACACCACACGAAGACCCAATACCAATTTATATACATAGTAATATTTAGGAAAGTAGAAAAATGAAACCAATTAGCATGCAGACTCGACATTCCTGCCGGCAAAACCTTAAAGACAGTTTCGTCTTTATTTACAGTACATCAATGACCCCAATATTATAGTCCGGGCCTGAAAACTACTAAGTGTCTCACAAAGATTTAAGCTGCAGTATCAATGATCAAAGTTGATTATGCAGGATAGTTGGTATAGCTTTTATGGCAGAGAAACTTTCCCACAACTGCCCAGTTAGGGACTGGAACTCTTCAATGACGGAGAGATCTAGCATGATTTACAGTTGATATCCCTGAGAGACCGCACAATTATTGTATAATAGTCTGAGGGGTATTTTAGGTAATGGGCACTTTTGGCAAGTGTTTTATAGTTCTGAATGCCGAGCGCTTAAGAAACATTGCTTAACCAGCGCTCATAGTACAGAGTCATTATCGTGAAGTTCATGAATAGAATTCATGCTAACAAAAAAGTCATAAGCTTGATAAAGAGATGGTTAAGCTGGTAATGACCACAAGTAAAAAATCAACTTATGAATAGTAGAAAGAAATTTCCCCGCTCATCCCCTTGCTCTGTCTGTGCGTCTTACTATCTCTGACTCTTTCGTTGCCTTCTTTCAAGCATTGAAGAGATACATGTGATTAGAGTATATAATAAAAGGTCTGTTTATAATGTTCTTCAAAAGTTAGCAACTTTTAACCCAGGTGCACTTCTCTATAGCTAACCAATTCACATTAAAAAGCCATCAACTATGACAGTAAAAGGCGAGGCATGTATGAAAAACAAAATCTACTCACCGACAAAGTTGTTTTACCCAGTCAGTAGCTAATGATTTCATGTAACACAAAACAAACAAACAAATGAAAATAAACAACAAAGCAAAAACAATTCAATCATTAAAAACTTGTTAAACATACGAAAAGTCTGACGCAACATATTTTGTGATCCGTCAGAGCAGACACACTCTTTTTCCTCACTCGTAATCAATACGTAATTGGCTGTTTAAGATAGACTGGATAAGGACAAAAAAAATCTCAAGACGCAATGAGAAACCTAAGATACCTTGGTGAGGTGCTCTGTAATCTGTTTCACCTCATTCTCGTGAAGCACCCCGAGAGCCTTGAGAGCGAAGTTCGCCACAGAATCAAAGCCTTTCTTCAGTGTTTCATCAGGCTCGTGCTCCGGCAATACCTCAGGTTCCAACAGCTTAGTGAAGCGATCGCGCGCTCTCCTGAGTCTCTTCCTCTTTGTTGGACTTTTCACCTCGACGTCAGTCGAAGAAGCTGCCGACATTATCCTTTCTCTAGACTCTCGGTCTAGGTGCTTACATTTGTGCATGGTTGACCAAAAATGACAACGGGATCTTTGAAATTATTGAAAATGTGCTCGCGTTTTTAGGTTTCGTGCAAACTGTATTTTAGTTGTTACAACAGCTGTCCTTCACGGGTTTGTTGAGATCTTTATTAGCTTGCTTCTTCGTTAACACCAAACAATGTGAATCATTAAAACTGGAGTAAGATATTAATAACAGTTAGCTTACTCCTTGTAACACAATATGTTGAAATTCGTACAACTTTAAAATCAGAAGCGCAACTTAACGTAAGTAAATTCCATCAAGTAAAAGTTGATCCAAACGGAAAAGAAGCTGGTGACGCCTAGAACTAAACAGGTGAAAGTAACCCTTTAATGATGCGTTTGATCAACAAAATGATAACAATCGCTGCAAAATTTGAAATCTCAAATTTTCCTAAAGGGTCAAAACGTAACCCCCTCCCCCCCCAAAAAAAAAACAAAAAAACAAAAAACAACCCAAACACAAAACAACCCGAACTTGCAAGGGATAAACTATGTGTAAAAAGGCTTTGTCCGAGCCACAGCTTTACCAGTAAAATAATTAATTTAGCTGTTGCTTTCTAAAAGGAAAAGCAAAACATATCATTATTTAGGCATGGCGATGTGAATATGTTCTTTCCATGTCACAGGTAAACGCGAAAAACGCAGTAGAACATTAGCGCGAAATAACAGACCCAGAGATACTAAAAGCGAATTCCAGCAAAAGTTCTCGTCCTAATCAAACTGAAATATTTTAGGCGAACTATGCCAAGTTATAATAATATAACCTGTTCGCTGCAGCAAAACCTCCCAACTTATTTCATTAGCTATAGCAATGTGACTCGGCAAGTTAAAATATCTTTTTGCGCTTAATGCAGTTATCGAATTTATCATGTGACCATATCCGACTCAATCGGTGTCGAATGAGGAAGGGAGAGGTAAAACTCCATTGAACGCTCGTCTTTATGCACATGCCTTTTGGATGGAAATTTGGACTATAGATCGGAGAACAACAGTCCTTAATGTATTCATTTTAGCACCGTATCTCACCGCCTCCCACCCTCTTCTCCCTTTCCCAGGAAAAATGTCCTACCTGAAGCGATGTTATAGAGGCACTAAAACACCTTTGTGTTACTATTACCTTTGACCTAACCCTTGCCTTTCACACATCACATTTCGCGCAAGGTAAAGAATGTATATATTTATTATTAGACTTTAATGAAGTTCTAGCCATCGGAGCCAAGAGTCTGCCTCAAAGGAAAACTGCCACAGTTCACCAAACCCGAGAGGAAGACAGTCTGGCTTACAGTCAAAACTATATGTCACACATCATCAAACCCCATTTATCAGTCCCGCGCTTTACTCTCACAGAACCAAGCATCGATAATGGAATGCTATTTCACAATTATACCCGGTAAAGCATTTAATCAAGCCATGCGATAACAATGGGTTGCTGACACAAGATAGCGCAAATCACAGGGACTAATGCATCGGCAAATACTGCGTAACGAAATAAAACATTAGCACAACAGGCTCTGATGTTCAACCATGGTAATTGACACTATGATTTCGGTGATAACCTCTTTGTCAAATGGGAGAAAAAGATCGATTACTTTGGGCGGCACCAATTGAGAGACTGGTTGCTTTGTCCAATTTTCACATTTGTAATAAAATTGCTACATCCTTTGTTTCTAAGAGATATCACAAACACAAAAAACGTAAGTGCGCGGTGATCAGTAGCTTAAACGTGACTTTGCGAATCAATTTTACTTATGAAATTGGAGTAGCGTCTCTTTTGATTTTCTCTATCCAAAGCAGGAAAATCAAACTTAGCCAGTGACTTTTGGAGCAAGAACCAATTTAAACATACTTGCCGGTTTAAAAGCTTCATATAATACTTCTGCGCAAATGCAAATCGAATTCCATGTACGTTTTGGGTGTGAGTTAAAACGGTTGCTATTGTGAAAGGAAGCATCAATCTGGTCTCGGGGAATAAAATGGACAAAGCTCAGCTTTGTTTCGCAACACCCGACCCCTAGCCTCAGATCTAAAATTGTATAAAGGATAAATAACAGTAGAGTCGCATCAAAGGAAAATAATTTAGTCAGAATAAAATTGCTCCACCCGCATTGTTATGCTGTGCTGCGGGCTCTATGTCTACATCTAAAAGTTTGAAGGCGTCATTCACGGAAAATAACAATAAAAATAAATAAAAACTTTGTTTGAAAGGTCTCTCCATCGTTTTACATGTCGCGGCTGAATACCTCACTGTCATTTTCATAGTTACATGTTTTCTAGGACAATCTATAAATAGTAGTCCTCGTTTCTTTCATCCAGTGCTGTTATTACGGGTGCCTGTTAAAGGCTGAAGTTTACAACATAATGAACTTTATAAGAAGGGTTCGACTTGCATATTTCTTTTAGATTCCGAGAAAAAAGATAAGCACAGGGATTAAAGAAAGTTTTAAAAGTTGTCGTTAAAGAATATATCCTGAGAAAATCCACTTGATTCGAAATATAGTTTTATAAAAATGTGTTACAGGACATTAACCTTCCTTTCTACCTGTCCTTTAAAAAGAGAATGATCAGCCTGTAAATATGCAATACATGTGATATATATATATATATATATATATATATATATATATATATATATATTTATATATATTTGCTCATACAAGAAAAGCTTTGATAACAAATATATCTGCCACACAATTGCTAGAAGAACGAACATTTTAGGAAGATCTCCATTAAATCAACTACAAGCAGGCAGTTTTCTCCTTGTTAAAGATTCTATTTGCCTTAAGATGGAAACACCTAATATAACTTGAAAATACTCTTTAGACTAAAATGGCACACGTTATGGGAATTCAATGTCCCTAATAATTTACTGCCTGCAAAAGCATTAAAAACATATGCATTTGGAAATGCTCTTTATCCATTGAGAAAAAGATTTTCTTCACATCGTATTTAAAGACTAAACAAAATAAAATACAAACAGGAAAAAAGTGCAAAATCTTAAACTCAGGTAAAAAAAAAAGCCACCGTTCTTGCAGAGAGTTCTGTTTCTGCGTTTGGATGTGTTAGTCCCTACCCCAGAGGCTTAAAAGGGTAAGTGGGACACGGTGTTTTATGGGTTATGAAAAAGTGACTATGAACGAAAGTTAAATCTACGTCTAGCTAGATCTAGATTTACAGTTTTCCATCAATTCGAAACGTTTCAAATATACTCATCTAAATCCCAACTGGACTTAGAATTCGTTTTATTTATTGCTAAATGAAGATCATTATATTACTGTCTATGGGACATGATATTATAATTATTATTATTATTATTATTATTATTATTATTATTATTATTATTATTATTATTATTATTATTATTATTATTATTATTATTATTATTATTATTATTATTATTATTATTATTATTATTATTATTATTATTATTATTATTATTATTATTATTATTGAGGTTTCGATAGAAAAGATGCCTATTTGTATCAGTTTAAAAAGTCCTCAGTGCCTTCTTTGTTATAGTTGTGATAAAAACAACAATCTTATGCAGAGCGACTAGTTGGAAAAAGAGGAGAGAAAAAAATGTTTATCTTACTAGTATTGAAATAAATCTGATAGGTTAAGGATCTCATTTAATGGAAGGAATCAGCATATTTTATTAACACGATTTTTGTTGGTTAGTTACAAATATCTCAGCGTCATTTAAATGAATTAAAATAAGAAATATTCACAACTTTCGCAATAACTGACTAATGGAGACCCCAGATTATTAGATTCGAAACTAATTTGAAATGACTTTTCCCACGCTACGTACATATTTCGAAATAATTCTTATGGATATACACAGCAATATAATAAATTTCAGACTAAACACTCGTTGGCAATGACAAATTGTTTGAAAAAGGTTAAATTGTTTTTCAGTAAGAGAATATCTAACAGAATAATCTATAGATGTATACGATTCTCTGCGCCCTGTATCTAGAAAGAGGTCTCGGTTTAGCTCTAACTAACATTGTCTTCGCTGAAACTCAGACTAATCATTGCGAAACATCAATCTAGTTACCTTGCTAAACACTAACCTCCGTGAAAGTTTACCAAAAGGATTTAGCTTTGGCTGCGCATCGCACGATGAACTCCAAGTACAACCACGAACACAGTTCTTCAACAAAAACTTTTAAATTTTAATTGACAAAAAGTTTGAAACATAATATTGTGCACAAAATAAAGTTTAAATAAGTCGTATTACGTCTAGTCCCGAAAATAATATTCTTTACCAAACGCAGTCGTTTCTTTACAGCTGATTGTGTATCTGTAAGATCTAATACAGAATGATCACTTTCTTATATCTCCAGAAAACCTACGCGTCCCAAAGCTATATTACACAAGCTCAAACCTCCTTGTCGTTGGAAAATAATGACTCATGTTACGCTTCATGCTTCCCTATTGAGATTGTCAAAGACTTCCAAAGAGCAGCAATCGCAAAACAAGTTTTCAACTTGAATAGTCCCCCTCGCCTCTGTAAATTAAATAAACGCAAAACGCTTTGAAATACAAATAAACCTTGTATTCGAAAGTGGGTGCAATGGAATACTCCATGTAATGTCAATTATTACGAAGATAATACCCATAAGAAAAAAATACTTTTTTCACAATCCACAGTTACTAAGAGACATAGTCAGCCCATCCTAGGGAACTTTAATAAATATGTGGCCAGAGATTTGATCTGTTGGTATGGACGCTTGAGAAAAATAGAAGCAACATGATGACGATGCCATATTAAGCGAGGTTGGATCGTGCCTGAAACCATGCATAAAGTAATGTGGCATGCCATGATAAGGTCCTTGATGATTCTCATTTGCAGTGACTCTAATGACGAGTGAAAAAAGAGAGAAATAGATAGATAAATAGATAGATAGATAGATAGACATGTATACATACATACAGGAATATAGAAAGATGCATATATAATGATATATATGTATATATATATATATATATATATATATATATATCACAAATATCCTTTAGGGAAAGAGAAAGAGAGAGAGAGAGAGAGAGAGAGAGAGAGAGAGAGAGAGAGAGAGAGAGAGAGAGAGAGAGAGAGAGAGAACGATAGAGAGAAAGATAGAGAGAAAGAGAGAGAGTGATAGAGAAGGAGAAAGGTAGAGAGAGGATATAATATATATGATTGCCGTTCGTGATTTTTTATCTATAAGTAAAACTAACAAAAAGGCCGCTGAGACATCTTCAGCTGACAAGAGGTTTGAATGTACAGTAGAGAGTTAAATGTGCAAACAAGTATCAGGAAAAACTTTATTCAACTTTATCATATCAAGCTGAAGATGATATTTTGGACATGCTTAATAGGAAAAGGTAACAAAACGTCAATGTATTTCTAACAATAAAATTTTGACAACAATGAGTCAATAATCATTTACCATAATCGAGAAATGATGACCAAAAAGCCTGTTCACCTTAGGTTCTAGCTCCATTTGATATCAACACCTACGTCCAGGAAAAAAATATACCTCAAGCACAAGATCAGACCTCAGAGCAGCTCTGTAAAGTTATCCACTGAAATCACAGGTCGATAGAGGAGCAGAAAACTTGTTAACCGAATGCAGCTCTAATTACTGTTTGTTCTCTGAGGCTACACTCGGTTTTTTTTAATAAAGGGACGGTGGCTTTGTTGCACTGATACCTCCACAACTGAGAGAACAATGATGTGATGCCTTTCAAAAGTTTGGATTTATCTACACTCTTTGCCAACATAACTTTAGAGAACAATAGTTTGTTTGAGTCTTTGCAAAACATATTATTATTTTGATAACGTTACGATTATACTGGCGATGTGCATTGATTCTGATTCTGATTATTATTAAGATTTAAGAATTTTCTATTTGAAATTTTGTTTCCTTACAATAATTCCAGCGATGACAAACACACACACACACACACACCGAGAAAACCGAAGAAAGCCAACCGGTATACAATCTGATATAATTAACATTACATTGCGAGGAGAATTTAAATACTGCATTGATAGTACGATAAGACTAGGCAGCCCGTTCTTGAATTATTCACAAAGAAAACAGAAAATTACAACTGACGAATCATCTTATATGAATCAATGAAGCCATTCAATTTTTTTATATTAAAGTAAGGTTAAATGGATGTCTCTGCTCTTTCTCACATGAGTTATTATCATCTTCATTCTGTATAATAAAATTTGCTCTGAAAATGATCCTCACTATAACTTTCAGTAGTCGGAAGGCCAGATTAACTTTATTGTTCTCCACACTGACCCATGACCCCCAACACCCGACCCTTACTTGTACCCTCATCTTTACTCCAGTCTGACCTAACATAGCCTAGCTAAGGGTCAAAGCTCGACCCGTCTAGCGCCACCCGATCATTGATCACCCTGAGTCTACCAAAAGCAATGTCTGTAAGCCTCCAATTTGTGTTGACAGCTGAGGATAGTTCCGATGGTTTGTTGAAATGGCAAGGTATTTACATTCATGCATACTAAATACACCCGTTGGGAAATAACAGTGCCATTCGCAAAATGCCAGCCTTTAGAGCCCGTCAACAATTAAGCTCTATAGTTAAATGTACTGTTTTGTCCGAATGGTGACTTTAGTTTCGATTCAGTTTCCATTTGCCAACTTCTGTAGGTCACCGAGCTCACATCTATTTTGCAAAAGTGCAACTTTACCCATGCCCGCCCTTTTGTGCCAGCACCGAATGCTGGTATTGTCAATGAGACAAAAACGTGTTAAGGTAAAATTCAGATCCAGGTGAGAAATTAAAAAAAAATTACCCAAAGCTCAGTTATAACAATTAACCTCAGCAAATTCTGCTTTTAATTTAGATGACGTCCTTCGCCGCGAGTGATACATGGCGAAATTAAATTCTTAGCTAACTTCACTTGCAGTTACGTTTGTTGCTGAATTACCAGTAAAACTTTTCCTACATGTGAAACAACAGAATCGTGCAGATCTTCAAGCAAAGGCTTTTGCTTCTGATTATTTACTCAAGAACGATTCTTAAATTTTTGAAAGTTCAAAAATACGTGGTAAAAAAGAAGTCCAAGTCTTCTCATGTTTCCTGGATCAATATATGTTATTGATTGCACATTGTTTTACATAAAAGGATCGAATGTGATACTGTCTATGGAAATAAGCAATGCAATTTAGATGACTATGCAATGACGCATGATGCAACAGGTCTTAACTATGCATGATGCAACTAGTCATAACTATACCAAAAACAATGTAATCTAAGAGACCACCATACTCAAATTGAGTCAATATCCACTGATTCGCCTAAACAGTGATAAATGCTCCAGCCACCATGGTAACAGTTTTGAATTTTCAACATTGTATGGGTATATTAAGAAGAAAGTAAAACCAAAATTTTTAAAATGTTGTGAGAGAAGGCAAAATTGATGTTATTTTCTTGATGAAAAAAATAACCCTTTAACGTAAACAAAACAAATTGAAATATAACAAAAATGCAAAAAAATCTTCTATTTTGACAGAGCTACACGCAACCGAAATGAGATAAAGTGAGAGTGAGAGAGATAGAGATAGAGAGAGCGAGAGAGAGAGGGAGAGAGACAGAGAGAGAGAGAGAGAGAGAGAGAGAGAGAGAGAGAGAGAGAGAGAGAGTGAGTGAGAAAGACAGAGTGACAGTATTCAACCGAGACATAAACGATTTGTTAGTATTTACAGTTCAGCTAAATGCAGAATCTTCTCATTTCATACAACATAGAAGAGTATTAGTAATGGGGAAATAAACCGAGAAGCATGTTGTTATCTGAAGCTTTCCATAATTTTTGTTTTCAAAGGCTCTGGGATGTGACTGTCGTAAGTGGGATTTCATCTCTGGTTGCCTTCAGCAGTATAGCTCTTTGGTAATTATTACTGTTGGTAGGCTACTTTGAAAAGTCACTTGCAAGACTGGTACAAAATATTTACCTTACCAAAACCTTCTTCATGAAAAAAGTTTATGTACGTCGAGAAAACGATTCAATGTAGAACTATTTTTATAGACGGTTATAACAAAGAATATGGGCTTCGCCGTTTTACTGGACGTGTCTTTTGTTATGATATTGCCTTCATTTGACTCTTTCGGTGTGCCGAAAACTGTATAAATATATGAAGGATTAAATGACAAAATTCATTAGCCCATTTTTTAAAACTTTCTGTCTAGGCGTGAAAAAAAAATCATCTTTGTGGTCTGTATCAGAAAAAAAGTGTTGTTGTACTTGTTATTGAAAGGGCTAGACCTAATTAAAAAGATAAAAATAAAAAAAAAACATACAAGGAAAGTTTTCAGTTTTAAGGGCGTCTAATGAAAAAAAAACCCCGCTTTTAACCCCCCCCCAAAAAAAAAAAAAAAAAAAACCCAAAAAACAAAACAAACAAAAATAAACATATATATATATATATATATATATATATATATATATATATATATATATATATAAAATTTTGTGTGTGGTAATGCTCTTATACCTGGGACAATAAATTACAACTATCAGAGCTAAACTCATACAAATACTAAGATTAGAAATGGCAGTTTGAGCAAAATAATTATCGAACAACAAAGGCAGTGATAAAGGGGATCGCTTTGAAAAACCGCTCTTGTAGTTTGATTATAATTATTGTGCAATATTCTGTTACTGACAGAAGCTCTGAACTAATGAGTTTATAATGGACATTGTTTGAAGTTCATTTCTTGGGAAACTATATCAAAGCGAATCATTGAAAATGAAAACAAGGTTGACTGGGATTTTTCACAACGGGTTCGTGCGATGGGTTTCAACAAACGCTCCGAACCTTCTAGTTGCTGCAACTCCATCACAACATGAAACAAACACATAGGTTTTCCCACATTTTAATGGCTGACGAAAACAAACAATAACCTGATTTGTTAGACAGGGCCGCAGTAAGAGGTTATCTGTCACCTTAAGCTGTTGTCGACAAGATAATTAACAAATACGGCTCAAATTTAAATCATTCGTTTTATGGAGATAGAGGTAATCCCTTGGGCTCACATAAAACCACTTTAGATGCATTAAAACGAACGGTTATGTAAATACCTAAAACGTTTCAAGAGGTGATGGCCCAATTAATTCAAATGTATGGTTAAATCACCAACACGACCAAAAGCTTTGAAACCCCCTTGGGCGTAGATGGTTTAAAATTTGAGAGAGAGAGAGAGCAAGAGAGAGAGAGAGAGAGAGAGAGAGAGAGAGAGAGAGAGAGAGAGAGAGAGAGAGAGAGAGAGAGAGAAAGAAAAGCAAGGAGATAGAGGGAAAAGCAAGGAGATAGAGGGAAAAAAGTGAACGGCGAGAGTAACAGAGAACTATTTGTGATGCAAAAATTCATTGAAATGGATTTCAAAACCTAGAATTTTCAAAATGTCATGTTGCCAAGTGTTCTAGGAAACTTATGCAGTATAAAGCACTTTTCACTTATATTGAAATCATAACATACCATTTCATAACACCTGAAGCTCAGTTCCAATCAAATAAGACAACCAAAATAACGGTAAATGTCTTTACAGTGCACCAATATAGCGCCTCGAGACACAATACACTTGTATTTTATTAAGCGCAATCAACGCTCCAGCACATATCGAAAGTGAAGAAATAATGCATATTAGCTTTTCTTAAAAATTTTATTCAAAAGCCAATTAAACGAACGAACGTTCTTTTGAACTATTAACTTTGAAAAAAAAAATAAAAAAAATATTCGACGACCTAAATTATTTACCGATGATCATTCCAAAGAATACCCGTTGTAAGTCTACTTTTGTTTGGAGCCAGACAACAAATAATTGATGCTGATCGATAAATGATTGTTCTTCGGCGGCCAACGATTGTTTCTTGTCAAGAAACCAAGGTTCTTAGTTCATCACTGATTGTTGCTGATCGATCAATGACGGTTACTTATTATTTCTGATAGATTTTAATTATTGCCGATCAAAGATTACTCTATATTGAGACTTGATGATTGATTTTCGTACCTTGAAGATGGCTGATTGTAAAAAGTTGGATGAGTTTCAATAAAGCTCACACTCTAGCCTACGGCTATGAAGAGGTACATCCGTCACATTTACAGGACAGCATAGTTTCTCATTTGAATAATTAATGGACTTCCTGGTTTTTGGTCAGGTCCCTGCTCGTTCTCGCCAAAAGTTTACACATTACAATTAATATGATGATAAATCTTATTGCACCCATATGAATTGCGATGAGATGCCATGGGCATCTGATAAACAGATCAATAAGAGTGTTCACTATTCACATGTTCAATCATAGCAAACATGGATCTCAACGATCTTAAGCTATAACCTGTTTCTAAGTCAGACAAATTTAGGCAAATGAATACCTGAAGAAGGAGTAGAAAGAAATCAAAACCAGGAGAGGTGAATGTTGTATTCTTGCTTTAAAACTCCGCTTAATAGTCTTTATGATGCTTTCATATGAAAAACTTAAGAGGGAAAAAAATGGGGAAATCTTTTGAATGCATTGCAGTTTACTTTAACATTGTTGATGAAAATGTTGATAAAAAAATCCACCATGAGCCCGATTTTGAAATTAGATTTCTCCTTTTCTACAACTTTTTGTACGACAGTTAATATCATGAAAACGTGACTTAAATTTTTCAAAATTTTCATCAACTCGGCGAGCTTCGTATTGATGAGCTACTTTGAACACAAAAAATAACAAAGGATAGGACCAAGCAAAATTATAAAATAAATCGACGGACCAGTATCTCTCTCTCTCTCTCTCTCTCTCTCTCTCTCTCTCTCTCTCTCTCTCTCTCTCTCTCTCTCTCTCTCTCGCAAAAAGCATGAGGTTGCTTAAAAATATATGATAATGTTTCTGAAATATTTTATAGGAGTAGCATTTATCGGCAAAACTACAATAATTACACTTCTTCCTCTACATTGCCACTTTTACCCACTTTTCCTCATAACATTGCCGCGTAATAACAGTTTCATCGCATAAAATGGAACCTAGGGCATTGTTGAAGATATGACAACGTACCTTGAAGATCCTGTTAGATTTGTGCTCCATGAGGCATACTTCTCCTTTGTTGAGTGGGTCGTTCACATCTGCCTGCAGGTTGTTATTCTTGCACGCGCTTTCTAACGTTGAGAACTTGCCTATGGCACGAAGCTTCATCTTCAGTCCTCCAGAGTTGTTGCCGCATTTGGAGGTCGTTGTGGTGGACAGAGAGGGACTAGATTTCGAGGAAATCAAGGTTTCCATGCCTGGCTTGCCTGCGCATGATCCAAGTCTTTTCTCCTTCAAGGTTTGTTCGTTTGAGTCAGCCCTTCCAAGACTTCCTTTATCACGTTTATTTCGCCATGCTGATTTAGCTAAGCCGTTCTTTTTGGCATTGCCGTTTTTTCCACCTTTTGCCGTGCTGCTTACATCCTCAGTGTCCAGCTGATCAGAAATCACGGAGATGGAATGAGAAGGCGGATTGGCTTGGCGAAGACAAGAATTGGACTGGAGAAGATCACGATAGACCTGTACACCGTCTATACTCTGCCGAGGGAGTCGCTGCTGCTCAAATTTCCGACGCTTTGTCTCTAAGTTTGGAGATTCCTGAGGTGAGGCAGTCGGGGACGGAGAAGTTAGTTCCATGGTTTCTGGAACGTCTAGTAGAGGAGACTGTCTGGTTAAGAGAAGCTTTTCTTTGGACGAGGACATCTTTGGGGAAAGGTGGCAAGCTAATCTTCCCAAACGACACCTTTTACAAGTGCAAGTTTTACGTGTAGTTCAACACAAAACTTGATTTCAGTCTTTTATCTTGACTGAATTGATCAGGCACAATGCATATAATGCATTAATGTTGAATCGTTAATGTAAGATTATAAAAGCTTTCTATAGTTTTATTCCGATCAATATAATTTACTCTATTACAGATCATAAAAATGAAAATGATAGCGGTAAAATCAACGCAAATATTATTTTTCATGGTTTTACTATGATCTTACCAGAATGATTATCTTCTTACTTTAGCTAAAATAATGTCTTTCGTCTTATGGCAAAATATCATGTTTAGAAAACAAAATCAAACAAAGCCCAATATATTGGATTCGTCTTCATTGATTATCACAATATCGTATAAAACTTTAAATGAGCATGTTTTTCAAAAGCTTGTTAAAAAAATACTATCTTGTCGTTTCGGGCAAAACAGTGCTAGTCGTTGATAGACTCACCCATAGAGATCTCACAAAATGCCAGTGCGAAACAAACTTTATCAGCCCTATAAAACTTGAAGCTCGTGAAATTTATTTATTAACGAGGTAGTGCTATCCGTATAGCCATACTTACAATAGACTTAAGAACTTGGAATTTCAAGAAAATAGCTTGTTTCCATTATGTAAATAAATGAGAGATAACCTATACGAATACTTAGAGAGTAACAGATTGATTTCTAACTTGCAGAAAAAAAAAGTTAATATTTCAATAATATAGAACAATACAAGAGAAGTAATCGAAAAAAAAAACCCAACGGCGAAACTGTGTTTGTTACTCTTCGAATATAACTATGGGAACTTTTAACTACTAAAAGAAAAAAAACAACTTTGTAGACAACAATCTTTTATCCAAACATGAACAAACCGAAACATATTTTCTGCCCCTAACCTTTGAATCGTGCCAGTAACAACATAAGTGAACTTTGAATAATCTACCCAGTTAGCGAGTCTTTCAAAATTTTCACGGCATTCTAATTATAAGATAGCTAATAATAGACATGGTGCGTGGGCCTGGCCATCTATTTTTCGGGAAGCGTCCAGAAAAGTGTTTACGCGCCCCCATTACGCCAGTGGTGCCAATAAAATGACACAGCGCTTTCATAAATGCTAGTTCTCCCTTTACAGTCAAGCTCGTGATTCTTTAGGATCATTACCTCCTGACTTTGCACTTTTTATGATTCGTCTTATGAATTTCCTTTATTGAAATTGCGGACTTGGTGTCTAAAATATACAACCAATCAATCAATAAAGCAATCAATGAATCGGCAAACAAATAAATGAATCTCTGAAACCACCCCGTCTCACAAGATTGCAATTGCTTAGATCTTAATAGCACTATTACTTGATGGAAATAATAGTCATCTCATAACCCCCCCATAAACTATTGCATTACACAACTTGCCCGATATCTTCACCAAAACTTGAAAATATTCTCTTACTAAGCTTATTCACTGACAGATCAAAGTCGATGAAACTTATTCCTAAAATTTGCATTATACCAGTCGCTATATTAACCGAAGCCAGTAGAAAACACGCTTAATCAGAAAAATATGGCGAGTTACCTCTCAAAGTGTAATAAAGAGCGCCCAGAACACAACTTTTCGATGGGACATGGAATAAATTCTCACCTCAAGCATTTTATTGCTTTTGAAGTTAAAATAGTGTCAATTAAAAGGAGAATGATCGTATCATTAATATAAATTTATTGATGAGTTTTAGCCTCACAATATTATCTCAATAGCTTTGCTATTCATCCTAGAAAACGGAATACTTTATCATAGCTAGTAATAAAATTTAAGATTTTAACAACTCGGCAATAAGTCAAGGCTGTCTTTCAAAACGATTCATTAACTTGATTAAAGACCTTTAGTAGACGCAAATCATAGAGTTGCATGCAGTACTCTTCTTAGCACACTCGAACTATGGATGTAATCAGCCTACAAACTAAACACATGAAGAAATTAAAAAAAAAACAATGAACAAGAACAAGTATTAATTTTATATTTTTTTGTTGAGATTATTAAGCTTTTCATTCACTTACATTCTGTATGGAACGAATACACGTAGCTAGAAAAAAACAAGTAACAATTGACTTGAGAATTATCCTTTTAAAATAATGTGAAGAATGCGCGGAATATTAAAAAAAAAAACAGGGTATAAAAAAATTCGGCCAGAAGCAAAGTATTTACCAAAAAAAAATAAAAAATAAATAAATAACAGCTGTTTAAAAACAAGATATTTAAAAATCCACCCACAGAATAAACAGGTCCAAATTTCTCCCATTTTCCTCACACACAAGAAAAAATTTATAATAAACGTCACGCTAGACCTTATAGAACTTTGCAAAAACTATGGTGCGCATTTGGTTTCTATGCGCGGGGAAAAGCGTTCCTACTATTACAGAATTGATCCATCGGAAAATGAAACTGCCTTGCAAAGTTATATTGTAAAAAGCTTCGTATGCTCGCTGTCAACAGTCTGGGCAAAAACTGAAGCGCAGTAACTAAGATTTCAGGTAGTCTATAGACAGATCACATCATTACTCCTTCCTTATATCAAGGTCATACTCGCCATTTTTTTTTCTTTAAGCTCTATCACAAATAAAAGTTATACTTCTGAACACCGCCTTTCGGTTCTGAAACGCAACTCTCCTTATATGCCGCAGACACCTCCCCCACTTCCTCCTGCTCCTCTCCTAACCATCATTCCGCAGGCTTAGCGATATGATTCCACAGGGAACTCAGATCAGGCAGATTATTATTGGTCCTGAACTTGGAATGTCATGTGTTTCGTAAGAGAGAGAAAGAGAAAGAGAAAGTGAGAGAGAGAGAGAGAGAGAGAGAGAGAGAGAGAGAGAGAGAGAGAGAGAGAGGGAGGGAGATAGATAGATCAGGAAAGACTGGAGAAAATGTATAATGTTCTCACTTAAGAAGTTATTTATTGTCCCTTAGAAACTGAAATTAAAATTAAGTATTTAACTAGTTCAGGAGAGTAAGTGAAGCTAATTTTATCTTTCAAACAATAAAAAGGCGTTCATCATTGTATCTTATATTAATTTTCTCACAAATAAAAAAAATTAACGACACCAATATTACCTCGTATACCTGTGAAAGCCTGCGAAATGGAAACGAAACGAGCTGTAATGGGTGTGGGCAGTTGTTTTTTTTTGCATTAAACAACACCGGTAAAATTAATGTTGTTATTTGAACACCCCCCGAACCCTTAGGGTATTGAAGATAAAATTAATCGAACATGTTTAGGAATTTATGTGAAGTTCCTTGTACTCATTACCATTATACTACATGCAGTTTGTTTATTACTTTGCAAGTGAGCTTTTCCCGACAGGCAGAGGAAATTTTACATTTCCTCAAAGCTTTAGATCTGTTAATGGATTTCCAAAACTCTGGACGAAGTGGAATTTCTTTTATCTGTTTGATTGGCAGGGGATGAAGTATTACAATAATGTAAGTATTAGGGGATTTATGCTAAAATGATAAGGCCAAGCGATTTTGCGCCTTGGCGGTTCAAGTTGGAATTCGTTCAATGTGTACATCGAGTGTGGAACAGTACTTGACAGCTACTGTTTATTATTTTATATAAGCGGGTGTTCCAAAATATGATATATATATATATATATATATATATATATATATATATATATTAGAGAGAGAGAGAAAGAGAGAGACTGAGAGAGACAGAGAGAGAGAGAGAGAGCGAGAGAAAGTGAGAGAGGGAGTGGAAACAAAAATAGAAAAAGAAGAGTGGGTGAGAGAAAGAATGAAAAGAGAGAGAGAGAGAGAGAGAGAGAGAGAGAGAGAGAGAGAGAGAGAGAGAGAGAGAGAGAGAGAAAGAGAGAGAGACAGAGAGAGAGAGAGACAGACAGAAAGAGAGTAAAATAATAATGGGAAAAACTAATAGAAAGAAATAATGAGTGATGGAAAGAGGGCAGGAGACGTACAGGAATAGAGCTTTGAGACCAAAAGAATGATAAACCGGGAGTCCTCAGATTAACTTAAAAAAACAACAACACCTTTGCAGGAGGAAGTAAGGTGCACTAAAAGAACTCGACGTTACATAAAAAGAAGAAGGTGTAAACTTATAGTATCATAAATCAGTAGTCAAACATGTACTCTTTGATCCTCATTTGATAACATGTAACAACCTAAATTTCCTTGTCCAGAAATCATGCAGGTTTTTAAAGCTGTTGTTTTTTGTTTCATTAATAATAAATTCGTAAATAGAACAATACCTGCGTAGAAGATTTAGGGTGTAGGCCATGCCAAACACAATAGCTTTGGATTGTTGAAACTAAGTTTTTGTTCATTAATGCGGCTCTTTGGCTAGTATGCTTAGGTTATTGCGGCCACTCGCAAAAATGTATCAGCTAACTCTCTTCAAGTAAAAACTAGACAAAAGCCCCAACATGGCCTCTTTTCTAAAACCTTGGCTCTTTTGACATTATGGATTAAAACTAAGATAAACTAAAAACCTTAAGTTTGAAGTCTTTTATGACATATTTTTAGTACAATTAAATTTTATTCTAATGAATAGGATATCCACCCGGAACATAAATAAAATACAAAACGGTACTTCATAGTTTCAAACGAATACGAATTGAATCAAATAATACACGCAACTTTACCAAATGCAGTCTAGTGTCTGTAACGCTTACACGTATATCGGGTCCACTATTTCTGAAATACAAGTGAGAATCTCAAACCTCCGCCTGAAACTCATCTGGAGACCAAGAAGACGTTAAACTTCTCAAAGAAACAACTATGAATATGTTTTAACATTTGAATAATTCGCTACAAAGTCATAGCTACGATGGTGGGGCGGTTAGAGACGTGATTTCCAGCTTAGACTCTGTGGTTCTCTGCTAGCTATTTTAATTATCACTTTTAATTTTTATTTTGTTGAAATAATTCCATTTCCGTAATGGCAGTGTGATACAAGCCCATGATTTTTTTTTCCGTTTCCATTTCACCTCCTTGACTCTTTGCGTTATCGGCATAAAAATAAATAGGTCGTTACCTTCAGGGATAGTGGATTACCAAATACTAAGGACAAAAAGCGAAGCCAACTTCTCCACAACAAATACTCATAAAGCCCTTTTTTTTAGCTTTGCACGGTACGGCAGTGGCTGCATAAAGAGATGCAAGTTTTTACAATTACTCTAAATAAATTTAAAGTATTAAAGTATGATGAATTTCCAACATTGTGCCATTAAATAAAGGTCAATTTATAAAACTATTGTCAGATGTAAATAGCAATATATCAAGACCTAAAAAAATATAAGTCAATTTTATTATTAAATCTTCGTTTAAATCTTACTTGTCTTTTCGACATTCAAGTTCAAATGATAACAGGCTAAGTCTGAACAGCACTAATAGTATTTGCAAAGTTTGAAAAGAACGAGAGACAATTACAACGCTCTGTATTACTCACACAAACGAGGACGGGTTAAAACACATAATTAAATCATACACATGAAAAGATATTACAAGTGGTAAAGTACAACTTTATCAGCAAAGAAAAGAGGAGAAAAGAGACAGAAAAAGATATATATATATATATATATATATATATATATATATATATATATATATATATATATATATATATATATATAGAGAGAGAGAGAGAGAGAGAGAGAGAGAGAGAGAAAGAGGGATGGAGAGAGATATAGGTATAGGGATAGGGAGGAGGGAGAGAATAATAACAGGAAATTTTCCTGTCTGACAAAGATCCATTAGTGTATTAGTTACTTCAAAATGACCAATCCTACATGTGTAACCAAGGGTGAGCTCTCTAGTGCAGTGACAAGTTCGCGGACTAAGCCTATAATAACATATACTGGTATAATTATAGACTGCGGTTATAATGATATTGTTGGTAACGAACAAAAGTTAGATATCTGTAGACTTAAAAATACTTGGTGTTGTCTTATTGGGTTAATTAAATTTTTTTTTCATCCAAGTGGTTTAAGAAAAAATCAGATCAAAATGAACTTAGACGAATATAATATTCGAGGAAATTCTTCCAACTAACCCATCAGTGGATTGGGCTGCCAATGGGGTGCAAAACATGAAAGTAATTAAAACTTGCGTAACGGCACGCGCCTCAACCAATGGGAGATCTCATTAACATGCCTGGGGACTGGGCGTTATTGATGGACTTATTGATGGCTCAGTTTAGTCATGTGGATTAGGCTGATGGTTACCACAAGCACGGTTCGTGTTATGTTTGTGAGCAGAAACTTTGCGGCATTCAGGACAGAACAATGATTTGTAAGGTGAAGAGAATGAGGAATCATCAGAAAGATAAATGCTCAAGTAGACAGACAGATACATGGACAGACAGATAAAGAATAGATAGATAAAGAGCAAGAGAGATATTGATAAATAGATAGAGAGATAATTATATAGGATGATCAACAAACAAAATACAGGAGATAAAGCCCAAAGAGGGAGATCGAGAAAGAGTGAGAGATCGGTTACTGCAATGGATTTTTGCTATTGAATTTGTCAAATATTTTGAAAGAATCACAGTCGATTTTTTTTATACATTATGAAAATTAATGATTTTGAAGGTGGAGCCACAGCAGCCCAAGAAGTATTAACTAAAATCGGTAGATTCCACAAATATTCTCATTTTAAAGAAATTGAGAGGAGTTTCCGTTGACTTGAGCAAGACATTAAATAAGAATGCTACCTGGAGCTTCGCAAAGAATGTTTCAGGATGTTACTACTACTGTAACAGGAGAAACAGGATAAAGCAACGGCGCGTATAATACGATGCGGAATGGATGTCACAATAAAAACATACTGGTTTGAATTTTCATGGAGATACAGAATTATTTAGCTGGAACAATTTGAGCGTATCCGGTCGATCTCCTCCATACCGGAAAACAAAAGCCAGCGACCCGTATTTAAATCGAAAATTGGAAAGGGATTTGTGGTAGATTATGATTGAAGCTCTATAAGTCCATTTCAGAATCTTATAACATGACAACATGTCTACACAGGAGATACGATAAGAAGAAAGGTCAGATTGGTATGTCTTATCCCTTGTTAATCTAAGTTCTTGCTAAATGGGGAAAATTAACCGAATACTTTTCTTTAACTAGTTTTTATAGAGGAGAGGTGTGGCAAGACGTGGTTATCACTAGGTGGATTGCGTTCGTTACACTTTGTGAGAATGGTATAATATAGTATAGTTACTACAAACGTTTGGAATTTACGTTCATTGAATATATACGGTAGAAAAAGATTTAAATTAAAGCTCTAAATGTAAATCAGATTTAAAATTGAAAAAAAAAATGATTTTGTCAGATTTTTTATGAAACATCGTATAACATTTGGCAATTTTTATTTTTTTCATCCAATTTTTTAATGCGCGAATTCATTCACAGAAAAACCAACCCAAAGCTATACTGCTAAGCAAAGAAATTCAAGGAAAATAAAGGTGACAAGATGCCAACATGCGACTTAAAGCCGAATATCTCTGGCGCTTTTCTCTCTTTCTTTTCACATTTGGTTTTATCCCCCACCTTTTTGATTATATAAAACTTAAAAATGGAACGGTTGGTGTATATTATTTATTCCCGGAAATATCATCTTCAGATGTTTTAAGGTGGATTAAATATAAAAGAATGTTCATCCTCTTTGCTGCAATTTCATTCGTTGATATTTCTATGACAATCTACATGTATTTAGAAGCCAACAATCCCCCCCCCAAAAAAAACAAAAAAACAAAAAAAACAAAAAAAAACAAAAAAAAACAACAAATAAACAAATAAACAAACAAACAAAAAACAAAAACAGAAAACAAACAAACAAACAAGAACTGAAAAACAACAACAACAACAACAACAACAACAACAACAACAACAACAACAAAACAAACATAACAATAGAGAACTCCGGACTTGACTGAATGATATCTCACACCAGATGCGTAAGCTCTTCATATTAATTAATATGACCGATGCTTTGTTATGTTCTTGTTTACTGATCATCACCATAAAGCACCGCCTTATCAGTATTAGTTTCAAACGATAATGGTTGCAATCAGGGCCCATCAAGGATAATAGAAGTGGAAAGCTTTGTTGGTCCCTGTGTTTCAAAGAAAATAAAAGTTACATAATTATACTTATATACCCCCTCCCCCCCCCCCTTTTCCCCCTTTACAAAAAAATTAAACATAAATGCAGATTTTAAGTCTTTTTTTTTCACATGGGCCCGCCCATTCACTGTTTTTCTTAACATCTTCCTGTTAACCAGAATCATTAAATGTTTAATGGTCTGTCGAAATTAGACCACTTAAATTGTTCATAATATATGTTTTAAAATTTCATCACAAAAGTCTGATCTAAAAATAAGTAAAAATTATGTCTGAATAAGGTAGTGTATCCAGATGGCCCCTAACGGGTAATTTTGTCTTTGTGATGATTTTCATTGCTTTCAAACATTGGTGCAGAACATATTTTCAAGTAGCATTATATATCGAAGAGTTATCGATTAAACTATGCAAAGGGCCAGATCTAAATCTGAGAATCGTATTCAGAAAGTGGAACATTTGTATGTCGTACAATCCTATGGGCTTGTGTAGTCTGGAAGCTAAGAGAAAATGAAAGACAAGAAGAATGAACAACAACATTAGAGCAACGTGACTTAAATGCTTTCATTACAGCGCCTTTTTTCCCTTCAGCTCTCTGGGAGAAAGGCAATCATGAATCAGGTGAAAGAGCTATTCAAATGAAATGTATGATATTGATCATTTATACAGATCTCTTCAACTCTCTTCCAATCAAACTGTGTTTGCTCAGTTACACGAAACCAAATGGATGGATGACTGCCATTAGCTTTAGGACATAGGAAAGGTTTAAAAAGTGCTATTTGGCGATTAATGTGCACTTCCAAGATCAATTACAGCTTTAGTAGAGCTATAATGGCCTCCATAATATTACAAAGATCTTCGTAAAATTAAAAAAAAAATTAATAGAGTTGCAAGTTTTAACTTGATAATGAGAGTAATGTGTTCACCTCTATACAAATTAAAAACAAAGAGATCACATTCCTAATGATCAATATATCAAAAGATAGAGACGAGAGATGAAAGGGAAAACAAAAAAGGCCATGATTTAGAGAGAACAAGAAGGGGGGAGAGAGGGAGAGAGAGAGAGAGAGAGAGAGAGAGAGAGAGAGAGAGAGAGAGAGAGAGAGAGAGAGAGAGAGTGAGGGAAGGAGGGAAAGAGAGAGAGATAGAGAAAGAAATACAGGAAAAAAAGAAGAAAAAAAGAAAACATTTTAACTAGAATAATTCACACTAACTATATATTTCCTTCATCTCTTTCTGAGACAGAGTACTGTCAAGTCCGTTTCTTTTATCACTCCTCCCTACCCTTTTTTTTTCTTACTTTTTCCTGTAATTCTCTCCCTCTGTCTCTTTGTCTCCGTATGTCAACTTGGTATCCTTTCCCCCCTCTATTTTGCTCTCTGAATATCATCCTTTCCTTTTTATCTCTTTATCTTGGTTTACTTCTCTCCCCCGCTTTCCCTTTCCTAATTCCATTATCTGATCTTTTCTTTGTGTCTCTTCATTTTCGCTCTTTTCTCTTCTATAGTAATCTTATATACGCTTCAAAGAATAATGTGTGTAAGTCAAAACGTTTTTTTTTTTTTTTATGTAGGGAGGAATTCAAACACGGCAGACCTGTTCACTCATAGAAACGACTATGAAATACAAAAACGCCACAACCTACTTAAGAAACTAGAATAAAATTTAGTATCCATAATATCCATAATAAAGAATAACACTGCAGGCAAAAAATAATAGTTGTCCCTATCTTTACCTATGACAGGTTTTTAAGCTACGAAAAGCAAGTTCGCAACTCTGTTGGTCTCACTAGGTCTTTGTTTTACTTGAAATAGCAAATTAATGTCAGTCGTCCATATAAAATAAACTTGTTATAAATAAATCTTTCGTTTAAAATACGAAATGAAATAAAATACAAATTTATTAAGTAATCACTCCGAAAGATAAAAAAGCACCCTGTTGCGAAGAAAACGTCTCTATAAATCACACCCTCAGAGATCAAAGTTTTCACCGAACAAGAGTTTAGCATTTACCACTGCAGCCAAAGTAAAGTGAATGCAGGGAGTAAACAATAAAGGCAATCGGTGATACACAAAACCCCAGATACAAATATTCAAATGTTGACTTACAGATAAGACTTCAAGTTTATGGATAAAATGCAGCGTCCAATGTTATGTCTCTATGTCAGCAATTGTCCTAAATTGGAAACTTAGCCAGGTCATCGGGTGGCAGGCTGCTATAAACAGAACAGTCCTAACCTTGTCTTGATGAAAGCTACATTTTCCGTATACACGTCTTTGGAAGACACATGAACTGCAAAACTGACCAAACAAAAATAAAATAAGTAAGGCAACATCTCAAATCTCCCATTTAATGAAGATTTCTTGAAAGTCAAATGCGAATTTTTAGAAGTACGAAGGTAAGCTGAACACACAAAGATCATATCCCAATTTTTTTTTTTCATTTAACTCACAGTAAACCCCTCGGACAAAACTGTTAAAATAATGCGGACAGGGAGGGGTTATCAAACACTGACCTTCAGCAAATACCCATTATCTCTCAAGCAGCACTCATACTAACTGGTAAACCCGTTTGCCCCCCCCCCCCTCCCCACACACACACACATATACTTTCTCACTGCTCTCTCTCTCTCTCTCCCCACACACACACACACACACACATCTTTCTCCTTTTCTTTCTTTTTAAGGCAGCTGCAATCAGTTACTCTTCATATCAGATTGAAATAAGTACTACTTCTATGCACTGGCTGGTTATTCTCTTCTAAAGAGTGCACAGTGCGTTATACTTTTTACTTCGTCCAATAGACAATCAGAGTATTTTATGTCTTTACCGTTTTTGAAGCAAACATCTATACCAAAGTATTTCATGGTGCACTCTTAATCCGAATTTCTCAGAGTTTGACATAAATGACACCAGTTTATTGCAAACACCACGATTGATGAATTAAATCTAACTAGAAAGTCGCTATGATTATCAGTGTTCTCGATCTGATCCGATTCAAATGAATTGTACAACAAAATGTCGTTGAAATGGATTAACGCACTCATTAACCTCGAAGAATGACGTATATGTTAAAATTGCTAGGGGGGGGGGGGGGGGAAGGGGATCAATAAAAGAAAATAACAAAGCAAAACAGAATAAATATAATGCTAGATCTAAAATATCCATCGCTGAATTAGAAGGGAAGGGAACTTCAGATCTGTAATAACCTAATGCATTGATACTGACTCTAAAAGTTACCAAAGAAAATCAAACCATGTTAGGCCACTCACCCTAGAGTTCTCAATAATGTTTTCTCTGCAGATTATACACGCAGAGTTCTATTATATCAGTTTTCTCCGAAGAGTGAGACAGTTCACGAAAGAAATAGAAATTTAATGACAACTTAAGTCACTAAAGAATATTTAGAACAAATCAAAGGAGAGGAAAACCCAAGCACAGTCAGAATATTGTTGTAAGGTTGTTAGACTGAATTTTTATAGGACCATGATTATCCAGCTGCAACCATCTTGAAATCAGATCCAGCATCATTTATGCATTAACGATAGACTTGAGAAAATCAAAGGTTTGTTAAAGGGCTAACAAGCTTTTGCAATATTGCATCTGACTGATCTATTTGTATCAGGCACTAGAAATAAGATGCTACATCAATGTTGAAAAGTAATTAATAGCAATTAAAAAGGGCTTAAATGTTAACAAAAAAGCTGTCCTTTTTATATGAAGGAAATCTGATTCTAAATTGTTAAGTTTTGCTTTATTCCCTCTTAAGATTTTTTACCGCTAGTTAATATACCACTAGGTTCAATTTACAAGAAGCTTAGTTACCTTTAGATCACATAAAACCCTTTCGTTTTGAAGTGTCAACAATAGTTTGTCTTAATTTTTAAACTGTTTGTCTCTTCTGAGAGTCGGATGAAATCAAGAAAAATTGTCAACTTACGGTAAATCTCGCTTGTTTCTAGAATTTCTCTGTACAAAACTCATTCAGCCCTCTTAATATAAACACCTAAATATTTTAACAACACAAAGCAATGCATCATAACTTTCGTTAGAAGAACAACTCCTGTTCAACTCGTTAAATTCCATCACGTCCTATAAACCATTCCAGGGTGAAAAAAAAAGTCACAAGCATCTCGAACTAAATTCCTTCACCAAATCAAATAAGTTAAATAGTAGCATCACAGTCGCAGAAAAGAAATAACAAAAAACGTTAATATGGCGGTTATTCACTATGTTAAAATTTTACAATTTTCGACTTGTCATTTCGACACAACATTGCAAATGTGTCTTATCGTTTGCACTGAAACACACCTTATTTTAGCAAAAAGACATAGGTCACGAAAACCTGTAGCATGAACAAGTTCCCCTCCAGTGATTCAGGCTTTTACGTAGTCTTTTCAATGCACAGACCTAGTGGACCATATGATAATACTAGCTCTAAGGGGTCATCGAGAAAAACCGTAGACACACTCGCAATCATTCGCTGAAGACAGGCGCTGAGAGGAGATTTAATCATAGTGCTCAATATGGGTAAAGAGGTAGAATTAAGCTTTGCTTCAATGGTTTTGCGTTGCATCACAATTGCTAAGTTTTTCGTGACCTTTTCCTTTTCTCTACAATGTCAGCCTTTAGGCAAGGACCTCTCTCACCCTATACTACTTTGCTACCTGGTTCAACTTCCTTTCTCAATAAAATTTTCGTCTTCTTATGAGCGCGGTGGCGATTTGGTATAAGAAATCTCACTCTGGGAGGCAGAGCGACAGCTACCGTAGCAATTATAAGTCGATGGATCGATTCCCACAAAATGCCAAAATATTTCGATCACTTTCACTCAAAGCCAATTTCTAACCACTGCTGAGCATTACTTAGCACCTAAGTTTACATAAATTAATCAGGTAGTTTGCCTTATCTGAAACTAATTTAGAAATCATAATAAAAAATTTCAAATTCATAATATTTTTGAGTCATACATATTGTTTTCGTTCGTCTTAGATACTAATTTTTTGTGCGTCCAATGGCAAGTGCTAATGATCCTGCATAATTGGTAAGATTTAGTTCTTCCTATTCAAGTCAGAAAGTCATTCACCAAGGTTTAGTAAATATCTTCCCAGTGACACTCTGTTTAGGAAGTGAAGTTGTGATATCATATCAACCGTGCTCTCTCTGAGTAACATGGTGACAAGTATTAAATGAATTATAAGTTCAGGGTTCATATCTCACGAAAGTCAAGCATTTTGCGGTCGTTTTCTCTCAAACCTATTTCTATCCACCGCTTACAGGTATATATACTTTCTTACTAACTACTACTACCACTACTACCACTACTACTACTACTACTACTACTACTACTACTACTACTACTACTACTACTACTACTACTACTACTACTACTACTACTACTACTACTTCTACTACTACTGCTACTGCTACTGCTGCTGCTGCTGCTACTACTACTATTACTCCTACTGCTACTACTACTACTAGTGCTACTACTACTACTACTACTACTACTACTACTACTACTACTACTACTACTACTACTACTACTATTACTACTACTACTACTACTTCTACTATTACTACTAGTACTAGTACTAGTGCTACTACTACTACTACTACTACTACCACCACCACCACCACCACCACCACCACCACCACCACCACCACCACTACCACCACGGCCACCGCCGCCGCCGCCGCCACCACCACTATTACTCCCACCGCCACCACCACCGCCGCCGCCGCCGCTACCACCACCACGATCACTCACCACCACCACCACCACCACCACCACCACCACCACCACCACCACCACCACCACCACCACCACCACCACCACCACTCACCATCACCACCAGCACCACCACCACCACCACCACCACCACCACCACCACCACCACCACCACCACCACTAGCACCACTAGCAGCTAGCACCACCACCACCACCACCACCACCACCACCACCACCACCACCACCACCACTACTACTACCACTACTACTCACTCACTAGCACCAGCACCAGTGCCACTACCACTACTACCACCGCCACTACCACCACCACCACCACCACCACCACCACTACCACTACTACTACTACTACCACCACCCACCACTACTACTACCACTACTACTACTACTACCACTACTACTACTACTACTACTACTACTACTACTACTACTACTACTACTACTACTACTACTTCTACTACTACTACTACTACTACTACTACTACTACTACTACTACTACTACTACTACTACTATTTCTACCACATCTTTCACCTCTTTCGCTACTGCTACTGCCAGTTTAAATTCAACCGGAGTTACTGCTACCAGTCTGCAGATTTTAAGCGTACTCTTCACGTTTCTGTGTACTCTTTTGTGAATGTGAGATAAACACTTTATATGAATTGCGCTATGAGATAAGGATCTGCGCTGGAAACGTTGTCCGGGGAAAACAAAAAGCACAACATACTATTAGACCTCACCTCTATGGACCTCGCTCAACAATTAGACAGGTGCACAACTACTAAGAGAGGGGATTCAAGAAATCCGTGGTCTAGATATGAAGCAATATAGATAGAGCTTTTTAATTTGGCACACATTTTTTCATTTCCCTACATAGTCATCAGGCAAGACTTTTTTATTTCTTCCACCTCTCTTTGACCTTTAAAAGTTCTTGAGAGTGAAAGGACCCAACACTTCGAATGGCGTCCTCTTCGTCATGAAAACGACGTCTTTCTGAATATTTTGTTTTTAAATAAGGATGACGAAAAAGTCTAGTCGGCTGAGTCTGGGGAATAAGCTGGGTGTGGCAGAATTTCAAAGCCGCATTGTTATGCTGTTTGAACTGCTTGTTGAGTCAGGTATGCAGGGACTTTGTCCTGCAGTAAGCGAATCCCATTACTAAGTTTGCTGCGCCTTTTTATTTTTTTTACCAATTTGGACCGCAATTTTATCACCAAACCCGATTATTAGAAGCATTGTCGTTCTTCAAGGTAGCCAGTCACATTTTTACATTCGCAATCCCTTAAACGCGACAAAAAACATTTCAACTTAATGGTGCCACCCTTGCCCTCTTTAGTAAAGGAAAAGAAGTGGATTTCCATGACATGGAGGAAAATTCTTTTTCTGGACCATCTTTTTTAAATTTGAAAAAAATATTTGTCATTGGACTCCATTCGAAGGAGAGTTTTCCAGGACTTAACTCTCTACTTCATTTGCTCACTGGTCGAAAGGCAAGGTACCCAAACTGCAGATACCTTATTCATGTTGAGATGATCATGGAGAATCAGTTCATGTCACAGTATTGCACCGAGAACATTTATATCCCCATAAACTTGGGCCATTTCCTGTAAAATATCAGGAGGAAATTTTCTTTGCAACTTGACAAGTTTAAAAATTTTGATAAACGAACGATATTCAACAGGCTCCATGACGCAGCTTAAGCGGTTTTTTAAAAGTTGGTTTCAAAACGCCCTTACAAGTGCCTTATTACCGCAACACTGTAACATTTTGATACTGACTTGGTACAAAGAAAGATTTAGCGCATTTCAACGCTTAATTATCAATCTAGGTAGAAAACCTATTGTTTTATTTAAAGCTCTCATTACAAGCTTCATCAAGAGCCTCGAGGAAGTTTAATTATTCAATATTCTTCGAATAAGAGTCTGCGAGACGTTAAACAATGTTACACTGCTAATAATTCATAGACACAACCTTTCAAAAGACCGGGAATGTACATTATGCTAATTTTGAGTGTTGTCAAGGAATGAGGTTTTGCGTTAAAAGAGGAATAAAGAAGCGTGAGCATATTGTATAGAATGATAGAAGATAGGTTATAATCGCTTAAGATAGCTTGAAGTTCGTATGATAAACCTTTCCTCTTTTAATAATAGGTATAGGTTTTATTTGCTGACAAACACTACCTACTTATACCCATGCGACTGTGGGATCTACAAACAAAGGGCGGATTTTATAGGAGCATTAAAACCACAAAACTGTCTTTGAGATAGCAAACTAGTACTATTCGAGCAGCCTGAAGTGACTGTGCAGTACTTTAACATTGAAAAACGTTGTCTTATTATTGTGAAAGGAATGATAAGATAACTCTGAGAGGAAATTTCTCTCACACAAAATCTTTACTCTAAAAAAAAAAATATGACCGACATTGCGGTCGGTGAAGTCACCCCTTGAAAGATAGAAGACAGAATCAAATCGGATAGTTCAACAGCAAGAAAAGCCAAAAAAAAAAAAAAAAAAAAAATGAGGAGCCTTTACATGATAAGTGGCATAAATATAACGGATACCCGTTTAATTTGATTGCTGATATAATGCTGCGTAAAATACAATTTCTAAAGACACTTTGTCCCAGTTCTACAACCCAATATTTAAAGAAATAAAAAAAAAGTGATTTAGCTAAATAATAATTTCTTATGGCGGAGAAAATAGGAATATGAAATCATTGGATGTATCCTCAGACTTTGCTGTTGGTCTGATTTTATGTCTACTGAACTTTCGAATCATATTGTTTTCAGTGCTAACATGCTCTTTATAAAAGTGTTTAACGTGTAAAATGCATGTTTGAGTGACGGAGAAATCAATAGGAGATTCAGTTAGCCAGAAAACTACCAAAGGCACTCATTTTAAGAACGGCCTTGATTTTTCATTGCTTTGAGCTTTAATTTTACCACAAAAATATTTCAGATTATTTCAGCAGCAAATTTTAGAAAATTTGAATTCTACACTTTTGATATTTCTATTTTCCCATCCAACAACTTCAGATTTCGCAATAAATCAAAGCACTGAAATAAATGGCAAAGAGAAAGGTAGTTTCACAAACGCAAGTAGAGGAACTATAGGCTATTACATAATTCTAACCAATAAGCCTGCATTGCAGACTTAACCTCAGTGACTAAAATGTTGTTATGTAAACTAAACTCAATCTAAAAATTATTTTTACTCACCAAAACCAATCAAAGGCGAAGGTTTTCAGGCGGTTCTTGTCACAATCACCCTAGTTAGTCACCATATTAATTGCTCCCTAACAATACCAAGCCTGCCTTGCTAACTTAGGTAACATTACACTTGCTGCAGTGCAGAGGGAATACTCTAGTTATGTGAATTCTAGCAGGTCGTAATCCAGTTTGTGCTCGCTCCACCCGAATGAGTCTCTTAGTGGTGCTTTTCGAGATAACTTTACATCAGAAACTTGCCTGAACGATAGTGCATACTCCATTAATTGTACGTTATTCAGTTTGGCAAGCTGCAAGTAACTGTTTTAGAGAAACTATACAAACATATGCGGCGGTCGCGGGTACACTAAACAAATAGTCAAGAGAAGTTTTATAACTTTAGGCATTAATTAACAAATCATAAAGATCGTAACCTGAAACTTGTGATGGGTCATCATATTTTTGTGGGTTGTCAATAAAATAAAAAAAAATATGTAAAAGCTACTCTAGATCATGCGATTTGACGCTCTTGAGATTAAAAAGTACTATGATATGACACAGAGTAGGAAATTGTTTTTGCCATTTAGTGGACAGTACAATAATGGCCTTGCCTTAGCTTCAATAGTATGCACTGAGCAAATACAACAAGGCTTTAACCCAATACTTAGAATTCAAGGCAAGTTGTACCATAGACTAGGTAATCTTCTTCCTCCTGCTGGAAATGATCCAAAGTTTGCTCAGATATTTTTTTTTTGATGATTCAGCCACAAAATTCACAGACAGACTGAGATTATTTGTTACGTTAGATGCAGAGATTCTTAGGGACTTTCAAGATTGTCTTCATAATTCAAATTCCGACATTCAATCTTTCAAGTCAGCAATTGAAATTTTGTGCAGTGTAAGAAGACTTACAAATAGTTTTGCATGCCAAGAAGGTTCCACCAAAAGATGGACACACCAGAACCTACAATCTACCAACAAGTAGCGAAGTAGCAGCGCTCCCACCCGGTGATCAGTCTGGAAATTTAGACATAATTTAAAGGTGTAGATTTGATCCGTTTTTTCTGATCCGTTGATTGTATGTCGCCATGAGCAGGGAAGGATCTAAGCATTCGATAAGGATATATGCAAAGTCAATGACCGAGTCTGCAAAGACAATGTTGTCTACACAGAAGTCCTGCAGTAAACCTGGTAGGTTGAAACATGTTGATGTGTTAATAATAATCCCTTTTCACCTTGCGAAGAACGGATAATTTGCTAGTTTTTATAAAGAAATATTCTGAACTTGAAACAAATTGAATTGCATAGACCAAAGTAAAAGAGTGAGAGAGATATGAGCGAGTTTGAATAAGAAAAGAGAGAGGAAAATAGAGAGCAAAGAGAAATAGAGAGAGAAAGAGAGAGAGAGAGACAGACAGAGAGAGAGATAGAGTGAGATAGAGTGAGAGAGAGAGAGGTGAGAGACAGAGAGTTTGTGTGTGTGTGTGTGTGTGTGATAGATTGGTTTTTACAGTCTTTATATCAAAAGTGCAATAGATTTTAAAAAAAATTGTAGAAACTGCGACGTAGAAGTCAATGAGCACAGGAAAATCTTCAAAAAAAAAAAAAAAAAAAAGAAACGGTGTAATATTAAGGCTTCTATAATTATTTATCATTTTGCAATGCCGTACATATATCTTTGTTGAGAGCGTTGCTTTCTGATTTTGGATTTGTAGATGTATACCATTGCAAAGTGTTGAAGATCCTCACCGACACCTTCATTGCCTATGTTTATTGTTCTTCTTCGCATTCCGCTGCTTTGTCTGTGTTTTGCCGCTAGAGCGGCTTTTTGCTGTCGTTCCTAAGATGAAACTGATGTAACTTAAGAAGACTTCAATAATTCTCTGATGTTTTACGTACTCTAAGTTTTCCCTTCATTGAATAAAGGGGGAGAGGGAGAGAGAGAGAGAGAGAGAGAGAGAGAGAGAGAGAGAGAGAGAGAGAGAGAGAGAGAGAGAGAGAGAGAGAGAGAGAGAGAGAGAGAGAGAGAGAGAGAGAGAGAGAGAGAGAGAGAGATGAAAGATGAAAAGAATTTTTCATAACTGAAACGTCCATCATTATGGTTGAGAGGGTAAGCCTCAATTGGCAGAGAAACAAGAAACTCTAAATCTAAGGGAAAGGATTATTTAAAAGTTAAGTTAAAACTTTTACAAAAAAATTGCTGAGGAAAGAGGTCGAAGCGAAGCTACAGAGATATTTGAAACAAGAAGGGAGACGGAAATTCTATCTGAGGGTGAAAGAGGATTAGGTGATTAGATTAAGAAAGAGATCGTGCAGTTTTATATGATTGTGCATATGAAAAAAGGGGGGGGGGGGTGTAGGGCCAGGCAAAGAAGTTATACAGGAGAGATGGAGATGATTTTATAAAAAGACGAATTGAGACATAGAGCAGCAGTTGGAACAGGATAGCGTGACTTAAAAATATGGAAAGAAAGATGGGACAATAGGATAAAAATCTTCTGTATGTAATTATGCTGAAAACATGACCTAGCCGGCTAAAGCTCAACAGAGATAACAGTAAAGTCTTAATTCAATGCTCTCCGTCTGGAGGAAAGTTAAACGACACAATACTTAAAAGCTTGAACATTTCATGACAGATCAAGATGACATACGAGGCGCAACTAGCATACAAAATATAATATATTCAACCTTTTCAGGCGCCAATAATACAAGGACGTCTTACAAGGTACAGACCCAGGCAAAACGGTATTCATATAACTTATACAAAGAAATATCACTCTTCTCTCACAAAAGCAACCAGTAGCAGCTGTAGTGTAAACGATCAGCGAGGCGATAGTATTGGTGGTGGTGATGGGTGTTATCTATTGTAAAGGTAAAAGAGTGAACAATTGTGATAGTAGCCATAGAAGAAGCACAGGATTACAGCACTAGAAATGAAGGCACACGTAAAAAGGAATATTGTGAAAATATTCGTAGTATCGCCAGTTAGTAATGATAATAATGGTCGCAAAGTCCTAAACAGATATTGTATTAGCAGTTTTAGCAGCGTAGATAGTGACATGAAATTATTAACAATAGCTAGCAAAACATATTTTCATACTTTAAGGGATCGGATTTGATCTCTTCTTCCTGGCTAGCCTAACACACACACACACACGCATGCACACATTCACACTCTCTCCATTCTTTTGCTTGAAATAGAGCAAGTCAGATGGGATGCCCCTCCATGAAAAGACCTTCCAATGTTTCAGCTTCGGATTCTTTTCCTGACAACAGCCTAACCTAGATTCGACTGTTTGAGTCTTTTGATGGTAAAATAGAGAAAGCACCGCGGAGAAAACCTTGCTCGTGACGGTGAGAAAAACAAGTTAAAACGCTATCGAAAAGGAAGTTCAAGCAGAATCTACTCCTCTAATTTCATAAATTTGTCCTTTGTTGCCAAATCAAATTTTTTTTTAAAGAAAATAACCCCTTCAAACCCCAGCTGTTTTTCTAACAATATTAATCAAAGCAAATTCATTTTTCTCTACTGTTCCCCCGAAAAAGTTATTTTGGATCTCTCCTACATAGGCCTTTCATCTCCCATTACCCCATTACTCTCGAAAACCTCCTTGAGAGGGTTGTAAAGGGAAAAAAATGAAAAAAAAATCACAAAGCACACTAGGTTGAAGACTTTAGAGTTTGAAACATTGATTTAATCACATCTGCAAAGGAGGCAGTCACTACTCGATATAAAATTTATTTTGAGCCCTAAAGCACAAAGCATTGTAAAGAATTATATAATGACGCATTAAAAAGAGCAGAATTGGAAATCATCGTATACAAAATCATAATTACAAGCTGGAAAGCAAACTATTACGGCTCTGTCCAAAGAATTAATTGCTTTTGTATTTCTTTTTAATTTACACACTATGTTACACAACACACGTTTCCTCATCCCAAATTACACACAAAGTTCTCGTGTGTTCTAAATATCTCCAGATAATGGCACGAAACAAGCAGTTGATCGACAAACTGTTGATGAATAAATACATACTTTTGAGACGTAATAAATTCTATCTTTCCCACACCACCGACTTCTCTCTCTCTCTCTCTCTCTCTCTCTCTCTCTCTCTCTCTCTCTCTCTCTCTCTCTCTCTCTCTCTCTCCTCCCCTCTGTTTCTTTCTCCGAACATAGTCTTTTCAGTTTCGTTTAATGCTGAAATTAAGGCGAATCAACTTTATTTTTACTCTGTTTACTGCAGAGAGACAGATGTAAGTATGCAGATAGTACATCAGTTGTTAATTAGAGGAAAAGAAATAAAGATATTTAGATGAATAAAGGTAAAAAGAGAATTTTTGAATACAGATAAACAGAAATAAAGGGAGAAAGTGACAGGTAGAGAAAAAAAAGACGGAGGAACAGAGAAAAGATATGGCATTGAAAACACTTTGTACAAATACTTACCTCAAAGAGCTCTTTCTTTATCTCAGAAGTTAAAATAGGATGGTCCTGGTGGTGCCTTAGCAGGTTATGAAAGTTCACATGAGGTAAATGGGGCATGTGGATACGATGCTCCCCGTGACCATCATTGGTCTTTCCGTGTTCGTGCTCCTCAGAATCCTTATGAGATCGATTTTCGTGGCTACCGGTTTGTCCTTTGCTGGTATCATCTCTTGGACCACTGTGGTGTTTTAGATCGGTTTGCTCTGTGATATTATGATCTGCTTGAGCGATTTCTTCTGGTTTCATTTCAAGCATCGCGGGGCTATTTGTTTGTTCTATCTCCATGTGTGTACCACCCATGGAAGACATTGTCGCTTTGTATAATAAAATATTTCTCAAAGGTGTTCAAGACTCAGTTCTTTCAATAAAAAAATAAATAAAAACATTAAGAAAAAGAACAAAGCAAAAAAAACCAAGACAAACTTAAAACAACAACAACAACAGACAAACAAACAAAAACAAAGAAAAAAAAGACAAAAACAAAGAAACAAAACAAACGCGCAAACATTTGAATTTAAACCTCCTATGTTACATTTGTATTTAATAGTTTATTATTGCATTCATGTCTCTAACTCAACACCTTAATAATTTTCTACAAAACTATCTGACATAAGGATCACTTAAAAACATGCCTGTTCTATCGTGCTCAAGCAGAACATCATATACACATATGTATATATATATATATATATATATATATATATATATATATATATATATAATACAAATCAGAAAATATCTCACGAAAAGTTGAAATACAATTCAACCATGAATGCACAGTTTTTCTCAAAGGAATCCACGCGTCTACTACATAAGACACGAACAAAGTAATAGTAATAATAATAATAATAATAATAATAATAATAATAATAATAATAATAATAATAATAATAATAATAATAATAATAATAATAATAATAATAATAATAATAATAATAATAATAATAATAATAATAATAATAATAATAATAATAATAATAATAATAATAATAATAATAATAATAATAATAATAATAATAATAATAATAATAATAATAATAATAATAATAATAATTATAATAATTATAATTATAATAATAATCTAAAGAACCCAATAATAATAATAATAATAATAATAATAATAATAATAATAATAATAATAATAATGTTTTTCCCATCTAGTGTAAGTAGTGGGATTTATCCTTGAAGTTCAGCTCATGATCTCAATCTAGCGTGATAAAGAAATAGCTAAGTCGCAATGTCGAAATCCTAAATGTTAAAAAGATATTGATATAGTGTAGTGGGATTTATCCTTGAAGTTCAGCCCATAATCTCGATCTACCGTATGGTTCTATCATCCCGACACTAGATTCCATAATTAAAGATGTCTAGCTGTTAGTATACATAAAGTACATGTGGATCTATAGGATCTAGACCATCAAAAAGATCTAGACATCAATCACAGTAATAATAGGTTGTTATTGACTAAACCCGCACCGCCCTCCTAAATATTTATCCCCGCGGCAAGAAGCTATTGTTAAAAAAGTATCAAGGAAAATCTAAACTTTTATCAATGTGTAAGTTTTAGTACCAGTTATTGCAAAGTCACAGCCATTATCTTACTAATTTACTAATATAATATCTAGATCGTTATTATATTCTCCTTTAAAGCTAGATCTAAAAGGGAATAAATAAACATCTGTTTCAACCTGTATTCATGCCCGGATAAGCCTACAACGAGCTGCTTTGTCGAAAGAAAAAGATTTCTGTCTGTTGACATCACATAAAAATGTAACGCTGTTGTATCGGCAACAAAGTTAACCATGGTGCTTTAATCTAGGTATGTCGGTGATAATAACATGTTTGATTTGTCTTTCCCATAGCAAGAAATACAACGCTTCTTCAATGTGTCAGACTTTCCTAAACTCCTCCCTCTTCAGAAATCTTTACCTTTCCTGGTCTTGTCAAACCTACATCCTATCTGTCAACAGGACAGACTCACCGGCTCAAGCGCACTAGCCGCCTGACGCTGAAATAAATCTAAAATGGTTTCATGATAATGAATTTTCTCTGCACCCCCTCCCCCGGAAGATTGGATGATTTAGAGTTGAGAGGGATATAAAAGTTGAAAATGAAACAGATTACCGCTGATAAGCCCTTTCAAAGTCATAAATGGAAAGAGACAATAGGAAACTCGATGGTTTTGCATTAATGATCATTACTTGTCCAAGCCGAAAAATAGACACTTTGTATAGAATTTTATTGTCTCCAAGGAACAATCGTGCCGCAGGTTAATGAGGATACGCAGATAGCCAAACTGAGCAAATACGTCACTCTTTCTGTCCTTTCTTTTCTGCGGAGTCGTGCGCCATTCTAGCTTTGGTCACAACAAATTTCCTTTCCGTGACAACAAGAACAAAACGGGTAGCTTACCAGCATTTTTTCTAGTCTATTTATAAGAATCTACAACTTGATTGGCTAATTTTCTACTGAGATTAAAGTCAACAATTTTTCAGGCTTTACCATACACAAAAACAGTTTTAACTAATTTACGGTCTGAAAACGGCGCCTTTCTGCTATATACCTAAGCCTTAATAGAGTAATCGATCTTCAATTTTATCATTATTATAATAAAATAAATCACTTAAAAATATGAAGCATCTACAAAAATGCACCTAATGTCAATTATTTCCATACATATCTATTCTTGGCTAGACATCTAGATAAAGTATGTCTGATTGTACTGACTATTGAGCCGTTTAGTTTAATTGAAACAAACAGTGTTCGATAAAAGAAAAATACAGATCATCTTCTTAACACTGTGAAGCAATATAACTATTTGGCAAAGTCTATCTAGATTGTATGGTACATTATTAGTGCAATATCATAAATCCGGATCTAGCTTATGGCATATCAATCACTTAATTTTGGATATTGCAATTCTAAAGCCATGTAGCAGTAGAGTAGAGTCAACTGACGAGCTGACAAACCCTCACATTTTGTTTTTAGTCAATGTGACTCCAAATCTTTCTAACTTTTGAGGAATTAAAAAAAAGAAGTATAAAACTTTAACCGTCAGATATAGAAAAAATACCTGGAAAATTTTTTGAAATAAGATATACCAAACAGAATGAAACCAACAAGCACCAACACTCACAATAATAATAATAAAAATAATAATAATAATAATAATAATAATAATAATAATAATAATAATAATAATAATAATAATCCCGATACTACCACTACTACTACTACTACTACTACTACTACTACTACTACTACTACTACTACTACTACTACTACTACTACTACTACTACTACTACTAATAATAATAATAACAACAACAACAACAACAACAACAACAACAACAAAAATAACAGCAAAAACAACAACAACAACAACAATAACAACAACAACTATCACTACTACTACTACTACTACTACTACTACTACTACTACTACTACTACTACTACTACTACTACTACTACTACTACTACTACTACTACTACTACTACTACTACTACTACTACTACTACTACTACTACTACTACTACTACTACTACTACTACTACTACTACTACTACTACTACTACTGCTGCTGCTGATAATAATAATAATAATAATAATAATAATAATAATAATAATAATAATAATAATAATCCCGATACTACCACTACTACTACTACTACTACAACAACTACTACTACTACTACTACTACTACTACTACTACTACTACTACTACTACTACTACTACTACTACTACTACTACTACTAATAATAATAATAATAACAACAACAACAACAACAACAATAACAGCAAAAACAACTATCACTACTACTACTACTACTACTACTACTACTACTACTACTACTACTACTACTACTACTACTACTACTACTACTACTACTACTACTGCTGCTGCTGATAATAATAATAATAATAATAATAATAATAATAATAATAATAATAATAATAATAATAATAATAATAATAATAATAATAATAATAATAATAATAATAATAATAATAATAATACAGAAACAGTAATGATAGGTACTTGAATTCTCACAAAAAGTCAAAGCACTTTGCAGATGCTACAAATTAAATAGATTATATTTAACAACGAATACCTGATAAGTAAAAGCAAAGCTGTTGGGAAATCTTCCAATTTTCAACACCATAATTATAGTCAAGTTGGGCCACAGTATTACTATTTTATGTATTACCAAGACAACACCGATGAGTTAACATTTCACTACTAAATTCAGCTCTTTATTGCTTCATTCCAAAATAGTAATACGCTTCACAGTTAATTTTATCCTCAGTCAACACAGAAAAGGAATCCAAAGACTGCCATTGTTTTCCTCTGTGTTTGCTATGTTCCTGCTATTTCCGTGAAAATTATTACCACAATCAGAAATGAGATACAGGGAATTGGGGGCAGATTGTGGAGAATGGTTTTATACTGAGAGGCAACAGAGATTACATAGTATGATATGAACACTTTGATTAATTGAGAGTTAACGCGTATTTTAAAGGGAAAGAGAGTAAAGAGATCGAATGAGAGAGAGAGAGAGAGAGAGAGAGAGAGAGAGAGAGAGAGAGAGAGAGAGAGAGAGAGAAAGAGTAAAATTATGGAGATACAAAGAGAGATCGCCTAGATAAATCGAAAGAAAGACATACAGAGAGAGAGAAGGGGAAGAAGAGAAAGAAAAAAGGCAAAAGAGAAAAGCGAAAAATAAGAAGGGTAAGTAAGGAGATACAAAGAGAGATCGCGTAGAAAGAGAAAGACGGAGAGGAAAACAGAAACAGCGGACGAGAAAGAGTTAAAAAATTAGAAAGCGAAAGATTTTGAGAGAGACCTAAATAAATCAGGGAGGGAGGGAAGGGGGAGAATAACAACTGTTCAAATGAAAGATATTGGAGCCTCGGAGGAAATCGAATACGAGAGGAACCGACGAGGAAAAGTTCAGGATGTTAGCCGTATCCCACAGCTCTCTGCGCCGGGAAAGAGAGAAAGATAGAGGGAGAAGCATGAGAGAGAATGAGCGAGAAATAGAGAGAGAAAGAGAGAAATGCAGATAGAGAGAAAAGAAAAGCGATGGTGTACCCATGATCCATTGCAGATAGCTTTTTTGAGGTGAGGTCATCACAACAAACAAGTGTGCTTCTATACTCACAGCAGATGTTTTTGACAAGTCTCATCAATCGCAAAATTTATCAGCGCTGGCTATCCCAACAATGTTGTCAACTATTTCAAAACCAAGTTCGAGTCAAAGGGGAGTAACTCATTTGATTTATAATTATAACGATTCCTATAAAAATTTTCTATGGTATGTGCTTTTGGCAACAGTAGGATTCAACAAAATCAGGACAAAAACGCCAAATTATACCAGAGAGAGACAGAGAGACCGAGAGAGACACAGAGAGAGAGAGAGAGAGAGAGAGAGAGAGAGAGAGAGAGAGAGAGAGAGAGAGAGAGAGAGAGAGATTAAAATACCATACAAATTCTCAATAAGATTATCACAATATCGTCTCAAAAGATGCATTGAAATCTGATTGAGACATTTTTTTTAGCATTCACTTGATCTAAAGATGATGAAAAAAACATGAATAAAGTAATTAGAATCTATGATAGTACCACAGACAGTTACCTCATTTATATCAGACAGAAATGCCGGCTCAGATAGCTCACTTGGTTCAATGAGACGTAAGGAAATCATTAGATAAATAACAACCATTCTGGCCTAAGATCTCTGTCGTTTTTCTGAGTAAGACAACTTTGAAGACCAATGCTATGATATGTTTCAAGTATTTAGCTCTACGATAACTTTAATATTACGGCAGTTTTACTGATGCCGGTAGTTTTTTTAGTATTTGAAGTATTTCTTCTTCTTCTTCTTCTTCTTCTTCTTCTTCTTCTTCTTCTTCTTCTTCTTCTTCTTCTTCTTCTTCTTCTTCTTCTTCTTCTTCTTCTTCTTTTTCTTCTTCTTCTTCTTCTTCTTCTTCTTCTTCTTCTTCTTCTTCTTCTTCTTCTTCTTCTTCTTCTTCTTCTTCTTCTTCTTCTTCTTCTTCTTCTTCTTCTTCTCCTTCTCCTCCTCCTCCTCCTCCTCCTCCTACTACTACTACTACTACTACTACTACTACTACTACTACTACTACTACTACTACTACTACTACTACTACTACTACTACTACTACTACTACTACTACTACTACTACTACTACTACTACTACTACTACTACTACTACTACTACTACTACTACTACTACTACTACTACTACTACTACTACTACTACTACTACAACTACTAATGCGACTACAACTACTACTACTTCCATTAATTTTATTTCTCGGCATATCCTTTTTGTTTTGATTGCGCTTTTCTTATTTTATCTGAAATTACCTTTTTTGGGAAAGCAATACAAGTGTTGTAGAAATTCAAGCATAATAATTTATCTGTTTATTTTAGTATAATGGTTTATGGGCAAAAATATATCTCTAATTAGCTTTTGATTATCTTAAATCAGCTCACGAGTTTAATCTTGCCATTATCATTCCCTTGATGGTATTTTTTTTAAATTTTCCATGCTTAATTTATCATGTTTTGCCCTTTTTTTAAAAGCTCCCTCTGCGTATCGCTCTATCTTTCACTTTTTCTAGTTCTGTCTCTGTCTTTGTCTCTGTCGCTCTCTCTATCTCCCTCTTTCTAAAACCCTGAATTTTTTCATGTTCTTACCGTCTCTTAGGCTCATATGTTCATTGCACACCCTCTTCAATCGATTCTTTTGCCATACTCTCTGTCTGTCTGTGAGTTTGATGATAAATCTCTTTATCTCTCTTTCCATATACCATTAAATCTAACATTTAACGTGATAATAACCTTTAATTCTAGAATTTTATACTAAGACTATCAAGTAAATTTCAATAGCAAAGCTTACACGATCGTGAAGTAAATATTTCCGGTTTGAAAAAACTACACACCGACTTTTTCTTTCAAAGAAAAAAAACATTAATTTAGACCTTATACAATATAAAGTAATGAACCCCTGTCTAGCAATAAATGAATGAGCACAATATGTGCACCAAAATATTCTGAATAAGAAATTTCACTTTTCACGAAGTCTAGACTCATGTTTCAGACTTTATTGTTCGCTTGTTTTGCTCAAGAAAAAAATTACAAGAAATACAGATTCAGAGACCATAAGGTGCTGCATATCTTGCTTCCCTAAAGTGAATAATAAAAGCACAAAATTATAAATAGCACAACAATTTTCCATGGAAGATCATCTCAAGTATCGAGGAAAACACCAGCCACAGCATTATCTTCTTCTCAAATGTTTTTACAACACTTTAGCCTCCTCTCCACATTGCCCCCATACTCTCGATTAAAGACTTCGTGTGGTACCCAGCTTCGTCATAAATAATAGATTGTCTAGCTTTTTTGTCTTTCCTACAACCTTTCATGAAATGGTACCTCCATGAGGGTAGTATTACATTATCAGTACAGATTTGCGGCCTCCTTTGTAAATAAAGGCAGAAAGCAGATAAATACTCACGGTTCGTAGTTTGAGGGTTTCGTTCCATCATTATGTCTATCTTTTCCCATATGTCTCCACTTTATCTTTCTAATCTTGCTCTTCCTATTTTTGTCTCTTCCCTTGCAGCTTTCTGCTGGTTCAGATTATTCTGTCAGACTTGCTCAGTTTAAGCCATTTTAGTGCAAGTTTATCTTTATATTTTGCGCAAATTTATCCAGCATATTAAGCAGCTGATACTTGCATTATAGAATGCTTTATATGAAGTTAAATATTATAACTACTTACTAGAATTAAGACGGATGTACAGTTTGATCCACTTTTTTAAATTTTGTAAAAGAAATCATTTTTATATCTCGCAAAAGCATTCGCTATAACAATTGTAAGTTATTTTATAGACCTTGAAAGGCTGAATTTTCTTATTGAAATAACTGTGTTTCATTGTATCTCCATTGGGAATGCAGGCTTTTAAACGAAGCTTCGTTGTCATTTGTTTTTTAAATTATGTTTACTTGGTTCGAAGTATCGACTTGTCGAACCCGTTAACCTAGGAGAATACCATTGTTTTAAGTCGTGATCTTTAGCACTATCTAATTCGTCTATTGCCGCTGAAGGCATCGATAATCACATCACGTGTTTGAGATAAATCCGTCAAATTTTTTTTCGAACAAAATAGACGCGTGTTTGATGGGCAAATAGATATTTATGTTAACGCTTTATTGCAAAAGGAGCTTTTGCTTCGAACAATTTTTTTCTCAAGTTTAAGCCATTCTTTGCATGCACGCTGCAGAGAGAGAGAGAGAGAGAGAGAGAGAGAGAGAGAGAGAGAGAGAGAGAGAGAGAGAGAGAGAGAGAGAGAGAGAGAGAGAGAGAGAGAGAGAGTAATGGCATTGCACTCTATTGTTCGAGTTTACATTAAAAAAGAGTCAGCGAATTTCTCTTTCAAAATAATAAGTGATCTGAAATGTAATCTTAATCATAGAAAATATATTTCGTTATAGAATTTCTTTAAATCCGAAAAATGTTTATAATGCGCTTCAAATTTAATATAGATATGTCCAGTGGAAGGTAAACAGGTGCATATATTTGGATAAGAAATAATTAATAAAAATTGAACACTTAAACTACTGAATATATATATAAAAAGGAAGAAAGAACCACTCAGTGCTCCAATCACTAATAAAGCCAATAGGATCTTAATTCTGGTTTAATCAAATTTGATTATTATGAAATACATGTACAAAAATTCTGATCCCTTCGACTGTTCACATAGAATGGGCGGCTATTGTTTTTATGTTCCAAAGGCTGGGATTTTATTTGAGATAAAATGATTTTCATTAGTTAAAAATCATCTTGCCTGCTTTATAAGGAATTATGCATATCATCCCAGAAGCGCCAGTTGATGGAGAATTATTGTTGAAACTGTAAGGCCTTTTGAAATTAAGAAATAAAAATCCAATTCACCTTCCAGAGAAGTTCTTAAGGATGAAGGAAAATTGATGCCATACCATTTGCATCTAACGGTTTTATCTTAATATCCCTGTTTTTCATTTACTGCTCATTTACATTTTATAAACAAGATGGTCAGAGATGAGGGAGAATGCCATACTCCCTAATGCAACAGCAATTCAAATAAATGAATCGCCAGTCGACTGTTAGTTCGCTCAGCATGGTTTATAACAATAAAACCAAAGTTGATGGCTTGAGCAAATCACAGGCTAGAATATCAGAACAAGTGAGACTGAGTGATTTCCCTGCCGATCTTCTCTTTCAGTCTAGAATCTCTTTTAGGATACTTGTCTCGACAACCCATAACGTCATTTTCGAAACAATTGCTCAGAGAATAAAGAAGAGGTATAAAGTGCTAGTCGTTTATTATTTCGATAAAACTACGAGTAAAACTAGTGTGGTTTGCGAAAAGTCTCTATTGCTCTTATAGATAAGCACTAATTCCCTGATAAAGGAACCCTATAACTATCATATTGTATTAGTGCAATGTGACGTACTGTAATCTAATCTATGGGTCTAACTCATTTTCTCATCCCGAATATGCGCGTAATTTTCCGCTAATGGATCGACTTAGATCTATGTTGATAGTATTTTTCCAGTTGTGTGGTGTTTGTGTTTGAAGCCTATTATAACAACTTAGTTTTGTATGCTGCACATAACTTACATTGGGAGAAAAATATCATTGTACTTTTGTGGTCAAGAATCTTCTTAAACATCCCACTTAGTCTCAGCTTAATTATTATGGGACTACTCTTCGTTACACTTGTTGCTTAACAACGAAAGATCCCTATATTGAAAGGATGTTATCTATGACATGTTACGCACGACGGCATCAGTAATGTTTTTTTACGTGACTATCTTTTGTTCTGGTCGGTTAATATTTTGTAACGCTTGACACATTGCTTTGTACCGAGAATATTCTCGTATGAATTATAATTCTTTTTTTTTCCTTCTAGGTATATCGATCAGATTTAATTGAATAAGAGTAGAAATCGTGTGTTAGGTAATCAGTCAACCCCTAGTCAGTCAGCCATCATATTGTTTATGAGTCAATCTCCTGTTTTATGACTCTTCATCTCGAGACGAGTAAACAGCATTGAATTTTTTTTCATTCGGTTTAAAAAGTTCACAATTCTTGTAAGCGGACTTCAGGATTATTTGCTACAGACGAGTCGTGTGATTGGCTGTGGATATTTCATACCCCTAGACAGATGGATCCACATTACAAATCTCTTATATTAGATGAATAGCTATTTGTCCTTGTAAAAACATTGGAAAAGATAATAATTTCCTATGATGGGCGATATTGCTGAAAAATGATGTCATGCACTATGTTCATTACTTAAAAGAAAAGAGTTGCTAGGAAGGAATTAAAAACAAATACTATTTTTGGTCGAGATAAATGGAATCACACAATACACTGCTACATGAGCAAAGATACGTAAGCTTTAGAACTCATGCCAACCCGGGATACACTGGTCGTTATAAATAGTTCACTTCCGCTGGAAGATGAGTCAGAGTTTTTTTTTTTGTTTTACATTTATATATACATAGATGTAATGAATCTCAAGTTCAGCAGGAACGTTCGAGATTACCTAGAGTTTTGAAATAACCATTGGGTTCTGGAAAATCAAAATGATGAGAGATAAAGAGAGAGTGAGATCGAGAAACAGAGAGAGAGAGAGAGAGAGAGAGAGAGAGAGAGAGAGAGAGAGAGAGAGAGAGAGAGACTGAGAGAGAGAAAGAGACAGAAACAGAGACAGAGAGAAAGAGGAAGAGAGGCATGGACAAAGAAAGGCACACACACATACACAGAGAGAGAGAGAGAGAGAGAGAGAGAGAGAGAGAGAGAGAGAGAGAGAGAGAGAGAGAGAGAGAGAGAGGATTGATCGTATTTATTGAAAAAAATTGCTTCAGAAGAAATATTCTTGTCAGTTTTGTATTAAATTTCATTTAAAAAAAAATACTTTCATTCCCTCACTTTCTCTCTCTCCCTCTCTCTCTCTCTCTCTCTCTCTCTCTCTCTCTCTCTCTCTCTATCTATCTCTCCCTCTCTTTCATTTTCTTTCTCTATCTCTGCCAATGTTTCTGACTCTATATTTACCACGCTCACTCTCCATCTCTAACTCGGTAATTGTACTAAAGTCATAGTTCTCTTATCACCACTCTTTATCTCTCCGTCTCTCGGTTTTCCTCTATCTCTCGCTCCCTTGCTCGTCGAACGGCGTATAAAAACTTTTAGTGCCGTTACGTAAGAGCAGACTGAAAAAAAGCACATTCATAAAGCTTCAATTTACAGCAAACTAGATTCACAATAGATTAGAAAAGGTATTAACTGGGCTTCTCAAATCGTTCCATGCCAAATGATTTTGCTTAATCAGACATCTCAGCTCGTGAGAACTTCAACTATCCAAAATATAGACCTGGAAGAGTCCAGTCCAGTATGCAATGTTTGAGCTACGCTTCATTTTACTGCTAGACTATTTTTATATTGTTGGAGCAATAAAGAACAACAGAATAAAATAATTTCGACCAAGATAACTTTTTCCTGCTCTTCAGTAAGACAGCCCTGAATACAATGATTAAAGAAAGTGGCAGGCCTAAAGTCTCTGAGTCTATAGAAATACTTAACCTCATTCCGAAATTACTTAGTTAATAAAAGATTTTCTGAAAACATAACCATTTTTTGCAATATATCAAGTCACAAGTTATTTCATCATATAATTTACAAACATTAATTTTGAATTCATCGATTCCACATTTAAATAACTTGAATTTATCTTGCTATTTTTATTTTTTTGCGATAATGTTTGGTCTATGAATTACTGCTTTATGTTTTAACTATACTTCCACGATGTTTTGCCTCACACCCAAATGCCCTTGGAATGTAAAATGTTTATATGCATAACAAATTCATTTCTTATCTAATCTATTACAATTCACACAGTTCGCCCTTTCCTATATACAGAGCAAGCTGCCTGTGGTCATAATATTATCATTACCTTTAATACCACATGTAAATATTTCACTTCAAAACCCCGGCATGAAGAGAATGCAGCGTGTATTCGAACACACCTGTTTACGGGAACTCAACAAACACAGACTACAGAATTTGGTTCCGTTTACCCGATCTCTAATTAATATTTCACGTCATACTTTCAACCTTGCATGAAGAACATCGTGAAATTTTATAAGCCAACGGATTCACATGAGTTTACAAGTGAACGATAAATATGAGTATTTTTGTTGTAAATTAGAAAAAATAAAATTTTAAAGTAATTAAATATTCTTTTTGTCCTCAACAATTACGAAACCAGTAAAATACTAGCTCTTTACTCTTCAATATTCCTTATATCCCTCAAAGATCTTATACGACAAATTACAAAATGAAATCCTGAATTTCAAGGAATATCCCCCCCCCTCTAAAAAAAAAAAATACAAAAATACAAACGTTACAGCATTTCAAAATATTTTTTTTTATTGCGGCTTAGTGTAGTCCAAACGCAGATCTCCTAATGGAAAGATTAATATTTAAAGTAGGATTGAATGAATGGAGATTTTGAGCGCATCATTGTCTTGTTAGTTGATAATACATATTTTGGTTAGGGATACCAATTAAAAACAATAATTTTTGGGTCCTTTTAGCAGCACTTCTACTGCGAAAAAAATTTTACACCTTGCAAATAAGAGCCGGCCAAGCAAAATACTCCGGAAAAGCACATAGATTTTAGATATCTCAGTTTCCCACACCTTTGAAAAGAAAAGGTTAAAAAAAATAAAACAAAATAGAAAAAAAAAACTTAAACAGTCCAGTAGTGGAAATAATAGATTTTCTGAAAAGACTTTGAAGGAATAACAAATCTGAAAATCTGAAAAGTCAATGCTGCCTTCTAGTTTTGTAAAAAAAATAATCTATACATCAAAACTAAAAGATCTAGCATGTCACGAGTAAAAGTACTTTTTATATGGTCTAACATGTCTTTACATTCTATTCTGTGCAAAGTTTTGAAGAATCAATGTTACAGCGACTATAAAAAAAAAAAAAAAAAAAAAAGACAGAGAACAAGGACTCTCAGCATGGCTTACTGGGTTTAAACAATCTATTATTTCGTGTCCGGTCCTCAACGACAAGAGTTTTCCTGGTGCATTAACAGATTCAATGACTTCAAACAATCCCTCTTTGAATGTGTGTTATGTGCTTGAGTTCAACTCACGAAATTGTGACGGATCAAAGTTGATAAACCTCGACTTCTATTGTTCTCAGATCGTTTAGAACCCCGGCAGACATTACACTTTTTCATACTGTCAAATATAACATAAAGTCAGCTTTGACACTAACATACGAAAGTGCATGAAGAAAATGAGGGTACTAGGAGGGATAAGGAGATGGAGGTAAATGAAGGAGAAAAGGGGAGACGGAAAGAAAAGGCCTGAAGCAAACAACTCCGCATCAGATTCTTGGGGAAACTTAGGGGACGTTAACTACGCAATGAATACAGATAACAGTAACTGTTGTGTGTTTGGGCAATCAATGGCTGTTAACATGATTTTGCTATTTCTGGGCGCGGGGTCTTTATTGCAGAAATGGCTAACCTTCAGGGGGAGATAATTAAGCATGATGAAATCGACTAATAAAGGAATGACGTTGGTTGTCATATAATCTCTGATTTAATGCATATGCAATTTTTATTTTCCCCTCGCCACCACCCGCGTTTCAATATTATTATTATTATTATGATGATGATGATGATGATGATGATGATGATGATGATGATAATGAAAATAATAAATCTTATGACTATGCGGAAAGTAATGCTTATTGTTGTTGTTGTTGTTGTTGTTGTTGTAGTTGTTGTTGTTGTTGTTGTTGTTGTTGTTGTTGTTCTTCTTCTTCTTCTTCTTCTTCTTCTTCTTCTTCTTCTTCTTCTTCTTATTCATACTACTACTACTATTACTACTACTACTACTACTACTACTACTACTACTACTACTACTACTACTACTACTACTACTACTACTACTACTACTACTACTACTACTACTACTACTACTACTACTACTACTACTACTACTACTACTACTACTACTGCTACCACTACTACTACTACTACTACTACTACTACTACTACTACTACTACTACTACTACTACTACTACTACTACTACTACTAATAATATTATAATAATAATAATAATAATAATTATTATTATTATTATTATTATTATTATTATTATTATTATTATTATTATTATTATTATTATTATTATTATTATTATTATTATTATTATTATTATTATTATTATTATTATTATTATTATTATTATTATTATTATTATTATTATTATTATTATTATTATTATTATTATTATTATTATTATTATTATTATTATTATTATTATTATTATTATTATTATTATTATTATTATTATTATTAGTTCATGCTATCATTTAATCTTTCTATGATTGCTCCACAATATTGTCTTGAACAACGATCTAAGAACAAGTCTTCCAACACAACTACATCAACTTAGTCAATATCGCGAGATTTAACAAGATTTTTTTTTATTTTCGAATACAAGGATTAATTATGTTGACTTGAATGGTGAAAAATCAAGGAAATAACCAAAAAGGTTTCTTTTTTTATTTAAAATCATTTCTAAACATATAACAGCTCCATCGTAATGATTATAAGAGAAGAAGCGATTTGGATGAAAAGCCTTTCACAACGAAGGAGGAACATATGTCATGGATTTACTTTCATCCCAAGCATGACCTTAACGATCGAGAAGGAAAACAAGAATGAAATGTTAAAATTACGAACAAATGAAAAAAAACAAAAAACAAAACAAAAACCAAGAACACCATCATCATCATCATCATCATCATCAACAACAACAACAAGAAAAAATCAAGAAACAAAAAAAAAAACAAAAACAAAAACATCATCATCATCAACATTAACAATAACAATAACAACAAAACCAACAAAAACAACAAGAAAAAAAAGCAACTAAACTTCATGTCAATCAATGTAAAACTGTATAAAAGCAACGTTATTCACTTTCTTCCCTCTTTCTGTATTTAAGTTAAGTTCTTAACATGTTTCTCAATATGTCATTACTTCTGGGGCTCTTTTTGTACGAAAAAAAAAAAGAAAGAAAAAAAAAAAGAGACACTCACTGCACTGCTTTTCTCTTAAACAACAAAATATTGAACTATTTTATTTCCATCATATCAGCAAATATTCATTGTCGTATCACATCTCTGTTGTGTAAGATATATACTGCAAGATAAACTTTAATCTAAGTTTCTTTTAAACGATTTTAATATCAAGATATAAGAGTTCTAAACGTACATTCTACTTATAACTTTCACGAGAAATACCAAAAACTCCAGAGGAAAGAAAAACATCTTTTCTCTCTCTCTCTCTCTCTCTCTCTCTCTCTCTCTCTCTCTCTCTCTATATATATATATATATATATATATATATATATATATATATATATCCGTTCAAAGCGTTGTTTGCTAAATAATTTCTTAAATCTCTTATCATCTAATGTTAAAATACATGCAAGTTTAATGTAGTAACTGTTGAATTTGGCAAATTACTTCTACTAGTTCTAGTATAAAGACAATTCTTTCAGGTATTAATATCAAGTAATAATGCTTGAGAAGAGTGCTTGATTAGGTTTCATTTTGCTTCAATCGCATCTTTACAAAAGGTTTTCTAATTTCATAGAGTTTACTTGGAGCTCGCCTTTTCAAATCTTGTACTTTTGATATGAATCTCATTAATTTAGAACAATCTCGGAGAACAGGGAATTGTTACAAGAATTTACCAACTAAATCAAAATTCTCCAAAACATTTAAAAAAGCAATGATTAATCCATTTGTTTATTATAAGCTTGAAAAAGGAAAGAGGGCATGCCACAAAACAAACTACCTTATTTTTATGTCAAAATGCTGCCACGGTAGAACGCTAGCGCTATTATGCACTTGCGAATTGAAAAGATAGTTTTGTTTCTTAAATTTCTAGTGGTTTGGGTATTCATCACTATTTAGAGACGTTATTGATTTCGGTTGGTCACAGCATAATAAGACTTTCTAACTTATAGATAAAAAGACTAAAAGAAGAGAAAACATCCTGGATAATCCGCTATAAAGATTAGTATTTCCACTAAAGGCTAAAGGCTGAAAAACGAAAAACAAGCACTTACCTTGTGCAATCTGTAAGGATTTTGCGTCATAAAAACAACACCTGTCGAAGACTCGACAATGTTCTTGAGGTCCCATTCTTCTTTAAATTTTTCTTTTTTGTGGTTCTTTTGATGTGGACTGTTAACGTGCACATCCTTGTAATTTTCAGTCTCGGATTTGCCCAGCTTTTCGATATCGCCATCTTCGACTTTTGGTTTACGTAATGAAACAAGTTTGTTCAAACTCAGCCAACTCATGGTGAATATTAGAAATAACTAGATTTCACTTAATCAAACAGTTTTATTATCCAAGACGTGAAAAGTATCAAAGCCTCTTTGTTCTTTTAACCCTTAACCGAAAAGAGGAGAGAAAAACAGAGAACTGATAGCCAAAAATAATAAAAATCATATGCTTCATCCACATCTTCAAATAATTATTATTTATATTGCTTAAGAGCAATTTAAATGTAGGCTTTAAATTAAAAAAAATGGTCACTAGAATAACAAAATCTTTCTGTCTAATGCACACAAACTTGATAAATAATAAGTGATGGATCGAGGAAATAAATGTATGATGGTATAAAATCTTCACAGAGAGATAGAGAATTGAGAGTCAACTTAACCAAATACATTACAAACGTTTGACTTTGAGTTACATTGATTTTGTAAACGCACAAATGAAAAGAATGATCGGACTCCTAAAACAAGAACAAGAACAACAACAAAAACAACTATTTACTGCGATTAAAACAACAGGGACAAAAAAATTTCTTCATTGCTTCTTACCTTATATTACAGTACGTTATTGTTACTATTTCAGTTAACACAATCACTACTAAAACTACATTGAACGTTATTGTTATTATGACTATTAATTACAATCACTACTAAAACACCTACTGCAACAACCACCACAACCACGACAACTACGACAGCTATCACTGCAATTGCTACAACAACAACAACAACAACAACAACAACTACTACTACTACTACTACTACTACTACTACTACTACTACTACTACTACTACTACTACTACTACTACCAGTACTGCTGCTGCTGCTGCTACTACTACTGCTGCTGCTGCTATTACTACTACTACTGCTACTACTACTACTACTACTACTACTACTACTACTACTACTACTACTACTACTACTACTACTACTACTACTACTACTACTCTACTACTACTGATGCTGCTGCTTTTTTCTACTACCACAACTAAATTTGTTTTTTTCGAATGGAAAAAAATTACACGGAGAATACAGAGGATCCACACAGTGGAGAGGATGAATGGAGGAAAAAAATCAATAACCAGTTAGTATCGTTATTTTGGTCTATCAAAGCTCTTTGTTAAGATGGATTACAATGTTTAAAAAATGCAGTAAGGAGCAACTGAGGATCTCTAGACATTATTTTTAAAAATTTAATTTCCCTAGAAATTCGCTATTCTGATGAACACAATTATTTTTATTCATATGGGAAGCACGCAGAAAAAAATCATAGTTGAACTAATGTTAGCTTCACAGACAGATGAACTTCGTGTGAGCCCTGGCGTTAAATATAAAGATAACACCACTCCTGAAAGACATAGTCCAGTTCCTTTCAGGCCCTGATAAAAATCTGAACTCCAAGTGAGGAAAATACTGAGACATTTTTAGATGAGCCTTACATCAATATAATACTCTTATCTTTCCACGCAAAAGAGTTAGGCAAAATATATGCAGACCTGTTGGTGATAACTTTATGTGAGAAGGCCTTTTCACTGAGGAAGTGAAAGTACAGTCATTAGCAGGAGGGTTGAAGGGACTCTTAACACCATGCCGCTATTGACTATACCTGGTGCGCGGAGTAACCTGGAACATGTCTGTGGTCAAGCATTTTAGGTCTATGTGCTCATGCCATTCGAGGCCTCAGTCTGTCCAAAGCCGAGCTAACTATAGTGTAAGATTACTGAAGCTGTAAATCTATGCTGTTGTTCCATCCCACGGCTAAAATAAGATTGTGCGATGAACCATAATTATTACACTTCAGACACCAGTGCAAAGTTAACTTGTGGGGCTCTTCTTGTTTATCTGGAAAACAAGGGTCTTGAAAATCGCTTAGAGAAATCGACTAAAAATCTAATTATAAGACGCATTTTACCTCTTAATCATAAACATAAAACCTAACGAGAAGTATAGCAAAATTGCTCTTAGATTGAAGGTGAAGATGATAACAACATAAATAAAAATGATGATGAAATTGCTACTGATAGTATTGTTGTTGGTGACGATTGTCCTAATTTGAAATAGTGTGATGATATAAAAAGTTCAAACACATTGCCTGTTACCTTGTTATGAGAATGCTCTTATCTCCAAGACAGAAAATTTGGAATGGAACACAAAATATTTATCACACTGGTACCAAATCACCACAGGCAATGTGTTCTGAATGAGACTACAGTTAACTCCGGCAGTTTTGTGTGAATAAGCTTTCATCAAGCTGCCTTCAGCCTCAATGCGCTTTACTCTTTGGTCTCCATTATTGGGACAGGGACAGCAACTATTGTATGAAAGACCGCTGCAATTGTTTTTGTCACACCTTATTGTCTATTACGCCAGTCAATTTGCACTCATCAAGCCCCTATACACATGGTATCCCCTAAAAGAGGGAAAGATTTTTTTTTTTTTTTGGGGGGGGGGGCAACGGGAGGTGAGAGAGAGCGAGAGATAGAAAGAGAGAGAAAAAGAGAAAGAGAGAGATAGAGAGAGAGAGAAAAAGAGAAAAAGGAAAACTGAAAGTGAGAGGGTAGAAGATAAGAAGAATAAAGCACTGTGGGAGATAATGCAAGAAAGAAATAACATGAAAAATGCGGAAACATCATGATCAAAGAGGATGAGTAAGTAGGAAAGACAGGAAGCAAGCGAGCGAGCGAGAGTGAGAGAGAGAGACAGAGAGAGATAGAGAGAGAGGGAGAGAGAGAGAGAGAGAGAGAGAGAGAGAGAGAGAGAGAGAGAGAGAGAGAGAGAGAGAGAGAGAGAGAGAGAGAGAGAGAGAGCGAGCAGAAAGCGAAAGCGAACTCACTGATTCTGAAAATACTTTTCTATGATTCTGAAGAATAAAGCTCTGCTAGGAAGGAAACAGAGATTTTTGTTATTCAAATCGTTCCACAAAAAGCAATTTGAACGGGACCACCATTTTAGGAACTTCACTCGTCTATTTAATTTACTTAAATTTTCGCCAGACAATCGATAATCTTTAATTTTGTTAATGGGATAATCGTTTAATGCTACACATTTCACGATTTTTTGTAAATACATTAAACTTAGATATTGGAATATTGAAGCTGGATTTTATATGCAAAATGGTTTCATGCAAGTTTCCCACAGATTTGAATTTTAAAATGCGGGTGATAAAACTGATAGCTGGTTTTTAAATCCTTTTATTTTGAAAGGGACAAAATAATCATTACCTGACCTATTTTTATACATTTGTAATTATATATATGTATATATACATATATATATATATATATATATATATACACACACACATACAAATACGTACATATATAAATACACACACAAACACACAAATATATACATATATATATATATATATATATATATATATATGTATGTTACAATCAAATCCGGAAACTAGTCATCCTCAGGAGATGCCTGAAAATTCAGTCATTCCTAAGTAATTCCTGTTTTGATGGCTTAAAGTTTCAAACATTCTTGGAGAATGTAATTGAAAACCTCAAATTTCCAGGTTTGCCTAGTAGTTATTTTGACCACCAATTAAATCCTTGCCACAGTTCTGATTTGAATGCTGTGTTGATTTAACTGCTGATCCTAATTGAGGTGATTAAGTTTCAGCGTGGTTTCTACAAGTGCATTGTACTCTGCATTTTTCAATGTAGCGAAAGGTACAAACCTGTTACCTGTTATCAGATATTCACTTAATAGCTAAGCTTGAAGATGGCTGAAAGTTCTTGTGAAGAAATGTTTACAAGATGGCTTTTTAAAAAGTTTGCAAAAAACCAAAACTACATATTGGCCAAGAACAAATATCAAGAAATTATACATCACTTGCAGGCATCTGGGTGTAGCTAGAAAAGCAGCTCGGCTGTACAAACTTCAATGAAGGTCAGTTTTAGAGAGACAGAGAAAGAGAAATAAAGAGTAGTTGTGGTTGTGGTTGTTGTTGTTGTTATATTGATAATGTTTTGCAACGATTATACCTAAGGCAATACATATAGCAGTACAACCACCACCATCACCACCACTACAACAACAGGAGCAACAAAGAGAACTCATAAATAACGAGAGAGAGAGAGAGAGAGAGAGAGAGAGAGAGAGAGAGAGAGAGAGAGAGAGAGAGAGAGAGAGAGAGAGACAGAGAGAGAGAGACAGAGAGAGAGACAGAGAGAGAGACAGAGAGAGAGACAGAGAGAGAGACAGAGAGAGAGAGAGAGAGAGAGAGAGAGAGAGAGAGAGAGAGAGAGAGAGAGAGAGAGAGAGAGAGAGAGAGAGAGAGAGAGAGAGAGAGAAAGAATGGGGATATGTGGAATATGAGAAGTAAGTACCGATTAAAGCCATTGGCGGTTAAAATAAGCTTTAATTTTTAGTGTTTCCCTGTGCAGTTTGAGAACATAAGTGGCCGATTTAAGCTAGTCATAAAAATAGTTTTCTGTTTTTAAACTGAAAATATTAATTAATCAAGCAACAGCTATTTTGCAAAAAAAAAACAAAAAAACAAAACCCAATGCATAACACATGCTGTGGTAATAACCATTACAGTCTTTTCTTAAACCTATCTAACCTGGAGAATCAAATCAGTTCTCATGAATTAACACATACACTTGAAGGCCAGATATGAATGAACAACGTTTTTTGTAGAACAGAGAAAGGCTCATCGTTACAATAGTTAATCATCAGCTTTCCTATCTTTCCGAGGCAGGATTGATGCACCCGTAAAAGAGTGAATTAATCATTTTTAGTGTCGATTCAGTAATAGAAATACGATATTTCCCCTAATTCAAGTGCACTCTTCTAAATTATTTAGAGCGTGACAGTGAGTTTTAGTGTTATTCTGAAATAATATTACACTATGACTAGAAATTATATCGAATTGGAAAGTACTTCTTAAAATTTCCCGAAATATTCTTAACGGCTTCCGGTGACGAGAGCTGCTCACCATCACAACAGAGTTTTAGCATTGTCCAGGACTGTGTGAGAATGCAATAGTTGTTCCCCTTTTGTCCAGTGTGACGGAAATGAGAGGTTGATAGCAAGAATTATGGAGCAGGACTGACATTGTCTGATGTCCAGGTGGTACTTGTGTTACAGATATAAAAAATAATTTGAAAGATAACTCAACTGAAAAGTTCCTTAATCTTTAAAGTTTATGTTTTTGGAAGAAAAGTTTTTTAAATTTTAGTAACAAAATATTTTCTCTATTATTGCATACATGAACTTTCCGGACAAAATTTGTTCTTTATTATTAATACGAAAAAGGCTGCATCATTCAACAATCGTCATGTAATAATATAGACTGATAAAGAAAAAAATTGCACTTCAAAACTTTAAAGTTTTTAACCTGGAAGCAGGGTAAATCACTCTAAGGAAGCAATGTAAATCACTCTAAAAGCAATAAAACCTTGGAGGCAGTTTTAGTGACTTCTTACTGAAAGATAAGCATTATGAACAAATCTTAAGTTAAAGAAAGAGATGAAAAGAAAGTTGAAAAATATTAATTACATACCGGTTTGATATCTACAGATGTCTTTTGAAACTTATGCCTTAAGTTTCCTAATTTCAGGTCAAAATATATTCCTAGTCTAAAAGAATCTAAAACTGAACTTGCGAAGCAACTATTAACTAGGGACTATCAGACACATGTCAACATTTCACTTGTGGAGTCTTCAATGTATTCCAAAAGCAAAAACATAGCACTGACTTTTATAGTTCGTTAGATTTGTTATTTTAAAGGAAATTAAGAAAGGTCATATTGTATAAGACTTACAAAACAGTATTTTTCCTCATATCTCAAAGTACCCTCGGCTATTCCATTGGATACTGAAATCTGATCCTCAGAGAGTTCTATTCCTCCTCACACACTTTCCCAGTCTGTGACTAACTGTTGTTAGATTGTTTCCCTAGATCTCTTGCATGATATGACTCAAAATTAAAAATTGTCAGCTTCGGAAAAAAAATTGGCATACCGTCACTGTGATATCAAAGGCCCTTTTGAGGCACAAACGATATTTGGACAGAGCACCATACACAGACTGTAGAACATGATCCCCCCATTCGCGCCAATATGAATAGCCAATAGAGAATATTTTCATTCAATCAATATGAAGTTAAACATCGAAAATAATCAATGCTTTGGCAGGCTTGGGGCGCACAGTTTTATCTACCGAAATTTTCTAATAGGGATTGCGGATTTTACACAGAATATACTACATAGGTAGAAGCCACGAGCTCTGTTGTGCGCTGAGAAATCGAAAGCACTGAGGATATTTCCAATGCTACAAGCTGCGCAGATTTAAGAGCAACAAAACGGTTTAATAACCTTACCATATGGGAAAATGTATCTATTTCAAAACAAAAGTACCATGGAAAAACTTCTGCAATGTTTCTGGTTTTTGGATAAGCCCATAAGTCTATGCGAAACCTATTTCTCTAGAAATTTCAATTGTTAGAAATAACGGTTCGTTCTTGTATATATTAAAAAGAAAATGCCGCATTCTGAAGAACAATATGTCACACAGAAACGTGAGAAAGTGTAAAAAGGAGCCAAAAACGAAGAAAGAAAAGGAAGAGGTTGAGCACAATTAATTTAAATTATGCGTATGGCTATTGAGCCAACTGCGTTTCTCTTCATCTGGAACATTGTTTCAACTGTTTTCAACCTTTCGAAGTTAGCTCGCCAATACGACCTTTCTAAAAAAACTCTAATAAGAACAAGTGTATATTACTAAAACGTACATTGACACGAGAACCAGCAGTCTTCTGCGGAATAATCTATTGCCGTTTGCGAGAGAAGACAGAAGAGAGAAAGTTTAAGATGTAGAGGACATTACATAAGTATTTTTCAAAAGCTGTAACAGGAAACAAGAAAGATTTAATAGTTATTGATAGCATTCATAGTCATACATTCATGTTCATATTCTTCTTCTTCTTCTTCTTCTTCTTCTTCTTCTTTTTTCTTGTTGTTGTTGTTGTTGTTGTTGTTGTTGTTGTTGTTGTTGTTGTTATTATTATTATTATTATTATTATTATTATTATTATTATTATTATTATTATTATTATTATTATTATTATTATTATTATCATCATCATCATCATCATCATCATCATCATCATCATCATCATCATCATCATCATCATCATCATCATCATCATCATTATTATTATTATTATTATTATTATTATTATTATTATTATTATTATTATTATTATTATTATTATTATTATTATTATTATTATAGTGATATCAACCTACCTTGTGGACCCAGAACGGACTGTGTCGTATGAGACATACCGACCCATCATAACCGCTCTCTGTGTGTGTCACTTTATCCTTAACTGTAGCCGCGACGTCCTTCAAGAGGCGTCTCTTTCTGCTCTTGATTTTACTTTCATTATTTGGCTTCAAATCAGCATCCTCCGTAAGGAAAAAAGCCTTCATTTTGATTTACTAGCAAATTTTTAGTTGCCACTCTGCGGATAAAATGTACATCTTTCATGATTTCATTTCATTTTGATATCCTCGACATAAGATATTAAATTTAAAAAAAAGGGACGTTGATGCGTGTTAGATGGCGATCTTGGTTACTGTCAGATCTTGAGAGCGACCTTAAAGTTGATAAATTTAGAAAATTATACTAAGAACCCCGAAGAAATTGAAACCGACCGATCGAGTTATCTCTGAGAGTTAGTATTTCTCAACCGAACAGATAATCAAGCTTCAGTGTGGAGCGCTCAAAGTTTCAGTTTTATTCCAATTTGGTGAGAAAAAAGCGCTTTTCACTTTGCAGATAAAGAGTTGTTTTACGAGAATGATCGAACTTAATGTTATCTACTCATCTGAGTCAATGAAATGGCAAACTAGATGGAAGTTTTTGTGAGTAAAACACCAAAGAAGATAAAGTTCAAAGAATGAATATATTTTTACTTCATATTTTAAACTTTTTCTTATTTCTATGTCATGTACTTTATATCCTTTCTTCACCAAGTTTAAAAGTATTTCATAAAAAGACCTTCTATATACGAGATCGCTAGTGTATGGTGAATTAAAAATTTTCTGTTCGACCCTTTTGTAAAATGTATCTTCTTTTTTCACGTAGAATTACACTCCGGCGTTCCGACTTCATTTTTGTTTAATAAGATGTTCAATAAATGACTAATCACATTCAAAAATAAATTATATATCTAATGAGACACCAACAGACGGATGTGTCTGAAATGTGAATATCTTTATCACCACAAATATGCACACTTTACCACAAGAATTATGAGGTAATTTAGATGAAAGGATACGGGTCGATAAGTGCTATTTAACCTCATAAGAATTAGCTCCTTTCTCTAACGCTGAGAGCATAACTAATGCATCTCTGCTATCTTAAAAAGTTTGTTTTAGTTTTGCAATGATCGAGATCAAAATAATGAGCGTCATCCTATCAAATTAGTTATTACCTTGTACAATAATCTCTATGCTAGACATGACCCATAACCGTTGTTGTCTGTCAACTGTCTGTCGAAATGGAACGAAACAATAATCATTCCTTTTTGATCCATTTCTATGCAGGAAAAAAAAAGGGGGGGGGGGGGAGGGGTAGAGACAAAGAAAGAGAGAGAGAACAGATAGAGACACAGATAGTCAGAGACAGAGAGTTGAAGAGATAGTGAGGGGTTGAAAAATACAGGGGTACTAGGAAAAAGGACATGCAGAGAGATAAGTTAGTAGTGACACAGCAGTAGATGTAAGATGCAGGGTAAAGGTGTGGGAGGGAGGGAGGGGGGAGGAAGAAGAGAATTGAATGAAATATCAGATGGAAAAATACGAAAGAAGCAGGAGGTAAATATTATCATTTTATCTTTCTCTAGAAGTTTAGCAGAAAAATGAAAAATAAAAACAACCTAGAAACGTAAAAACAATGTACAGCGACAGGTCGAAAAAAAACACGTGTGAAGTTGGGCGCGCGAAAATAATGCATTTTAAACCACTATTCATGTAGGAAGGTAAAGCCAAAGTCCCGTAAAAAATTATAACATTAAGCATCAAATAAATAACGTGACTGAATTTATTTTTGTGGCATTCAGGGAGTTCATCGCTGGTGACAAAAAGATAAAAACTCGCCATGGCATCTGTAATGATACTTCTTTGCAAAATCGAAGCATCCTGAAGGCCTGCCTTTCTCTGTAAAAGACATTGACGAACAAGATGGTCTTTAGTCATCTTAGTGTAAGTTTACCAAATAATCAAATGGTATAACTTAATTTTGTAGGATTGATGATTACGCTAAACAACTTATTGCAATACAAACAGAGCGGGGGACTTACAGCTTTAAAATATTTTCTTTTTTTTTTGGTTTATATCAAAGTTAAGCTCCTCGCGTTCATCTCTCCTTCCTTCTCCCTCCCTCTCTCTGTCTTTCTCTCTCTGTCTCTGCCTGTCTGTCTGTCTGTCTCTCTGTCTGTCTGTCTCTCTGTCTGTCTGTCTGTCTGTCTGTCTATCTGTCTCTCTGTCTCTCTCTCTCTCTCTCCAGCTGTGTTTGTGCATCTACCCAACCGTTACACTATGTCGTGTCGCCTCTTTCCGTCCAAGTTTCGGCCTATTATTTTGTTCAGTTCTTAATTTTATACATTCAAACAACCCAGTAATGGGTCAACAAATCAGTCATGAAGTCTCATGAACACGGAAATTGCAATAATGAAATAAAACAAAGCTTGTTTTGAATATTACATACATTTCCCAAATACACATTGAAACGTTTCGTCTTTGTTTGGATATTACAAAGTCAATTTATTTGGGCATAATTTTTTTTTATCATTATCAAGACCTAAATCAACACCACCACCACCATCATCATCACCATTATCCTCATTATCATTTCATCAAGGGCCTTTTCGTCGCCTTTATGATGAATTTTCGCCCATATGAACTAGATGTACACTAAAAAGTCGGCTGGGATAAGAGTACAGCTATCAAAAGTAGTCAAACAATTTGATGCTATAAAATCACATTAAATGGTGAATCATAAGATTACATCTTTCGACAAAAATGGATTACCTTTTCAAAGCAATTCTTTCATGCATCGAAAAGGTCTCCGTACAGCCATTTTTTGTTCTAAATTCCGTGACCCGCAAATTCAGAATGAGGCTTTTGCGTCTTACTTAACGAGATTTTTTTAAAGGTTTGTGCGATAAAAGCTTTAGGACGAATGCTCTCGAGCACTTTTTTTCAATTCAAAAGAGTCAAACATCTTTTATTTACCCTTGGTTCATCAATGGGAAGAACTTCTATCGCATGGATTTTTTAAAACTTAATTTTTATGATAATGTATTGAAAATTATCTACATTGGTACCATACCATCTCCATCATCAACACTCTTATCATCCCTATCTTCGTCGTCGTCGTCACCATCATCATCGTAATCTTAATTCTTATCATATTTATCTTTATATATAATCATTTTCATTAACACCCTTTAATGTCAGTAAAATTATTATCCTCTTTCATCCTCATACTATATTTTTTTTTGCACGTTCGTTATCATCGCTTCCCAACTTGTTATTTTATCCCGCTCCCCTCGTTCTGATTTCAGTAATCTTCATCAACATCATCATTGTCCTAATCTCCATTCTTACCCTGATAAGCATCAACTCATCTTTTCAATATCTTTACCATTCTTATTACGGACAATGCATTTACTATTATGCAACGTGGTATTGTCAAGAAAATCTAGTTAATAAAACAATTTTTACATAGTTTACGCAGATTTACATTGTTCCACAACATGAAGCTACGCTTCCTATACCTATGATACATTAATAGATCCAAAACCTTAATCTAGAGCCCTGGATGAAAGTTTTTTTTCTTTTCAAACACATCCTACGAGTGAACTAGTGTATATCTACTAAAGCCAGATTTGACTCAAACAAAATCTAAGAAGTGTATAAATTAAAAGCACTTCTTACGCTGACTACTATTATACGCGCTCCCGGAGTCTTGCAGGTCACAAGTACAGAAATGTGTGGATCTAATTATTTTTATACAACATGATCTCACATCTTACACTTTGGTATTTCATCTTGCACTAATGATACAAGCACGAAAAATTATGAAATTCGTAGCGATGCAAGACCATGATTTTTATAAAGCAGCTGTCTTTCTTACAGACAAATAAGCGTAAAAAAGCAGGAACATTTCGTTCCGTCATATTGATGAACTGACAGGACCCACGGTTGTTTCCATTTTAATAAACAGGACTGGATCTTTATCAGCACCTTACCTATATGCACCCTGCATCCTCTGCAGAGTTTTATGAAGCAGTTTACAAGACCTCTTATTTCAAAGAACCGGCAATAATTGAAATTCATCATGCACAAACTAAAACTTCCATTCCTCCAAATCAAGTTTCAAGAAGATGTCTATGGGGTTTCTAATAGATCTCTTAAATCTAGAAAAAAATTAACGATTGTGATATTTAGACTTTCAAAATTTGCACTGAAACATCTTCGACATTTTATGACCAGTAAGGCTGGATTACAAGTACAATGTTCTAGCGAAACTAGGAGTATCCTTAGAGTTGAACTGAAAATGAGGCAACGCTTGTGTATGTGTGTGTGTGTGTGTGTGAGAGAGAGAGAGAGAGAGAGAGAGACAGAGAGAAAGAGAGAGAGTGAAGGAAAGAAAGAAAGAAAAAAAAAGAGAGAGAGTAAGAGACAATGAGAGAGAAAGACAGAGAGAAAAAGAGAATGAGAGAGAAATGAAGGTGATTCTCATAGAAAGACAGACAAATGGACACACGGAGTGGCAGATATACATAAAGAGGGATTGCAGAAGAAATAGAGGTAAAGACGAAGAGGGAGAGAGAAGAAAGAAAAGAAAGATAAATAGAAAGAAGATCTCTCTATCGATAACATGCTTAAAAAATGCACAACTAATTCGCGAACGCAAGTCAAAACTTTAAAGCATCGTGTTTTTATTATACTAGGTAATTATTTATCATAAATATAGCGTCATGCGTATACTTCTTTCGAAGAATTATATTGATACAAACTTGGGGCGCGTTACATGGTCACGAATTTGTGTATGCCTCCAAGACTCAAGATGATTACGTCTTATTTAAAACATCCTTCTTATTTGCTGATCCCTTTATACATTTTTATATTGCAACTAAAATATAAATGGATGAATAGAGAAGAGAAGTAGGGTAAAGTATGTAAACAGATGAATGGATAAATAGATACATAGATAAAGAGGCAGAAGCATAGATAAATAAATAATGTCAAAGAGAATGTGGAGTAGAAGGCAAGAGGTAAAAAGGAAAAGATAAAATGTCTTGCTGTGTTTTATGTTATCAAAATCATTTTTAATGATAATGAGAAGGAAAAAAAACAAAGGTGACAATCTTTGTCCATTTCAGGAAAGTTGAATTTAATTTTGAAATAGGGAATACCATAATAACATAAAATTATTTATCAACCATATCAAACAGATCTAAGTAAATCCTAGATATGGAAAGTAGAAAATAATAATAATAATAATAATAATAATAATAATAATAATAATAATAATAATAATAATAATAATAATAATAATAATAACATAGAGACAGCAAATTTGTAAGATATTAAGGAAATATAATCTCCTGTTTGTAAATAGATCTTTTACTCTTGAGTATTATATCTCTGACATTTTAACGTCAACTCATTTATGTTCTCATGAAAATATGTAGTTTGAAATGTAATCATTGTTCTCTCTTACCGACCTTATTCAATTTTCTTTTACCTAACTACGTGGATAAACTAGGCCTATAATCTATAATATTTTTTAATAACGCCAGATGGTACAGCCAGAAATCTAGCCCTGTATCTCAACAGACTGAACTATCAAGCACCACTAAGTTTGTTTAATACATCACTTTATTAGGCTTAAATTTATGTCTACAAATGTAAGGAATGTTACATGACACTTAATTTCATAATCCTCGTCTGAAACCTGGATAAATGACCGTCCCTTATAGGTGTTTTAAAATAAGGTATTATTTTAACAAACTGCTTACCTTTAAACCTTTAAGTTGGAGTTCATGAGGAAGTATTTGGTAACTCAAGAAATTTTATAATATACCCGATTGTTTAAGTAAACAAAGAAAACTACATTTTTTTTTTCAATTCTGGAAAACAAGTAACTTTCAGTTTTATGTAAAATCTGCACTTTTCGAATACTCTACTAAAAATAAAGTGTTCTTAAGTGACGGCAGGATTACTATGTCTTCTTGTACACGCGGCTAGGTGCGTTATGCATTGAATCAAGTTAAAGGCTGCACTGAATAAACTTCTCTCCCTCATTCTCTCTGTCTCTCTCTCTCTCTCTCTCCCTCCCTCATTCTCTCTCTCTCTCCCCGTAATTCTCTCTCTCTCTCCCTCCCTCATTCTCTCTCTCTCTCTCTCTCTCTCTCTCTCTCCCTCCCTCCCTCCTTCTCTCTCTCTCTCAAAAGGTTTCGCTTAGGTAAGTGTACGCTTCAAATGAGGCTAACAAATCCAACGTTCGGTTTTTCATGAGCCTATGGCTCAGTTCGTTGTAAAGTTTTTATTGACAAAACTTAAAATATGTTTTTGCTCCTTATAAATTACCTGTTACTGAAAAATTTCTCTTAAACAACAGCAGAAACTGGTATTATTGTATCTTGGTTGCTTTAATGTTCATAGTTTCATGTACTGTATTTCATTAAACTGTAACATCTCAAGGCGGACCAATTCAATTAATAGCTTGCTGCTTATTTGTTGTCGTGACCGAGTTCCTCCAAATTTTCTAATGTCCTAAAAATAATGAAGACAGGTTTTTCCATGTCATTGCATAGGAGATTGAGTATCAGATTCACATTTTGCAATTTTCATTGAAATGTAAAAAAATAACTTAAATCTTTTGATGAATGGAAGAGCGAATTACAATGTTTATCTGGGTGTTTTTCAACAGTTTAACCCTCATAATGACAAAAATTACTTTTTTTTCCAATGTGTAGATCGTTCATCACGTTCAATCTAGAATGTCTAAAATCATCATGTTTCTTAATATTAGTCACTGGAAACTAGAAACAAAGATAACGCGATGAAAAGAGAGGAGAGCGCACGAATGAGAGAGACGCAGAGTAAGAAATAGATATGAATAAATAAATAAGCAGATGAATATTTATAGAGAAAGAATAGTTTACACACACATCCATCTCTCTCTCTCTCTCTCTCTCTATATATATATATATATATATATATATATATATATATATTTATATATGTGTGTGTGTATAGAGAGAGAGAGCGAGAGAGAGAGAGAGAGAGAGAGAGAGAGAGAGAGAGAGAGAGAGAGAGAGAGAGAGAGAGAGAGAAAGAGAGAGAAATTGATTTGCAGATAACAATATGTAAAAAAAGAACAAAATAATACATTGACTAACCTTCTCTGATTGTACATTCTAATGAGAACCGAGGCGTTCATGTGCTGTCAGTATAATAACGAGTGGCTCACTCATATAGACCAGCGTTTGCACTGTATTGAACGGGATCCAAAATAATGCTGCCTGTAAGTTTTGTTTAAATTGTTCCTTAGTCTAAATACTAAATTGTGATTCATTTACCCTGAAAAGCTTAGTCTTTTCAGAGATCCTGGAAAGTACCCAATATTTATATGCACCCATACATAAAAAAAGCCTAATATGGACACAGATTGGACAAGAAAATAGCCAAAATAAAAGGCGAAACATTTTCAATGTTAAATACAATAGTTTTTACTGAGTTCATTGTCTTTAAGTTCAAGTTGGTGACTTTCATATTTTTTTTACATTTATCAAACATCTTCAGTTACCCCTGGATCTTAATTCATCTGGAACTTAAGATGTATATAGTGTTTCAAGAGTTGTGATTCAGCATTTATATATTTTTAATAATCTTTCCATAGAAACCGTTCTGTGCGCGTAAAATGAACCTCTCCAGGCTTCGCAACTTAAAACTGTAAGGATTTACTTAATGCTTGAAGGCTGCGTAAGGAAGGGAAACCGTAATTGTGTTAAATAATGCTCGTCGGTTGAAGGCAACTTGTTTGAACTACATGGTCTTTTCTTTGTAAAGGTTACTTTGTAACTTTACGTCATGACTTTTTGTTACACAGGTTTTGGGCAAAGGTCGAACCAAAGTTGTTCTTTTTCTCCTCAGACTCAGCAACAATAACACATTACAGTTACATTTTCAACTCTGCAATTAGAAATACTGTTTTCTCACTCTATTCGGTACCACAAGGGTATTGAGTAGTTGTGTCTCCACCAAATGAACAAAGAGACTTTCACTCGTCTAGCAAGTGCGGGCAAATGGATGAGTGGAAGAGATATCTTTCAGAAAACTAGTAGGCACGGGCTAAAACACTAAGTGCTCAGATGTATAAGAACCTGCTTGTTGGATAGCAAGATTTTGTTGTTCAAAGCTGTATTTTTATGGCTTTACTTTGGTTAAATACGTACACAAGACGGCGCTGGACAATGTCTTTGTGGACGGTCTCTATACATGACATTCAATATCAGATGACGAAAGAATCATTTGTTGTACGGTTTCAATGTTCCACAGTTTATAATCGCATTTTATGACTACTTTTCTCGCTTCCAAGCCTAAGGAAATTAAGGAACTAAACGTCTATCTGTTTTGGGGCGAAAATCGCGATGTCTTTCCCTTTCCTATGGTGTAATTTTTTTCAAATTCTATAATTTGAAAAAAAAAACATGTTCATAGTCTTTTCATCTCATCCTCCACCTTTACTACTTGTTATAAACCTTTTCATTCTGACCCTTCCTTCTTCTGTTATCCTTATCTTTCTCTCCCTCCTCCTCCTTTTTTTCATCTACCTTAGTCTCCTCCACAGTTCTGACCCTTCGTTAGTTTCTTCTTTTTTTTTCTTTCTTCTTTTTCCTCTGTTTTATCCCCTCCACTTTTTGTCTTCTCCCCTTTTATATCCACTATTGCACTAAAAAATGGAAAACTATACGCTCGGGTCTGAGTTTAAGCTTTTATTTCACAAAATTAATTTATTTCATATAATCGCAAAGCATATTCAGTAAACGGTATGACTATGAGTACAATCATATAAACGATAGACAAAAAAACATGAATAAATATTAACAGACTATGGTTCTATGTATCAAAGGAAGCCAAAAAAAAAAGTACAAACAAACAAAAAAAAAATAAATAAATAAACCAGAAGGACCAAAAAAATAAAAAAAAAAAAAATAAAAAAAAATAAAAAGGAACTAAAATTAAAGAAATCAGAGAAACTTATCTAGATTGCTAATGAATCTGTATAAATACGAGCCGGGCTTTGGAAGAGGAAAAAATGTATCCGCCCTTAGAAATAGTCTAGTAAATTACTTTTAGTATTTAACAGTGGCATAAATTTCTTTAGTTTCGGGATTTTTCAGGGAAATTGGGGGGGGGGGGGGGGAGGGGGGTTCATAGTCAATGTAAAAACATAGGAATAAAAGGGTTTATAAGCATAAATTAAAACTGTGCGTTCACGTATACTTACATTTTCTTCTTCTTCTTCTTCTTCTTCTTCTTCTTCTTCTTCTTCTTCTTCTTCTTCTTCTTCTTCTTCTTCTTCTTCTTCTTCTTCTTCTTCTTCTTCTTCTTCTTCTTCTTCTTCTTCTTCTTCTTCTTCTTCTTCTTCTTCTTCTTCTTCTTATTCTTCTCGTTCTGATTATAATCATTATTTTCATTATTATTGTTATTTAAGTTGTTGCTGTTCTTCTTCTCATTTTTCTTTAATGTTGATCATGATCAATATTGTTTTAAAACATGACGAAGAGAAAAATCAGAAAAAAAAATACAACTTGGTTAAATCCCCCATATAAATGTCGCCGCGAGCATTACAGGAAGTTCTTTCCCCATCTTACAAGAATGCTTCCCAGCAGACAAGAAATCCCACCACATCATAATTAAAATCATAGTAAAATGAAGCTGCAGCTGCTTGGGAAACATCCAATAAATTATCAACAGCCGCAACAAAGCAGTCCTGTCACGCGGAAATAATAAAAGCGGTGATAAAATAATAAAAATTATAAAAGATTATAAAAATCATCTAAAGGAAACAGTTCCAAAAAGTTGCCACTTCGGATCAAAAGGGTGTAAAGAAACAAGACATATACACCGAAATCACTGAAAAGCAAGTTAAAACCAGGTTTAACCAACACCTTTAGCTTGAATATAAAAAAGAAACAACAACATCCCTCAGCGATAAAATCTGGAGACTGAAGGATACTTACATTAACTACAATTTATCGTGGACAATCATCAAAAAGACCCAATCAGACTCCAAAAACATAATGAGGCTTGTGCCTCAAAGAAAAAATACCTGATTCTAACATGAAAACCAACTTTCAAGGAAAAGAAAATTTCGTCTAGTTCCCTCACTGAAATAAACATCTGAAAAATTCTGAATGACGACACGAAAGAAAAAAAATTCATATTTAAAACAAGAACGCCCAACGCAGAGTAAGTCATCTGGAGAGAAAGAGTACTTGAAACCAACATGTCTTGAGAATATGTTAATACATAATTATATTGATTTTTTTTTAGATTAAGAGGGCGAGGTCGTTTTAAAAAAAACAAACAACTAACTTGTGTGAATTAGCAGAAGCAAAGTGTACCACACTGTCTAAAACAGTTTTACACTATTTCTAAATCTTCTTATGATGTGGACTTTCTTGGTGTGAGCTTTTTATTTTTGTTTAATGCGTCCAAAACGTGCCCAAATTTGATCTGTGAACTAAGTTTGCGTAATTAACTATTATATAGAATTAAAAAACAAACAACCAAACATTTAGTTATAAAGTAATTAGCTTACATGAGAATTGAGCAGTCATAACTTGACCTTTTGATTTAAGGATCCGCAATTTAGATTAAAGACTGTCCTCTTGTTAACAAGATGAATTAAGCAGTTTGTAGCGAGCGCCATCCCAGTTAAATGACAATGATACTAAAGATGATAAATATTTTAGCAAGGACAATTAGAAACTAAGGCATAGAGGCGTCAAAGCGTCATATCACAAATGTTTATGAAGTGTCAGAACTTTAAAGTTATGTGGTCAACATAAACTGAACATCTCCCATTTTTTAAACTTAATTGCAACTTAAAATTTAGACATAACCAACAAACGTCGCAAGATGAGACAAGGTAATTGTGAACTAGTACCTTCAGTGAAAATGTTTCTTGTACATGATGGCTTCGCAAAACTGTCTTATATACCAAGAACGTGATCATCTATATAAAATTGTCGTTTCCACAATGCGCTGCTCGGAGAAAATGCTATGTACTGTATGCGTTCTTTTTATCGAGCATTGTTCTTAACAAAAAAAACATCACGCATTTTGAGGCTAAACATTCTTCTATTCTTAACCCCTGCACAGTTGTGTGCTGTAAAGCCAGAACTCTTTGTTCACTTCGATGTTTAAATTCACAGATCTTTCTTCAAAATTCATAGGAAGCATGATTCTGCTTGTACCAAATAACAAAATTTTAGACACATGGAACATAAAGCCTAGGGTTTTTACCTGTCGTAAATTTCTTTCCTAGAAGTTTTACCAATTATCGCAAAGAATATCATAATTCGATTAATTAATGGACGAATAGAGTCATAAAACTCCACTGCTGGAGATGACCTATTTCTTTTCATTTGTAGTTAAAAATGGCGATTGTCAGGTAAAGATGTGCTAAATTGACGAGATGCTGAATTTGAGACTGCCACCAGCAAGGCTCGAACTGATCCTCTACAGGCTTCAAGATGCGACTTTGATCACTCGGCACTGACGCTTCTAACTACAACCATTATATTCAAACAGTATGATCGACATGGATAGTAGGTCGTGTTCTTTAACATTCACTCATTTAGAACAATTGCAACTCCATTAAAAACTTTAAATCGTTACGATGTATCATTCTGTAATTTTATGCAAAATGCTTCAGTATCATCTGTAATCCTTGAGCGACCTAAAAACCTACCCAATTTCAATAATAAATAGCCCTACGTCTATTTCTTTGCGCTTTCCTCCTTGGTCTCTGAGCAGCGGCAACCTTTTCCTATATGCAAGTCTTGCAGCAGGACATCTGGTAATAAAAATCTGCACACCCACCGGACCGGCGGATTTTATGGCAATAAGCCGTTTCAAATTGGTCTTCACAACCTGCAAAAGATGTGGTGGGACTGGACTGAAGTTGTGACATTTTGTTGAATTTTCACTAGTTACAGAAAAATGGTCACAAAGCGACAAGAAATCACTTTCGTGATTTTTTTTATCCGTGAAAATTACAAACTTTAAAACCAATACCGGATTGTTTAACCAATAACTATTCTTAAAAGACCGGAACATTTTTGTACATTTTTGATTATCTGAAACATTTACCTTCGATCATTGCCTTACTAATTCATTGTTTCGGAAACTTAAGGACTATCATAATGCGTTTAAAACAGGAGTCAAAATTATAAAAAAAAGTTAAAAGTTATGTACCAGAGGGATGAAGTAAAAAAAAAAATTCCTAAAAAAAAGCTAATATGATCTAAAGGGTTCGAAGTTATAACCAAATTATGAATACAAACTGATGGAAAGTCGCTTTAACATACATTTCATTAAAATTTCATAATGAAGTTAAAAGGAGACCTTATTGTTGTTAGTTCAAAGCATTATTTTAACTTGTAAAATCGAATGCGAAGATGTCTTATTAGTTTTCTATGAGAATCAACGGTTATCAGAATACATACTGCCATTATAAAGACTCGGTGTCTGATTATCACAGGAAACATAACAGGTTTTTTGGGACGCTGGTCTCTTGGCTTTATTGCACTGCTGATTGCCAGGGCTTTGACACACCACCGTACGCTGCCGGGTGCCGTAACCACAGCTTGCGGAGCACTGTTTGGTATAATATTGTTAACAAGTCTGGTTAAAGCCAAATGTGGCAATGAGTTTTTTTTTTCTTTCTATAAAATCTTCGTAAAGACCAAACAAAAAAAAAAAAACCAAATAAAAAACAAATCCCCCTCCAAAAAAAAACAACAACCTCCCCCCTCCCCCCACACTGAGATTAGAAAGTAGGGGTGATCAAATAATATCAGCGGAGAATAAATTGAATCAGTAATCGGAAGTTTAAAGCTTTCCAAAAAAAAAAAAATTAAAATTGACATTCTTCAAAGTCAAAAAAGTGATTTCGAATGTAGCCATCTTTGAGTAATCATACAAGTTGCTATAAACAAATTTGTTACCGGGGACCAACGTCCTTTTCTCCACTTGAGAGATGGACAATGCCTGTTTCTGCAGGTCTCTGTGGTTTTTGGTTTTTTCTGATTCGAGCAAAATCTCTCCGCCACACGGCGCCTGCCTGTCATGCAAATGACCGAACGTGTCCTCACTCCTCGACCACAGGAAGAACTACACTGAGGAAACCATCATTTTTCAGAGTCAGGGAAAGTTATAATAGCCATTGCAATGAAAAACAGCAACATATGGTGTGGTGTTCAGAATACATCACTATCCTACCATATTTAATAAGTTTAGAGCCTCTGAAGATATTCGATTCTCAAATGTTTAGGCCGGTAAGGGTAATTCATCCTCCCACATCTCCACCAATCTGGATTTTTAATTTCCGAAATTTTTGACGGTTATTTTTTATATGATATCCCTTCCTTTTGTTTAAAATCGTCCATCTCTTCCTCTGCATTGAAAGACGTAGCCATAATGATACCAAAGTCAAGACCTACAATAACGTCGGTTATTTTTTAAGCTATCCTGTACAAGCCGATTTAAACAGATTCCATTTTATAACATTTTTGCTGAATAAAAAAATAACAACAACGTAGTCAGCATATATGCCACGTACACCCCAGACAAGTCTTTAAGGCAGAATATCGGAAAGTCTGAAGTTTACCAATGTTCTTAAATACTAAACATTGGCAAAAACTGGAACTTCAAGGAAATCTGTCCCCGACGTTATTGTGGGTCTTGACTTTGGTATCATTATGGCTACGTCTTTCAATGCAGAGGAAGAGATGGACGATTTTAAATAAAAGGAAGGGATATCATATAGCACTGAAAGACCTTAAGTCATTTCCGTGCTCGGGTATGTTTTTTTTTTTTTTTTAGAAAAGTCTGCTTAAAGGAAAATTGGCAACGTTTTTTTTTTTATAAAAACTTTGTAACGTCCATTGAAAAAATAAGAGTTAAAATTGACATTCTTTAAAGTTAGTAAAGAAAGTGCCTAGCCTTGAGAAAAACAGAGTTAAGATTAACATTCTTCAAAGTAAGTCAAGAAAGTGCCTTCAAATGTAGCCATCTTTGAGTAATCATACAAATTGGTAAAAAAATTTGATACCTCGCTCCAATGTTTTTCTCTCCACACGGCAAATGGACAATCCTTGTTTCTGCAGGACTCTGTGGCTTTTGGTTTATTCTGAATCAAACAATTTACCTCTGCCACAATAAGTTTGCCCGTCGTGCAGTGGACCCATCGCGTCTTCACTCCTTGACCACAGGACGGTTTACACTGAGGAGGTCACCAATTCTCAGAGTCAGAGAATGTTTGGCCAATAATTATTTTAGCAGTGGAAAACAGGAACATACCGTTTGATGTTCAGAATTCATCAGTATCACATTCCTTCCATATTAAATAAGTTTAGAATCTCTAGAGACATCCGATTCTTAAAAGATTGGCCCGATCAGGGTATTTCATACTCCCACATATCCATCAATCTGAATTTTGCAAATATCTAGTTTTTTGTTGGTTTTTTTTTTGGCAAATTTAGAGTAAACTATGGAAAAATCTTAAGTTTACCAATGTTCTTAAAAACAAACATTGGTAAAAACTCTAACTTCGCGGAAATCGGTTGCAGATTAACTTGCTATGTTATTGAAGCTTTTGACTGTAGTAACATTATGGCTACGTCTTTCAGTGCAGAGGTAGAGATGCACGATTTCAAATTAAAGAGTAAAGGTTTGATATGCCTCGAACCACTGAAATGTTTGCCAATCTCGCGGATAGACTTTCAGTTGACACGAAATCTTCGTTGTCGGATATGTTTGTTAACATTACTGATTAAAGGCATATATGTCAACGGGTTTTATTTTCTTCCTAAAAAATCTTTGTAAAGACGATTTCAAAAATAAAGAAAACAACAGCAATAAGATTGGAAAGAAGCGATGATCAAATAATATCATAGGGGAGTGAACTGAACTAGTAATCGAAAATGTAAAGCCTTCGAGGAAAGAGCATTAAAGTCGATATTCTTCAATGTAAGTCTATAGAGACCTTCGGATGTGGCCATCTTTGAGTAATCATAAAAGTTGGTATACACAAATGTATTAATTGGGTCCAACTTCCTGTGCTCCACTCGTAAGATGGACAATCCTTGTTTCTGCAGGTCTCTGTGGTTTTTAGTTTAAGCTGAGTTGAGCAATGTTGCTCAGCCACATGACGCCTGCCTTTCATGCAGTTGACTCGCCGCGTCCTCACTCCTTGACCACAGGACGGTTTACACTGAGAGGTCAACAATTCTCAGAGACAGAGAATGTTTGGCCAATAATTATTTTAGCCATTGCAGTAAAAAACAGCAACATGCCGTTTGATGGTACATCAGTATCATATTTGCTACCATATATATTACGTTTTGAGGCTCTGAAGATATTCGATTCTCAACAATAACGCCGGTAAAGGCATTTCATCACTCCAAGTATCCATCAAGTTGGATTTATAAAATATCTAATTTTTTGTTGGTTTAATTTTTAAATACCCTCTACAAACCGATTTAACGAGATCCATTTTTTTTTAAAAATTTTGACAGAATACTTATCTAACAACAACGTTGTCAACACAGGCCTGGTACAGCCCAGGCAAATTTAGGGTAGACTATGGGAAAATCTTAACTTTTCCAATGTTTTTAAAACTCCAAACATTGACAAAAAGTAGAACTTCGCTGAAACCCGTCGCTGACTTATTATTATAATATTGCAGCTCTTGACTTTAGTTACATTATGGCTACGTCTTTCAATGCAGAGGAAGAGATCGACGATTTTTAATAAAAGGAACGTATATCAGATACCTTAGAGCATTGAAATATTTGCCATTCTGGCAGACAGAGTTTCAGACCTAACGCCATTTTCTTGGTCGGGTATGTTTGTTAACATGTCTGGTAAAAGAGCTTTTGGGTGTGGCCATCTTTGAGTAATCGTAAAAGTTGGTATACACAAATGCATTACCTGGGTCCAACTTCCTGTGCTCCACTCGTAAGATGGACAATCCTTGTTTCTGCATATCTCTGTGGTTTTTGGTTTAAGCTGAGTTGAGCAATGTCGCTTAGCCACATGACGCCTGCCTTTCATGCAGTTGACTCGCCGCGTCCTCACTCCTTGACCACAGGACGGTTTACACTGAGGAGGTCAACAATTCTCAGAGTCAGAGAATGTTTGGCCAATAATTATTTTAGCCATTGCAGTAAAAAACAGCAACATGCTGTTTGATGGGACATCAGTATCATATTTGCTACCATATATATTACGTTTTGAGGCTCTGAAGATATTCGATTCTCAACAATAACGCCGGCAAAGGCATTTCATCCTCCCAGGTATCCATCAAGTTGGATTTATAAAATATCTAATTTTTTGTTGGTTTAATTTTTAAATACCCTCTACAAACCGATTTAACGAGATCCATTTTTTTAAATTTTGGCAGGATACCTATGTAAGAACAACGTTGTCAACACAGGCCTGGTACAGCCCAAGCAAATTTAGGGTAGACTATGGGCAAATCATAAGTTTTCCAATGTTTTTAAAATTCCAAACATTGACAAAAACTAGAACTTCGCTGAAACCCGTCGCTGACTTATTGCTATGTTTTTGTAGCTCTAGACTTTAGTTACATTATGGCTACGTCTTTCAATGCAGAGGAAGAGATCAACGATTTTTAATAAAAGGAACGTATATCAGATACCTCAGAGCATTGAAATATTTGCCATTCTGGCAGACAGAGTTTCAGTCCTCACGCCATTTTCTTGGTCGGGTATGTTTGTTTAAATGTATGGTAAAAGAGCTTTTGAGTGTGGCCATCTTTGAGTAATCGTAAAAGTTGGTATACACAAATGCATTACCTGGGTCCAACTTCCTGTACTCCACTTGTAAGATGGACAATCCTTGTTTCTGCATGTCTCTGTGGTTTTTGGTTTAAGCTGAGTTGAGCAATGTCGCTTAGCCACATGACGCCTGCCTTTCATGCAGTTGACTCGCCGCGTCCTCACTCCTTGACCACAGGACGGTTTACACTGAGGAGGTCAACAACTCTCAGAGTCAGAGAATGTGTGGCCAATAATTATTTTAGCCATTGCAGTAAAAAACAGCAACATGCTGTTTGATGTTCAGATTACATCAGCTTCATATTTGCTACCATATTTATTAAGTTTTGAGGCTCTGAAGATATTCGATTCTCAACAAGAACGCCGGTAAAGGCATTTCATCCTCCTAGGTATCTATCAAATTGGATTTATTAAATATCTAATTTTTTGTTGGTTTAATTTTTTAATACCCTGTAAAAACCGATTTAACGCGATCCATTTTTTTAAATTTTGGCAGGATACCTATGTAACAACAACGTTGTCAACACAGGCCTGGTACAGCCCAGGCAAATTTAGGGTAGACTATGGGAAAATCTTAACTTTTCCAATGTTTTTAAAACTCCAAACATTCACAAAAAGAAGAACTTCGCTGAAACCCGTCGCTGACTTATTGCTATAATATTGTAGCTCTTGACTTTAGTTACATTATGGCTACGTCTTTCAATGCAGAGGAAGAGATGGACGATTTTTAATAAAAGGAACGTATATCTGATACCTCAGAGCATTGAAATATTTGCCATTCTGGCAGACAGAGTTTCAGACCTCACGCCATTTTCCTGGTCGGGTGTGTTTGTTAACATGTCTGGTAAAAGAGCTTTTGGGTGTGGCCATCTTTGAGTAATCGTAAAAGTTGGTATACACAAATGTATTACCTGGGTCCAACTTCCTGTGCTCCACTCGTAAGATGGACAATCCTTGTTTCTGCATATCTCTGTGGTTTTTGGTTTAAGCTGAGTTGAGCAATGTCGCTTAGCCACATGACGCCTGCCTTTCATGCAGTTGACTCGCCGCGTCCTCACTCCTTGACCACAGGACGGTTTACACTGAGGAGGTCAACAATTCTCAGAGTCAGAGAATGTTTGGCCAATAATTATTTTAGCCATTGCAGTAAAAAACAGCAACATGCTGTTTGATGGGACATCAGTATCATATTTGCTACCATATATATTACGTTTTGGGGCTCTGAAGATATTCGATTCTCAACAATAACGCCGGCAAAGGCATTTCATCCTCCCAGGTATCCATCAAGTTGGATTTATAAAATATCTAATTTTTTGTTGGTTTAATTTTTAAATACCCTCTACAAACCGATTTAACGAGATCCATTTTTTAAAATTTTGGCAGGATACCTATGTAAGAACAACGTTGTCAACACAGGCCTGGTACAGCCCAGGCAAATGTAGGGTAGACTATGGGCAAATCTTAAGTTTTCCAATGTTTTTAAAACTCCAAACATTGACAAAAAGTAGAACATCGCTGGAACCCGTCGCTGACTTATTACTATAATATTGCAGCTCTTGACTTTAGTTACATTATGGCTACGTCTTTCAATGCAGAGGAAGAGATGGACGATTTTTAATAAAAGGAACGTATATCAGATACCTCAGAGCATTGAAATATTTGCCATTCTGGCAGACAGAGTTTCAGACCTCACGCCATTTTCTTGGTCGGGTGTGTTTGTTAACATGTCTGGTAAAAGAGCTTTTGGGTGTGGCCATCTTTGAGTAATCGTAAAAGTTGGTATACACAAATGTATTACCTGGGTCCAACTTCCTGTGCTCCACTCGTAAGATGGACAATCCTTGTTTCTGCATATCTCTGTGGTTTTTGGTTTAAGCTGAGTTGAGGAATGTCGCTTAGCCACATGACGCCTGCCTTTCATGCAGTTGACTCGCCGCGTCCTCACTCCTTGACCACAGGACGGTTTACACTGAGGAGGTCAACAATTCTCAGAGTCAGAGAATGTTTGGCCAATAATTATTTTAGCCATTGCAGTAAAAAACAGCAACATGCTGTTTGATGGGACATCAGTATCATATTTGCTACCATATATATTACGTTTTGAGGCTCTGAAGATATTCGATTCTCATCAATAACGCCGGCAAAGGCATTTCATCCTCCCAGGTATCCATCAAGTTGGATTTATAAAATATCTAATTTTTTGTTGGTTTAATTTTTAAATACCCTCTACAAACCGATTTAACGAGATCCATTTTTTTTAAATTTTGGCAGGATACCTATGTAAGAACAACGTTGTCAACACAGGCCTGGTACAGCCCAGGCAAATTTAGGATAGACTATGGGCAAATCTTAAGTTTTCCAATGTTTTTAAAACTCCAAACATTGACAAAAAGTAGAACTTCGCTGGAACCCGTCGCTGACTTATTACTATAATATTGCAGCTCTTGACTTTAGTTACATTATGGCTACGTCTTTCAATGCAGAGGAAGAGATCGACGATTTTTAATAAAAGAAACGTATATCAGATACCTCAGAGCATTGAAATATTTGCCATTCTGGCAGACAGAGTTTCAGACCTCACGCCATTTTCTTGGTCGGGTGTGTTTGTTAACATGTCTGGTAAAAGAGCTTTTGGGTGTGGCCATCTTTGAGTAATCGTAAAAGTTGGTATACACAAATGTATTACCTGGGTCCAACTTCCTGTGCTCCACTCGTAAGATGGACAATCCTTGTTTCTGCATATCTCTGTGGTTTTTGGTTTAAGCTGAGTTGAGCAATGTCGCTTAGCCACATGACGCCTGCCTTTCATGCAGTTGACTCGCCGCGTCCTCACTCCTTGACCACAGGACGGTTTACACTGAGGAGGTCAACAACTCTCAGAGTTAGAGAATGTTTGGCCAAAATTATTTTAGCCATTGCAGTAAAAAACAGCAACATGCTGTTTGATGTTCAGATTACATCAGCTTCATATTTGCTACCATATTTATTAAGTTTTGAGGCTCTGAAGATATTCGATTCTCAACAAGAACGCCGGTAAAGGCATTTCATCCTCCCAGGTATCTATCAAATTGGATTTATTAAATATCTAATTTTTTGTTGGTTTAATTTTTAAATACCCTCTACAAACCGATTTAACGAGATCCATTTTTTAAAATTTTGGCAGGATACCTATGTAAGAACAACGTTGTCAACACAGGCCTGGTACAGCCCAGGCAAATTTAGGGTAGACTATGGGAAAATCTTAATTTTTCCAATGTATTTAAAACTCCAAACATTGACAAAAAGTAGAACTTCGCTGAAACCCGTCGCTGACTTATTGCTATAATATTGTAGCTCTTGACTTTAGTTACATTATGGCTACGTCTTTCAATGCAGAGGAAGAGATGGACGATTTTTAATAAAAGGAACGTATATCAGATACCTTAGAGCATTGAAATATTTGCCATTCTGGCAGACAGAGTTTCAGACCTAACGCCATTTTCTTGGTCGGGTATGTTTGTTTAAATGTATGGTAAAAGAGCTTTTGGGTGTGGCCATCTTTGAGTAATCGTAAAAGTTGGTATACATAAATGCATTACCTGGGTCCAACTTCCTGTGCTCCACTTGTAAGATGGACAATCCTTGTTTCTGCATGTCTCTGTGGTTTTTGGTTTAAGCTGAGTTGAGCAATGTCGCTTAGCCATATGACGCCTGCCTTTCATGCAGTTGACTCGCCGCGTCCTCACTCCTTGACCACAGGACGGTTTACACTGAGGAGGTCAACAATTCTCAGAGTCAGAGAATGTTTGGCCAATAATTATTTTAGCCATTGCAGTAAAAAACAGCAACATGCTGTTTGATGTTCAGATAACATCAGCTTCATATTTGCTACCATATTTATTAAGTTTTGAGGCTCTGAAGATATTCGATTCTCATCAATAACGCCGGTAAAGGCATTTCATCATCCCAGGTGTCCATCAAGTTTGATTTATTAAATATCTAATTTTTTGTTGGTTTAATTTTTAAATACCCTCTACAAACCGATTTAACGAGATCCATTTTTTTTAAAGTTTGGCAGGATACCTATGTTACAACAACGTTGTCAACACAGGCCTGGTACAGCCCAAGCAAATTTAGGGTAGACTATGGGAAAATCTTAAGTTTGCCAATGTTTTTAAAATTCCAAACACTGACAAAAACTAGAACTTCGCTGAAACCCGTCGCTGACTTATTGCTATGTTTTTGTAGCTCTAGACTTTAGTTACATTATGGCTACGTCTTTCAATGCAGAGGAAGAGATCGACGATTTTTAATAAAAGGAACGTATATCAGATACCTCAGAGCATTGAAATATTTGCCATTCTGGTAGACAGAGTTTCAGTCCTCACGCCATTTTCTTGGTCGGGTATGTTTGTTTAAATGTATGGTAAAAGAGCTTTTGAGTGTGGCCATCTTTGAGTAATCGTAAAAGTTGGTATACACAAATGCATTACCTGGGTCCAACTTCCTGTACTCCACTTGTAAGATGGACAATCCTTGTTTCTGCATGTCTCTGTGGTTTTTGGTTTAAGCTGAGTTGAGCAATGTCGCTTAGCCACATGACGCCTGCCTTTCATGCAGTTGACTCGCCGCGTCCTCACTCCTTGACCACAGGACGGTTTACACTGAGGAGGTCAACAATTCTCAGAGTCAGAGAATGTTTGGCCAATAATTATTTTAGCCATTGCAGTAAAAAACAGCAACATGCTGTTTGATGTTCAGATTACATCAGCTTCATATTTGCTACCATATTTATTAAGTTTTGAGGCTCTGAAGATATTCGATTCTCATCAATAACGCCGGTAAAGGCATTTCATCATCCCAGGTGTCCATCAAGTTTGATTTATTAAATATCTAATTTTTTGTTGGTTTAATTTTTAAATACCCTCTACAAACCGATTTAACGAGATCCATTTTTTTTTTTAAGTTTGGCAGGATACCTATGTTACAACAACGTTGTCAACACAGGCCTGGTACAGCCCAGGCAAATTTAGGGTAGACTATGGGCAAATCTTAAGTTTTCCAATGTTTTTAAAACTCCAAGCATTGACAAAAAGTAGAACATCGCTGGAACCCGTCGCTGACTTATTACTATAATATTGCAGCTCTTGACTTTAGTTACATTATGGCTACGTCTTTCAATGCAGAGGAAGAGATGGACGATTTTTAATAAAAGGAACGTATATCAGATACCTCAGAGCATTGAAATATTTGCCATTCTGGCAGACAGAGTTTCAGACCTCACGCCATTTTCTTGGTCGGGTGTGTTTGTTAACATGTCTGGTAAAAGAGCTTTTGGGTGTGGCCATCTTTGAGTAATCGTAAAAGTTGGTATACACAAATGTATTACCTGGGTCCAACTTCCTGTGCTCCACTCGTAAGATGGACAATCCTTGTTTCTGCATATCTCTGTGGTTTTTGGTTTAAGCTGAGTTGAGCAATGTCGCTTAGCCACATGACGCCTGCCTTTCATGCAGTTGACTCGCCGCGTCCTCACTCCTTGAAATCTTAAGTTTGCCAATTTTTTTAAAATTCCAAACACTGACAAAAACTAGAACTTCGCTGAAACCCGTCGTTGACTTATTGCTATGTTATTGTAGCTCTTGACTTTAGTTACATCATGGCTACGTCTTTCAATGCAGAGGAAGAGATGGACGATTTTAAATAAAAGGAATTGATACCAGATACCTTGGACAACTGAAATGTTTGCCATTCTGGCGAACAGATTTTCAGACGACACGCGATTTTCTTGGTCGGGTATGTTTATTAATATGTCTCATTAAATGCAATAAGGTAACGGCTTCTTCTTCTTTCTATAATCTTTGTAACCTTGATTGTAAAAAAAAAATCCAATGAGATTAGAAAGAAGCAGTGATCAAAAAGTATTTGAGCTGGTAATCAGCAATGCAAAGCCTTCGGAAAAAAGAGCGTTAAAGTCGGTATTCTTTAATGTTAGTCCATACAGACCTTCAGATGTGGCCGTCTTTAACTAAACATATAAGTTGGTTTAAAATAAAAGAAAAATAATAATTGATACCTCGCTCCAACGTCCTGTACTCCACACAAAAGATAGACAATCCTTGTTTCTGCAGATCTCTGTGGTTTTTGGTTTATTCTGAGTCGAGCAATATTCCTCTCTCTTAAGAAGCTGTCCTTCCATGCACCTGACATGCCGCGTCCTCACTCCTTGACCACAGGACGATTTACACTGAGGAGATCATCAGTTCTCAGAGTCAGGGAATGCATGGCCAATAACTATTTTAGAAATGGCAGTGAAAAACAGCATCATACTGTTTGATGGTCAGAGTACATCCATTTCATATTTTCTACCATATTTATTAAGTTTAGAGGCTCTGAAAATATTAAATTCTCAAAAGATTACGCCGGTAAAGGTATTTCAACCTCACAAATATCCACCAATGTGGATTTTGAATTGCCTAATTTTTTTTGTAAATTCATTTTTACTTGTCCTGTATTAGCCCATTTAATAAGATTCCATTTTTCAATTTTTTGCAGGATACCTATCAAACAACAACGTAGTCAGCACATATCACGTACACCCCAGATAAGTCTTAGAAAATCTTAAATACAAAACATTGGCAGAAACTAAACCTCCGCGGAAATCCGGCGCTCAATAACTTGCTATGTTATTGTATTGCTTGACTTTAGTAACATTATGGCTACATCTTCCAATGAAGAGTAGAGATGAACGATTTTAAATAAAAGGAACGGTTGTCAGATACCTCAGACCACTGAAATGTTTGCCATTCAGGTGGACAATCATCCGTGTTGCAATATTTAAAACGTGCTTTGGGTTTATAGTGTCGCTTACAATATTTCTCATTCACAACTCGGCCATCCGATTTTCGCTCACATTGAACATTTGACGTTTTGCGACCTATAATAAAGAGGCATTTGATGGTTTGTTTAGTGATAAGGTTAAATGGTGAACAATTCTTGTTTTTTTTCGCAAACAGATATGGAAATAATCTACTAAATCATGACGGAATATTGTATCCGAGCTGCAACAATGAGCACATAAAAGCAGTAACATAGATAGCAGGAGTATTTGCAGCATTAGATTTGGTAGTTTTGTAGTAATAGTAGTAAAAGTAGTAGCGGAAGCAGCTCTAGCAGTCTTAATTGAAGTAGTGGTAGTAGTAGTAGTAGTAGTAGTAGTAGTAGTAGTAGTAGTAGTAGTAGTAGTAGTAGTAGTAGTAGTAGTAGTAGTAGTAGTAGTAGTAGTAGTAGTAGTAGTAGTAGTAGTAGTAGTAGCAGTAGTAGTAGCAGTCGTAGATAACTGCAGCAAAAGCAGAAGCATCAGCAGTAGGTTAAGGCTGAGTGATAAACAAGCAGAAACGATGACAAAGTCGAAGAAAGGGAATAAAAGGCGTTGCGAAAAATGGAAAAAGAAAATACGATACAGAAAAGAAAGTTAAGACAAAAAAGAATAGATAGTGTTCGTTGTGAAATAAAGGTTGAGATTTACCCCCAGAGCATGATTTTGAGCAGGCTGACCACGTACGATAAGACCATACGTACAATGATCTGTCGAACAGTGCTCCGACATTCAAGTTCACCCGCCAGTAATACTCGTACTCAATTCCAAAGTTTTGCTCTTGGGCAAGCGCCTGTCAACAAATTGATCGATACGATAATTTTGCGTTTGTCGCAAGGCCAGGCAAGTAAATTAACTTTTCTCTCTTGTATTAAAGACATTTATTCTGCATTTATTGAGTTAAATATTTTTAAGACATCAGCTTTTTTTACTTATTGGTAGAATTTTTGAGCTATTAAAAAAAAAACTTTTTAAAGAGAAAAATATATGTTTTTATTTTCTCCCAACACATTAAGTTTGGTTCAGTACAGTCTGATGGTATCTTGCGTTCCCTTAGCGGGGAATGCTTGAGACAAGTATGAACCGCTCAGCCAGAAGGAATTTTTTTATCGTTAGGAAGGAACATCGTATCTCAGACGTGTGATAATTTTTTGAGAAAAAATCGCTCAATATCCTTTAACAGCCACGCGATCATATTAATACATTCAAGTTCCTTCTTTGCTTTGAAAATAATAATTAATAATTCTTGTGAATCTGTGAGCTTCGTGCACCTTCTTCATGTCTCAACAAAGGAACAAGCATTTGGCTAGAAAGTTCAAAGAGTTGAGAAAAATTCTAGTTTTTAACAACATTAACAAAATTAAGAAGAACAGCAACAGCAGCAGCAACAGCAGTAACAAGAACAACAACAACAACAATGATTTTCGATCGCTTTTGTGAAAAATTAAACATTTAATTTAACTCGATCTACAATAGTCCACCCATGATGATTTTTGTTTGAGCAACAATTTCGTGTTACTTGTGACTATGCAAATTTTTCAGACTTTAATATTCCCTCCCCCTACAATATATATTTCAAAAGAGTTAAGTGGAACACTTACAGACCCATTTGAAAAAAAAATACATAAAAATAATTTCAGTCTAACTCCTCAGTTGAGCCTTGTAACGACAAAGTTTCAGAGGTAGCTGTAAAGAAAAAAGTTCCTCTCGAAATCAATATATTTTGTGTTAAGTAAATTTAGAATAGAAACAGGACGTTAGGCCATTTGGTCCGAACTGAACATTGATTGTCATCAATAAAACTTTTGCGCGAAAAAGGCCTCTAATTCCTAAGCGTGTTTTATCAAACCTTTTCAACGTTCACTTTCGAGGAAAGATTTCCAAGTTTATTTATTTAAAAGTTTTTATCTGAAAGTCAATCTCAGTTAAAAGTAAAAGCTTCGAATCCTACTTGTTCTAGACAACTTGTACCCAATTTTCACAAAGAAGGCCTCCCGGTTCCCCTTGTGAGGCAAGGCTACCTAGTAAAGGAAGAAGCTAAGTTTTTAAGAAAACAATTGTAGTGGATTGAAAAACAAATTTCAAAGTAAAACACAATGTCAAGAAATCCTCAATGTATGTCGTATTGTTGGTCATACTGACGAAGATAAGAACTCACAGCTAAGGGTCTATCGCAATCAGCCCAGACACAAACTCGATTATGCATCGTGTTGAAAGGATCAGCCCGCAAAATATTCTTAAGCAGCTTGACACAATCGACAATCAAGAGATGCGTATTACCTGAAGTGCTATTGAAACGTTACTGGAAGGGAAATCTTTGCAGTTATTTTGTTCACTCAGCGTAGGGTTTTTTTTCACGGTCCTCAGTGAAACTTTTAGTATTGTTCATAAGCTGTATCAAGTTTAGTGTGCACGTGTGTGTGTGTGTGTTTGTACACTTGGTATGTCTGCTCTCCGACATGCACTGCTGACTAAAGTTTTTGTGAATAGTTCTTTTGAGCTTCCTCGGCTCGCTAGGTTATGAAATTTAATTTTTTCATTTTCAATCTCGATGCTAGAGACCATTTGGATTTTGATCCACAACTTTTTAATTGTTTTAGTGTTCGAAGTGTAAAGCTAGACTACAGGACTGTTAAAAAGTCAGAAGTTATATTTTACAATGACTCAAGGATTTAACTTGAAGAGGCACTTTTGTATTTCTATATTGTTTTCATAAAAAACATGGAGTATAAACAGGAATTAAAGTAGGAGGGCACAATGTAAACAGCTTAGATTAGCTGATGATACTGAATTAAATGCAGAAAATAAAGACGACTAGCTACAATTGTTAGTCATTGTTGAAGAAAAAAAGCAGAAAAAAGAGTTGGAACTGAATAGCAAAAAGACACAAGTAATGATCGTCAGTTGAAGCAATAAGTGTCCACAGAACAACATCCTTATCAAGGGGAGTAAAATCAAGGCAATTTAAATACTTGGATAATTCAATATCAAGCGATGGGCGCAGCAACACTAAAATTGCATCAAGAATAGCGCAAGCAAGACTATTTCCAGAGAATGAAAAATCACTAATAAACACATTTCCATTCATGCAAGAAGAAGAGCCCTGGTATATTGAACCATTCTTATGTATGAATGCGAGGCCTGGACACTACCAAAAGTTACGAAAGAAACTGGAGGCAACAGAAATGTGGTTCATACGGAGAATGCTATGAATTTCATGGACTTCTAAGAAATCAAACGAAACAGTGTTACGAGAAGCCGACACAACAAGATCACTCACAAATAAAATACGTAAAGGCCAGGCAACCTTTTCTTGGCCATGTGATGAAAAGAGAGAAACTAGAACATCTTGTGACAACTGGGATGATCGAAGGAAAACGCAGCAAGAGAAAACAGCGTGAAAAGATATTGAATGGACTAAAAGAGGCTGAAAGTAGGACGAGTGACAGGTAGAGGGATAGAGATGTGTGGCAGGTCATGATAGCCTAGGCTAAAGATCAAGACAGCTGATTGATTGAGCTATAAAGAAATGTTTAAGTTTTAAAATTTCTCAAAGTTCGACCTCAACGAAGGATTTCAACTATTTGCCCCATTATATATCCTCCAGAGACACTCAAAATGCAGTTTTGAATATATAGAACCTTGAGATATTGGAATTATGACGTTGACATAGAGACATTCATTAAATTAAAGTGTGATCTCAAGCACAATGGTAAACTAAATTTGGGTGCAATCTTTTAAGCAGCCCTCTTTTCAGTTTATCTCTTCACTGAGACCATAATGCTCCGCCGATCACCCATTACAGATACAGTGTAGTACCTGAAGTTAGCGGGCAGTGGTCTTTTGGAAGCTCGTCGAGAGCTATCTCGGCACCAAATCTACCTAGTGACACCTCGTGCACGCACCTCATAAGTTTGGGAGTTTTTTTCTCGGTACGCTCTTCCAGGAATCGTTTTATCTCCACGGACAACTACCAGATTCGCATTCTCGATGAACTCGCAAGTTTTATATATGTGTGAGTGTGTGTGTGTGTGTCAAATATAAACAAGTCTTTAATTTTTGAGAAGTTTGCATTTCCTCAGTGAAGTTGTTCTCACCATCTCTTCATGTAAACGGGCAAACATGCTTGTATGTATAATATATCTATATCTATATATATATATATATATATATATATATATATAAACACAGAATGCGTTTACAAAATAAAATACTATCTATATTTATTCCCTTTCGTGCACTAACCATCACGACAAGGTCCTTCCCTGTCGGACCCAGGGCCTCCAGCGACTTTGGTTCGCTATCTAAACTCTTGTGGTGGAACGCAGTGCTGGCCAGGTGAAATATTTTAGAGCCGTTCACAACTCTCCGTTGGCCATTAATGAAATAATTATCCCTGGTATCTTTCAAGGCTTAAACAAACAGAAAAAATAGGTATGTATTTCTTTTACTCTAAATTCATAAGATTTATTTAATCTCTACTTTTATCAAAGTTCTTTACCAACTTGTCTTTCATTTTTTTTTCCCAATTAATTCGCATTTTTCGGACAAGCGTCTAACTATTTGTTTATCTTATAAGCTACCTCATAGTGAGATATATAAGTGCACTTTAAGATCGAAGAAAAAAAAGTTTCTAGCAAATAGCAAAAACTAATTATTGTTTGATGAAATGGATAGATAAATAAGTAAAAAAATAAACCAAGAAACGAAAATGGATAAATAAAAAAATAAATAAAACACGTATACCCAGGTAATTTCTGGAACGTCTTGCTTCCCTAACTTTTATATGCGTTGCTCCTTTGGGAATCTTGACAATCTCTTCGTAATCTGGAAAATCGATAAGAAAGTAAGGGTACTTTGCCCAAAAAAATATGACAGTCGCAATTTAAAAGGCTTACAAACAAGAATCTTAAAACAATTTTTTAAAAATAATTATGTCAAGTTAAAAATACCATATCTGGATATTTTGGGTAGCAGAGGGTATAATCATTTTCTCTATCCTTTAGATTCATAATATACACGACTTTCTGTTGATCTCAGGCTGATTTAGACATAAAAAGTGAAACTAAAACAAAAACTTTCGGCCATATTCACGACTTGTCAATCATACGATTTAACGCTAAAGATCTCTCAGAAAAAACTTCCGAGGTATCAAAACAACAGAAAAGCCTCACGGATTCTTAAAACAAAATATCCTGAAAATGGGTTTCAAACAACCAGATGAGGACATCTTAGGTAACCGCGGCCTAAATAAATTTCGTCAGGCAACCAAGGAAGCTGTTGCATGAAGCTTATTTCAGATCGGTATAATACCATTGAGCAACATTCGTTGATTATTAGACTTTATAGGCAAACTGATCTCAGGTTTTACAGAAGCCCCATTCGAAGTGCAGAAACTTTCGTTTGGTAAATATTTTTTCAGGCAATATAAAGTCACATTTTTGGCTCATCTGAATAAGCTAGAACTTTCATAAAATTAGAAAATCGAAGGCATGCCAATAATGATCTTAAAATTGTCCTACAACCGTAAAACAGGGAGGAATATTCATAAACATGTTGAGAGGCTTGAATATATTCCTTATTTTATTATATCATCCTTTATGAACTTTTTTGTGATTAATAATATTTAAAATTACAAATTTAAACACCCCAATGAGCCTAATAGTAGTCTCACCTCCCACTATAAATGGCTCTTTATACAGACCGTGCACTCTTTTGCATTTAGAGTTGTTCCCTCCACAAACTCTACACATGTCTTCCTTGACCTTTGATCCAAGGGAACCATCACAACCTGCAAACTAAATGCATTGATAAACATTATTTATTACTTTCGAAATATATATTCGGCTAATTCTGATAATTTGTGACGGTAACATTTAAAAGGCTCATTTGAGGTTGCGTAATAAAAGAGGAAGATCTAGTTCTATTTTATTTAACTCCCCTTAAGCCCCGTTTGGTCGCTAAAGCCCTTGGAAAGAGTAAACCTGCAATCACCATATCTGGGTCACAGTGGAGCTGTATATTTTTTACCTCCACTCACACGCACAATTGTGTTGTGGAAGAAGTGTTGGATTTTTATTATGGCGGTTTGCCTAGGTTTGTCTTGCGGAAAATTCAAAGCGTCACATGCAACATTCAGTTTCTTAACAAAAAAAAACAACAAAAAAAAAAAAAAAAAACCAACTCATTCCAGCTTCATTTTTTTTCCCTCCCCGCATGATTACGACTAAATTTGGGTCGCTGATTTGGAAAATTTAAGTGTTTAATTTTGGATTCCAACAGATTTTTTATGAAATTTTATTTCCGGCTGGAGGGAAATTCCCAACTTTCTCACACACAGAGAAAGAGGAAGAGAAGAGAGAAGAGACAGATCTTCTTCCACTGATTTATCTATAAGCATCATTTATTACAGATTAAAAATTATCTGAAAAATCTGTTATTAGAGTGTCATGGTGGATTAGCTTGATTTAAATATACTTATCAAGCTAATATATGTAATATATATCTTTATAGCAGCTTTCAACTATCGCTATAAACATCTGTTTCAATATAATCTGATGTTGTTAAAGGGGACGAAAAATAGGTTTGCTGATACATCAAAATCAAGTTGAAATTTATACAATGTAAAATGCTTTACAACATGCTCAAAAAAAAAAAATAAAAAAAATCGAACACACTTACATGGCATTGATCGTTAATACAAACATGGGGTTTGTCAAAGAAACATTTTGTTCCGTCCTTGATCTTTGGCAATCTTTCAATGTGAGATTTATTTCTCTGGGCCTGGCAGATCAGCCGGCAAGGTTTCTCCTCCACTAAAGAAAGACAAGCATTAGCCAATATGTCATACGACTTAGACTGCTGTTTTTGGAGAGGATGAAAGAACGATGGATAAACATCCAGTTGACTACTTGTGCAAATTTCTTAAAAATCTGATAAACCTAAAAATATTCTAGCCATTTGAAGTTGTATAGTATTAGGAGCTAGGGGCTAAATGGCACTGAAACCTTTTCTATACCCTATGATCAACCGTTTCATCCTATTCTGGAAATTCTAAAAATATTTTTTCACAAACATGCATACAATTGATTTTTTTTTAACCTTAAATTATTTGAATCCTAACAAATTTAAAGACAGTATCCTTCATCAGATTAGACCGTACCTAGCTAGAGAAAATTCCGAAAAAAACCCAGGAATATGGCGATTTAACTTGGCTTTTCACTGGAATTCTACGTTTATAGCGAAAAGACTACTACAGTACAAAGGAGGCTCAACATAAAACTTTTTACAAAAACAAACCTAAAATCGGTACCCATTCGTAGTATTTTTCATTAGTCTTTGGAGTTCCTTGCTCATCGCACTGGACCTCTCGGAAGCTGGGCACTCCTGTGGGGCAGGGCTGAGAGGAGATAAGAGCGGATAAATGCAATGAATACCGTTGTGGGTCGTGCCTGTTATAACAAAAAATGTCTATTACTTACAGCTTTAATAATGCGGTAAAGGCAAGTAAATAGAGTTCTAGTAACAAGCTTGAAGGAAAGAGCACTAAATTTTCTCATATAGCGCTTTGAAAATTTATAATACCAAATCTCTAACGGTTGCCAAAGTAGAAAAAAATTCTCTTTACATAGTTTTACCCTTGTCATCTTGCAGGATTTTAAAAGAACTTGCTAAGTTCTAGTGGCGTAGAATATAATTTACAAGATGGCATTTAATGCCTCAAATTCTTTGACCCAAGTAAGACTCTATTATTCCGTTTGGCTCCATCAATAGTTTACAAGGGCATAGATCTAGAAAATACTCTTAAAGAATCACGTTTCCTCAATTAGCCCGAATATTTGAATATTTTATTTTGCTTAAGTTAACGCTCAAACTCTATAGTGTTTCATATAAAAACGAATGGTTCGTAGTTAGAATAAAGTTATTTTTTTAGAAAAGAAAGGATGAGCAGGAAACAATTCATTTCAGAGTGGTATGAAAAGGGTGTGAGAAATTTACGTTGGAAAGTTTTTTCTCTCATTTGCCGCCAAGCGAGACTTACCTATAAGTTGATGATTGTCTTTGATTTCATCAAGTTGTTTAACAGGAACGCCCCAACATTCCATCAAATTTCACCTTTGTTACAAACAAGCTGAAATTCCCATTCTGCGCATGGGACCTTGATATCAATTGCAGAAGTGTATTAAATAGGCTTATAATTGTCTTGATATCTAACCTTTTACTTACATGATCCAGATATATGCCTCCAACAATCCATCTTTTCCTAGAATATAGATATCTCGATAATTCTTATTCTAGTTCTAGAACTTAAATTCTTTTGAAGCCTAAAGGTAAAATCTCTCTTTCTTTCTCTCTCTCTCTCTCTCTCTCTCTCTCTCTCTCTCTCTCTCTATATATATATATATATATATATATATATATAAATATATATATATATATATATATATATATATATATATACAGGTCTAGATCTCTAGGTCTTAACCTTTTAATTTGATTCTAGCTGCTCTAGGTCTAGAACCTATGTCCAGCACCTTTTTTTAGATTCTTTACCTAGATTTTGAACTATAACATGAAGATCTCTTCCAGACGGTTTTAGATCTGCCGCCGCCTACATTGTACGCGTACTTTCAGTTTCATTTCTGCCATCTCTGTCAAGCTGGGCTTACAGGAAGTAGTTCGCACACTCACCTTTTTCTTTTAAGAAAATAATAATCATATTTTTGCCTTTAATTTTCCAAAAACACAATTATTATTATTGGTTTATGGCCATCACTGATGCAGATAGTTTTACAGGACACACGAATAAACTACCATGATTTGAGTCATCTAGAGAGTGGCTCGAACTCTTCTTACCACTCCATTCATGTCAAGAAACTCGATGACATCTAAAACAAGCATTAACTTGTCTCGCTTTTTTCTTCAAAGGTTAGGGATTTTTTTCCCTTTTTAAAGCAAACACAAACAAATCCGGCTCACCTTTACATTACAGGATCTGTACCTCTTACGATGACCTGTACAATACAGGCCGCCATCTCTTGGTCTGTTGAAATAAATTTTTATATTCTGTAGAATGGAGTCGAAAGCTATGAGCTGGCTTTAAACCTAAGCATTGGAAGAAAACCAACTTCCGCTACAAGGAAAGCAACCTCTAGTCTCTTTATCTAACACCTCAATATAGAACATCACGGTGGTTGAACAACGTTGAACTACCTAGGCGAGGCGGAGAGTGCCGCAAAAGTACTGGTTCGATTCCCGTACATAGGTAATTTTGTGTTTCACACCTATTTTATTTGAACTATAAGATCTATGTTAGCATTCTCGCTTATACCTTTGTTAGTTTTACTTTTACTGATACAACTAATTCCATTTCTACCTACACTATTACTATTATTGTTGCTGTTGCTATTACTGCTGTTACTACTACTACTACTACTACTACTACTACTACTACTACTACTACTACTACTACTACTACTACTACTACTACTACTACTACTACTACTACTACTACTACTACTACTACTACTACTGCCACTGCCACTACTACTGCTACTACTACTACTACTACTACTACTACTACTAATACTACTGCTACTACTACTACTACTACTACTACTACTACTACTACTACTACTACTACTACTACTACTACTACTACTACTACTACTACTACTACTACTACTACTACTACTACTACTACTACTACTACTACTACTGCTGCTGCTGCTGCTGCTGCTGCTGCTAATACTACTACTACTAAACATCCACTATTACCATCTTATACTACTTAGTCATGTAATAACAACCAGATGAAGCACCAAAGCATGATTGTCATTTGCATGCCTGTACTCGACAGCACCGGATAATTTTTTTCAAACGGGTTAGAATTAGTTGCGATAAGTCGTATTGGTATAAAAAGTGGAAAGTTACAGTTAGACATTAAACAAGTATTGCTTTTAATGATCCATATTGAGGCGATTCATATTATTTGATATGGCTCAAGCATAAAAAAGCCTCACTTTGGGTTGTCACATTCCCTCTTTCTGAGAGAAACGCCACTCTCACAGGTCCTGGAACATTCTCCCCACGATCCCCAAGGGCCCCAGCTGCCGTGCACTGGCTTTGCCTCGTACTTAGGGTTGCGACACTCCCCTCGGAAACACCACTGTAAGAGAATATGAGAGAAAGAGAGAGAGAGAGAGAGAGAGAGAGAGAGAGAGAGAGAGAGAGAGAGAGAGAGAGATGGAGAGAGAGAGAGATACTAATGAATAAATACACAAATTTATAAAGAGAGAATGAGAGATGAATAAATTGGCACACACTCATACATCCATTGTGGGATTTTCTTTCTCAGACCTCCTACGTTCTAAGTTCGATATTCTGAGACATTGCTATGGGATAATTACTGCATAATTATACTTCATAAAGCATTCATGTTTACAAAACCATGTTTCTAATTTACAAATAGCATTGGCCTCAAAGAAATGGGAAATCTTAAGGTACAAGGTATATTCATTTTTCAGTTATAATAACCCATTTTCTTTTCAAAAGCACAATTTTCTGTGGTATATAATCCTAAATGCCCATTAAAACTATTGGCCTAATAAAATAAAAATTATTAATGTACATAATATAATGTCCCACGCAAAAGCATTGGCCTCACAAAAACGTATAACAATTGCTGGAAAAAAGTAATCGCGTTTTAAAAACTGAATAATTTACAATTGATTTATACATCTAGAATTATAATCTTTTAAACCGAGCAAACAAGACGCAAATTTAAGCCCTGCAAATTTGTGTAGGGCTCTAAGACAAAAATATTTTTATAAGCTTTATATTATGGCATAATTTGTGACATAATATTAACTAGGCGCTGAATTAATGTTTTATACCTACTTCAGACTCATTCATCTAGACTTCAAAATTTATCACTGCCAACACAACATAAAAAAGGAAATATGTAATACATTTTTCAATTGATATGAGTATTGAAATGAAAGAGACAAACAAGTTTTTTAAAAAATATCTATTCTCATAATCACATCCAACATAAAATAAATATCATTTTACATATACACAATTAATCTGCAAGGAAAGAAACAACCCAAAATCCAGTATACAATAAATATCTTTCACATGCACATGAACAATCTGTATGAAAAAAAAAAATCAACATACAGTAAACATTATTTTACATATAGATGAAAAGTCTGTAAGGAAAAAAGACACTGGTGTCAGTAAAGAAATTGCCTCTTCTTCCTCTTACTTTCTCTTAGTTGTACTCTCATTTCAATTTCCCTTCTTTCACAATTCTATAATAACTTAGATAAAACATTTTATTTAATGCAAATGTATATCCCTTTTTATGACTACTGAGTGATGATAGTGGGTGAGCATAGATTTCAACTTTTCAAAATCTTACAAAAACTCTAAGCATAATAACAATAATGTAGAACTCATGCAAAACAGGCTTTAACAGAAGTTTAGACTTTGCAGCTAAGTTTGAGAAATTCACCATGACTAGCGTGTTTCAAAGATAAGGAACTTTTGAACAATTGAAAACTTGTATGCCAAATGGGAACAAAAACAGTAAAAACCATCACTGTTAAATTTTGCATGTAGAAAGTAAATTAAACTCTAAAAATGATCCAGTAAGGTTTTATAAAAAAATTGATGTTTACAAACAAAACCTAAGAAAACTAGATTTACATGCATGTAGCATGACAATGGCAGAATGTAAATAGGCCTAGTTTATACTTTGTTTATTAAATTCACATTTACTAAGCGTAGAAATTAAAAATGAATA